>JAAGEH010000286.1:32168233-32277463 GCA_011751065.1 Lasiurus cinereus | reverse complement strand
TTTCTAGCTTTTAAATATTCTCCAGAAAAATAAAAGAATACTATATTTATACATTTTGCAAAATATATATAAATAAATGTTTCATATATTCAAGTTGATAAATATTCTCTTTTAAGAACATAAAACATGGAGTTAGGACATTCATTTTCTACTTATGACTCTCCCACAAATTAGCTGTCCTCTGACAAGTAACTCAACCTCTTTGTATTTCAACTGACTCATGTAAAAATATAGGAGAAGCAGGAGGTTAATTTATGTTCTCTTCCAATCTAGGATGTTTCGAATCTATCTGGCTGGATGGTTTGTGAATAACTGCTAAATCCTTATTTTTGAACAAGAAAATGAAATCTGAGTAAAACATTGTCACTTAATATATTTAATATAAAAAATAAAATATACTAAACAATTATATACTAATATGCAGATTAAAATATCAATGTTTTTGATTGATGTTGTTTTTGTTTATATTTTGAATAAAACCTTTACATACTTTGTTGGTTATGTTTTGAAAAGAATTTTCATAGTAGAAATTATCTAATGGCAATTATCACTGTGGAGTAGGAAAATGTAATGAAATCAATATGACATTGTTGTTTCAATTTGATATGCATAATGTATTTATCTTCCTGAAGAATATCCACAAAACAATCAAGAGGACAAGAAGTCAAAAAATTCTCATGAGTGAAAAAAAGCAAGCAAAGGCAACCAACAAAACCCAGAAATAGTGCTAACTATGGAAAAATAAAGTATCATTATGGATTATTTCATATCAGTCTCTGATCCAGGTGTCAAAGGAATGCAAGAGTCAATAAGACAGACTGTGTTTTCTTCTATTTTTCAGGCTCCCAAAGAACCACTTCCAATTCTCTATCTGACTTTTGTTGCTAATTAATAGCTCTCAAACTGTGATATGACAAGTTTCTTCACTCATTTTCACAGAAAAGTTGATAATAACTGAGGTAAGGTGACAGATTCTGAATCATTATCAGCTGTTTAGCTCAGCTTGAAGTTTTATAAAGAAAAATAATGAAAGAGTACAAATAAACTCAACCTGCAATTTAAAAAATATATAAAAATTACTTTCTCATTAAACCTAAAGAAACGCTTCCAGTTAGTACCAACAGATACTTCATCTCCTTTACCTGAAAACAGAAAGAAAAAAAATACATTAGCATCTTATCAATAATGTGCAGCAGTGCTAGTGGCTCACTTATGTCACAAAACAAACCCACACCTCACAGATATGCCAGCACTGTCAACAGTGATTCTTGAATCTCTAAGAATCCCTTGGAGAGCTTATTAAAACACAGATCACTGGGCGCCCCTCTAGAGTTCCTGATTCAGTGGGTTGGGCAGAGGGCCTGATCTTTGCCTTTCCTGCAAGTTCTGAGCTGCTCCTACTGCTGCTAGTCCAGGATCACATTTTGCTTGTAAATAATTTGAGTTGTGCAACAATTGCTTTGCAAAGATCTTAAATCCATTCTTTAATTCAAATGTTAGTCATCTCTGATAGTGAATTTATTATTAAATTTGATAAACCACCATGTGTTATAGACATTCAGATACATATTAGTGATTTGCTGGTTAATAATCTCCCTTAAGGAGTTCATGGTTTTGAGTGGGAAGGACCTATGTCAAGATAATTACTATGTAAGGAATGCACAGAGAACATAGGCTTTGAAGATCTACTAAAAACTATATAACAGCAGAGCAACACGATCATGATTGAAGTTTTAAAATGATCACTCTGGCCTGACAGGAAAAAGAGAAGTGAGTTAGAAAATGATTGCAAAATCCCAGTCAGTGACTGATGGTGCTTAAAACTCTTCAGCATTTCCATATGGCTTTTAGCATAAAATATAAATGTCTTAAAATTTGAAAAATAAGCACGAATGACTTGGTACTTAGTTACTTATATAACCTTGTATCCTCATTTTTGCAACCCACATCACTTCCTAATATAATCACAATATAAAATATGTAGTCCTGGTGAATTTCTTTCAGTCCTGCAAACTAACAATAGTTTCTCTCATCTCTAAATTTTTACATTTTTTTTAAACTGAAACAACTCTTTGCCATCATCTGCACTTCAATCACTAATATATATATATATATATATATATATATATATATATATATATATATAATCTCAGTATATGTCTCTTCTCGGAGACCCATTACTTTCTCTATTCTTAACTCCCCATTTCACCCCCTGGTTTGTGCAAGGTGCTCTTTCTCATCTTTGTGCATTTTTTCTTTCTTTCTTTCTTTCTTTCTTTCTTTCTTTCTTTCTTTCTTTCTTCTTTCTTTCTTTTTAGTAAAGAAGTAGACTTTCAGGGTAGAGGGTGGGATCTTTATTAGTATTTACCAGAAATCTCACCTCACAATTAATTCACAATGAACATGAATAGTTTTACTGAAGAAATAAGAGCCTATGAAAGAAATCATCAACAAAACAATAAGAAAGCCCACTGCATGGGAGAACATATTTGGCAATGTTATCTCCTATAAGGGTTTAATCTCCAACATTTACAGGGAACTCACACAACTTAACAAAAGGAAGATAAACAATCCAATTAAAAATGGGCAATGGACCTAAATAGACACTTTTCAAAAGAGGACATTCAGAAAGCCAAGAGACATATAAAAATATGCTCAAAGTCACTAATCATCCCAGAGATGCAAATTAAAATGACAATGTGGTACCATCTCACACCTGTCAGAATGGCTATCATCCACAAATCAACAAATGGTAAGTACTGATTAGGATGTAGAGAAAATGGAACCCCCATGCACTGCTGGGGGGAATGCAGACTGGTGCAGCAACTGTGGAAAGCAGTATGGAGTTTCCTCAAAAAACTAAAAATGGAACTCCCATTTGACCCAGTGATCCCACTTCTAGGAATATATCCCAAAAAACTAGAAACACCAATCAGAAAGAATATATGTACCCCTATGTTCATAGCAGCACAATTTACCATGGCTAAGATTTGGAAATAGCCTAAATGCACATCAGTGGATGAGTGGATTAAAAAATAGTGGTACATCTATACAATGGAATACTATGTTATTGTAACAAGGAAGGAACTCCTACCATTTGCAACAGCATGGATGGACCTGGAAAGCATTATGCTAAGTGAAATAAGCCAGTTGGAGAACAATAAATATCACATGATCTCATTTATTTGGTGAATATAATGGGCAACATAAACTAATGAACAAAGACAGAACCAGAGACAGTGAAGCATTGATCAGACCATCAAACCTCAGAGGGAAAGTAGGAAAGGGTGGGGATAAGAGGGAGAGATTAATCAAAGGACTTGTATGCATATATATAAGCATAACCAATGGATACAGACACCCGGGGGGTGCGGGCATGAGTGAGGGGGTGTGGGAGTGCAAGGGGGAGGGGGGAGATAAGGATACAAATGTAACACCTTAATAAAGAAAAAAAATAAACAAAAAATGACTAGACAAAGATTTAAGAGAAAATAACAGCTGGTTTCATTTCATGGTAGTTAATGGTGGAGAGAATAATTAGCAGGGTCAGGAAAATAAGGGACTTTTAAAAATCCAATGTTCTATCTAGGTAACCTTACAGACAGTGGTATCCACAGGATAATAAATAAATAAATAATGAGACAGAGTCAATAAAAGGATTTGGAGATTCCTACATATTTTCACACAATTCTTAATTTAATCATCATAACTAGAGACCCAACGCATGAAATTCAGATGGCGGGGTGGGGGGTGAGGAGTGTCCTTCAGCCCAGCCTGCACTTTTTCCAATCAGGGACACCTGAAGAGATGCACGACCACCCATTTAGGCCAGATCCCATTAGGATGGGGCCTAAACAGGCAGTCAGACATCCCTCTCACAATCTAGGACTACTGGCTCCCAACTGCTCGCCTGCCTGTCTTTCTGATTGTCCCTAACCACTTCTGCCTGCCAGCCTGATCACCACCTAATCACTCCACTGAAAGTCTGATTGATTACTAACTGCTCCCCCACCAGTCTGTTTGCCCCTAACTGGCCTCCCCTGCAGGCCTTGTCACCCCTAACTACCCTCCCCTTCAAGCTTGGTCCCTCCCAGCTGCACTTCCCTGCTGGCCATCTTGTGGTGGCCATCATGTATCCACATGGAAGCAGCCATATTTGACCACATCTGGGCAGCTATCTTGTGTGTTGGAGTGGTGGTCAATTTGCATATTACTCTTTTAGTAAATAGGATAGAGCCCTGGGTGGGGGCAAGATAGTTTGCCCTGAAGGGTGTCCTGGATCAGAATCGGGGTTCCCTTGCTGCATGGGATGGCCTGGTCAAAGGGCCTGTGGTGGTTTGCAGGCCAGTCATGCCCTCCAGCAACCCAAGCAGAGGCCCTGGGATCTGGAATTTATTTACTCTTCTATAATTGAAACTTTGTAGCCTTGAGCGGAGAACAAGGCAGGCCAGGGCTGTGGAACTTGTTTTCCTCCATTGCCTGGGGGCAGCTCAAGCCTCCTGCTCTCTCTAGTTCCATGGCTGCCACCAATTTTGTTGAAATATATTTATTGTCTATAATTGAAATTTTGTAACCTTGAGTGAAGGCCTGGGCCAGTGTATGTGGAAAGCTTGGCTTCCTCCATTGCCAGGGAAATCCAAGCCTCCTGCTCTCTCCATGGCCACAGCCAACTTGGTTGGGTTAATTTGCATACTCATTCCTGAGAGGATGGCAAGCGTGGCTTGTGGGTAGAGCAGATTGATGGTTAATTTGGATATTACTCTTTTATTAGATAGTATAACTGTATGAGATAGGACCATTAGTACCATTTTACAGATGGAATAACTAAAGTAGAAAAAAGTTAACTGGCTGAAGGTTACAAAGTTACAATACAGCAGAGTTGAACCTGAAATATCTAATTCTTAGAAGCAAGCTCCAATGGAATTTGTTCTATCTTCCCTCTCCTGACATGACTGAATAAATAAAATGAAGGAGAAACAGTATTTATTCTGAGCCTACTATGTAGCCTGCCTCGTGGTATCTATGGGTTTTCACCCTTAGTTTCTTTCTCCATTTCATGTGCACTAATTTAAATTTACCCAATTAGGTATCTTTTACCATTTTACTGAATTTTACTGAATAGGTCATTTTACTGAATTTAATTTTGATTCTAACATTTTTGGTTGTTTTTATTGAAATGTGTATTCTCTTCCACCGGTCCACAACACGGCATCATTCATAAATTTACTGAGCATGCTTTGTTCATTCAAACCACCACTGATTGCATGAAAACGTCAGTATGAGCTCAAAGATAAAAACTGACAGGTTTGATATCTACACTCATGCTTGTTTGTGGACAAGGGAAGTGGCTACAGTTTGGATATGTTCAATATGCACATTACTAGTAAGAGGGCTACAATTTAAATTATTTGATCTCATATTTGAAATTGAAAAAGTGTGGTGTACATGAGACAACTTTTGTAATTTTCACAAGTTTCATCGTGAAGTACGTTTTATTAAACAGACTCTTACTTTTTAGACACAAAATGTCCATTGTGGGTGTTAGAATCAGAAATATGCTTTTTCCTTCTTTTGTGTTGTTTTATTAAATATGGCAAATAAAATAAGCAAATAAAAATGTGAACTTACAAAGCTTTTCAGGATCCATCTAATGAGAAATTTTAGAGAATCTTGTTCACACATGGGCAGGATGGGGAAAAGGATTCATGAGGGAGTTGGGGAAAATGTGAGACAAGCCTTTTTGTACTGTGATTTTTCAGCTACAAGTCAAGAGGTAGTAGAAAAGGGAGACTGTTTAAAACTTCTCTTAATAGGATATCATTTTCTTAATGGGTAGATGGGGATTTCTGAGAATAAAATGGAAAATTACTTGACAAAATCACAGTGCTGACTTTTGGTGAATATTGGGACAAATATAACCAGTGATGAGAGCACAACAGAGACCAGGAGGGCTAAGACCCTGAAAGCAGAAGATGCAGCCCATGCAGCTTTGGGAGATGAAAGGTTCACTCTAATCCTCGTCATGAAAGCAGACTTTGCACAGGGAATCAATTTTAGTCCTGGGAGCATGAGACAAATAAAGAAAAGGTACCCTTTATCTTTATTTTCCTGCATATCCTCCTCCCTCACTGTTCCCTGAAGATAAGATCTCTGAGAGACTAATGAGAAGCCAGATAATATCTGACACAGGTATAGAAAAATGATAAAGTGGATTAAAATCTCTGCTTTGCATTTAAAAAATAAAGTTTTTGCAAAGATAGGTGTCATTATGCCCACCATTTAACAAACAGTTCAGATTTGGCCTAAAATAATAAATAAATCAGATAAATCAGATAACAGAGAATTGCTTAAAATAGTTCATTCCAGCATATGTATTCAGCATCCCTTTACAAATGTAGTTTTTCCTTGCTCTCAGTATGAGCTATGTTCATTAGTAAGACTATACCACTTACTGCCTCTGAAATAAAATTTGGCATAGCTTCATTTGTGTAATCTATTTCTTTATATTTAACTAGAGGCTCGGTGCATAAAATTTGTGCAATCCTGGGGTTCAGGCCTAAACCAACAGTCAGACATCCTTCTCACAATCTATGACTGCTGACTCCTAATCTCTCAACTGTTTGCCTGCCTGCCTGATCATCCCTAACTGCCTGGGCGCGCGCCCGGGGGGCGGGGGGGGGGGGGGGGGGGGGGGGGGCTGGGCTGGTTGCCCTCAATTGCCCCCTCCACTGGCGGGGGGGCCCAAAATGGCCCCCCCCCCCCCGCCCACCGCCCTACTGGCCAGGTCTCCCCACACAGTCTGCTGCTCGGTTATTTGGTTGCCCCTTGCTAACTCTCCTGCTGGCCTGGTTACCCCACACAACCTGCTGCTCAGTCGTTTTGCTGCCCCTCATTACCCCTTCCCCCGCCCCCGCCAGCCTTCTCACCCCACTCAGCCTGTTTGGTTGTCTGTTCAGTTGCAACAGTCACTTAAGCTTTTGTATAGATAGTATACTTTTCAAATCAGTCTTTCCTCTTTCAAGTTGTTTGTAATCACTAACTTACTATTTTCTTTCTCTAAACTCACACCACTCAGTGCTGGAACCAGTCATTAGTCAGAGTAGAGCACAGGAATGTTGTTATCAATTCCCTGTTGATATAAATATCCCACATTCCAGAGACATCTTATTCTCTACTTCATTACTTTGTGAGTAATTTGTAAGTAAGAAGCAATGGATTAATGTTTTGCTTTTAATTTTATTCTAAGAAATGCTTTCTTTGCTAATTTTCTTTCTCTTCCTGCCCTAAAATGAGATTCTGCTATAGACATAATGTTTGTGTTTCCCCAAAATTTACGTTGAAACCTAATCCCCAAGGTGATAGTATTTGGAAGTGTGGCTTTTGGGAGATGAACAGGTCATGAGAGTGGAGTCCTCATGAATGAGATTAGTGTCCTTATAAAAAAGATTTCAGAGAGCAACTTTGTCCTTTCATTATGTAAACACACTCTAGGAACTAGGAATTGGGCCCTCACCTGATACAGTATCTATCATCACCTTTATTATGGACTACCTAGCCTCTAGAACTGTAAAAAATACATTTCTGGTTTATTTTGTGTGTATGGGTGTGTGTGTGTGTGTATACATATGCATTTTTGTTACTTTTTAAATTACCCAGTCTATGGTACTCAACATTTCTGACTTTTTAAAAAAATAAATCACCCAGACTATGATAGTTTGTTATGGAAGCTTAAATGGACTACAACAGGCTCTAAAGAATAATTTGTTATTTATTTATTTATTTATTTATTTATTTATTTATTTATTTATTTATTCATTCATTCATTCATTGTAGATAACCTGATGCCTGATGTAGAAAACAGGCTTTATTAGTTATTTTAGTGCTAAGATTCAACAACCTATACAAAAAACTGTCTTTTTAGGTACTAAACTATCACCTTAAATACAACTTATTAAAACCACTTCTTATTTATGATATCCTTATCAGATATTGTTATTTCTGTTGTGTTGCTCTCATAAACTAAATAGAAATATATGCCACCTTTTAAAAAATTTCCCTAAGTGATTTACTTGTGTTTCATGTTATTCTTTTTAAATGATTGCTTAGATTTATCATTGAAATCAGCTGAAGTTTTAGTTGTAAAAGAGTTTTTTTGTTGTTGTTTTTTTTTGTTTTTTAATATATATACTACAAAACCAATGCATGAAAATTCATGCATTGGAGGGGGGTCCATCATCCCAGGCTGCCACCTCTCACAGTCCAGGAATCCTCAGGGGTGGGAGGCGAGCCGGCAATTGGGGGAAGATGACACCCCCATCACACCTCTGCTGTTGCCTGCAGGCAGCAGAAGCCTTGGCCTACCCTGCTTACCTGAGCATCGGGCATCCCCGGGCAGCTGTGTAGCCACCATCTGAGGCTTGCATGTGCCTCAGGCCGGCCCTAGGCAGCTGGGAGGCTGAGGATGGGTCTAGCCAACCATGCTCCTACCACACACCCCCACCACCCGGCTGGGCTGAAAGGACTGTGGGACTCAGGTAGGGCTGAGGGGACTGGGTACCACCATCTTGTGGCTATGGGCATCACCATCTTTGTGACAGTGTGATGATCAATTTGCATATTCCCTCTTTATAAGCTAGGATATACATATATGTACATTTTATTGATTTCAGAGAGGAAGGAGAAGAAGACAGAGAGAGAAACATCAATGATGAGAATCATTGATCAGCTGCCTCCTGCATGCCTCCTACTGGGTATCAAGTCCACAACATGAGCATGTGCCCTTGAGCAGAATCAAACCCAGGATCCTTCAGGTGAAGGCAGTTAGGAGCAAACAAGCTGGTAGGGGAGTGGTTATGGGGTGATCAGGCTGGCAGGCAGAAGCAATTAGGGGCAATTAGGAAGGCAGGCAGGTGAGCAGTTGGGAGCCAGCAATCCTGGATTGTGAGAGGGATGTCCAACTGACTGTTTAGGCCCGATCCCTGCTTCTCTAATCTTACCACGCAGCATCTTAGTTAAGGCCCACCAGGCCTATCTGGATCGGGCCTAAACGAGCAGTTGGGCATCCCTCAAGGGGTCCCAGATTGGAGAGGGAGCAGGCTGGGCTGAAGGACACTCCCCACCCCACCCCAGCCCCTGTGCATGAATTTTGTGCACTGGGCCTCTATTCTATAATAAAAAGGTAAAATGCTTTTTGATGAAGCTGGGGCTCGAGGAAAGCCAGCCAGGTCCCAGGTGCCTGCCAGTGGATGGAGGAAGGAAGCCCAGGTTCCAGGTTCCAATGGGAATCTGATACCAGCAGCCCAGGTCCTGGGTGCTGGAGGGAAGCCGGTCCTGGTAGTGGGTAGGTGGCGGGAGTGGGGAGGGGCGTGCCCGCAAGGGGGGAGAGGGTAGGGAAGAGAGAAGGAAGGCCTACTCTTGTACATAATTTTTATACATCAGGCCTCTAGTTGAATTATAATGTTGTGCAACTGAAAGTTAAATAATGTTATTGACCAATGTTATCTCAATTAAAAACATAATACCAAGATGGAAGAGAGTATGGGAGGACTAATGATGATGGGAAAAATAATAAAAAAGAAAAAATGAAATTATTTAATAATAATAATAATAATAATAATAGCAATAATAATAGTAAAACTCCAGTTATTATTTCCTTTAGTGCTTAACAACTGGACAAAAATGTCCTCAGACTTTTTTTTTCATTGATTTTTTTTTAGAGAGAGTAGAAGAGAGAGAGAGAGAGAGGGAGAGAGAGAGAGAGAGAGAGAGAGAGAGAGAGAGAGAGGGAGAGAGGGAGAGAGCCATGAATTGTTTGCTTCCCCCACTCTCCCCAATTGGGGTTGGGTGGGGATGGAACCTACAACCCAGGGGTGTGTCCTTGACCAGGAATCAAACCCATGACCTTTGGTGGGTGGGCTGATACTTGAGTCACACTGTTCAATAGTCAGTAATGTTGTAATAACTATGTGCCAGGTGAGTTCTAGAAATATTGAGGGAACACTTTGTAAAGTATATGATGTCTAACCACTATGCTGCACATCTGAAATGAATATAAGATACTATTGAATGTATTTATGCATATATTTATTCATTTTTTTAATTCTGAGGGCTGTTTTTCTTTTTTAAACTGGCTGTTACTTTTTTTTTTGGCACTTTAAGACATCAAGCAAGCTTCTTAAAACTCAATACCTTTAGACAATTTTACAATATTTCAGCCATTATCTCTTTATATATTGAGTCTGCCACTCTGTTACTTTCTTGGTCGATCCCTGTCTCTCTCTCTCTTTAATAGATTACTTTTGCTGGCAGCAAAGGAATCTGTTTCCTCTGGTGCTCACAGAGTTGCAAAATAGTGCTGTTTTGCTCATAATCCAGTGTTTAGGTTTTGCTCCATGAAGCTCTGCCTTGGTCTACTTCTGCAATCCTCCAAACAATTCTTTGAGTGACACAGTAGCATTTTAATAAACTCCTCACTAATTATTGAGGTAGGATAATATTTTGTGCTTCAAATAAAAACATTTGACTCAGAATTTTATTAGTTTCAGAATTTCACTAACCTTGTTTTCCTCTTGAAATATCTGTTTTCTATCCTTGCTTCTCTAATCTTACTACTCAGCATCTTGGTTAAGGCCCTCCAGGATTTCAGAGTAGGACTATGTGACACTCATTTAAGGATCTCTCATCTTATTGGCTTTCCTCTCTCCAATAAATATCATGATCAGGTTTTAACATGCAAAGAGTACATTTTATTTAAGATATTTCTGAGAGTTGAAGGCCTGGTTGAAAGAGTTGAAGGGATTAAATAGAAATTGGTAGTTATAAAATAGTCAGAGGGAATATAGTCAGTAATATTGTAATAATTATGTATATTGCCTGGTGAGTTCTAAAAATGATTGTCTAACCACTATGAGGCACATCTGAAATGAATACAAGATATTATTGAATGTAAACTATAATTGAAGTATAAAAGTTGAAGTATTTTTAAAGACATGCAAAGCATATAAAGTGTAATACAGCAGAGTAGAAAATTCCAAAAAGTAAAATGGGGATTGAGGTTAATCAATAAACTATGACAACAGTATACATATTTAAAATTTTATATATATATATATTTTTTTTTTCTGTTTTCCATTTGCTGAATTTCCTATGCCCTCTGCAATTTTCATTGTTATTAAAAACAAATAATTTTACTGATTATGTAAAGTTATTTTTAGTTGGTGTTTTGTAATTATAATTCTTACACAAATGTAAACATATATTATGAAGAGCTCATATTGGTACAGTTGCCTAATCTGTAGTAGCTTCAATTTTTAAAAATGGCATTCTGCTGTGGTCCACTAGATGTCACTCAAGATAAAGTTTTCCCCTTTAACACCCTGTACTTCCCTTTAGCTTTTCAAGAAATAAGAGTGGGGAGTGATTAAACCAGGGGGACTTTTATGCACACTAAAGGCCCAGTGCACGAAATTCATGCATGGGGGGTGGGGAGTGTCCCTCAGCCCAGCCTCAACCCTCTCCAATATGGGACCCCTCAGGGGATGTCCAACTGCCCAGTAGGATTGGGCCTAAAAGGGCAGTCGGACATCCCTCTCACAATCCAGGACTGCTGGCTCCCACCTGCTCACCTGCCTCCCTTCCTGATTGCCCCTAACCACTTCTGCCTGCCAGCCTGATCACTGCCTGACCACTCCCCTGCCAGCCTGATTGATGCCTAATTGCTTCCCTGCCAGCCTAGTTTCCCCTAACTGCCCTCCCCTGCAGGTCTGATCACCCCTAACTACTCTCCCCTGCAGGTCTGGTCCCCCACAACTGGTCTCCCTTGAAGGCCTGAGTCCCCCTCAATTGCCCTCGTCTGCAGGCCCAGTTGCTCGCAACTTCCCTCCTCTGCCGGCCTGGTCATCCCTAACTGCCCTCCCCTGAAAGCTTGATCGCCCCCACTTGCCCTCCTTTTCAGGCCTGGTCTCTCCCAACTGCCCTCCCCTGCTGGCCTGATCACCCACAACTGCCCTCCCTTGCAGGCCATTTTGTGGTGGCCATATTGTGTCCATGTGGGGGCAGCCATCTTGTGTGTTGAATGATGGTCAATCTGCAATTACTTTTTCATTAGATAGGATAAAGGCCTGGTACATGGGTGGGAGTCAGGTGGTTTGCCCTGAAGGGTGTCACGGATCAGGGTGGGGGGTTCCTTGGGGTGTGGGGCGGCGTGGGCAAGGGGTCTGTGGTGGTTTGTAGGCCAGACATGTCCCCCGGCAACCCAAGTGGAGGCCCTGATATCTGGGACTTATTTATCTTCTACAGTTGAAACTCTATAGCCTGGAGTGGAGCCCAGCCTCCTGCTCGCTCAATGGCCTCAGCCATTTCTGTTGGGATTTATTTAACTTCTATAATTGAAACTTTGTAGCCTTAAGTGGAGACCAAGGCAGGCCAGGTTTCCTCCATTGTTGCAGAAACCCATGCCTCCCTCCTGCTCGCTCTGTTGCTACAGCCATCTTGGTTGGGGTTAATTTGCATACTTGCTCCTGATTGGCTGGCGGGCATCACTGGTGGTGTAGCAGAGGTACGGTCAATTTGCACATTACCTTTTTATTATATAGGGTATACACAGCCCTGGACCCAGACAATAATGATGTGAAGGCCTGGGACTGACAGGTTAGGGGCAGAGGGCACCAAGTGGTGGTGGGAAGGGGACATATGTAATATTTTCAACAATAAAGATAAATTTTAAAAAATAAATAACTATTAGAGCCAAAACCAGTTTGGCTCAGTGGATAGAGCATCAGCCTGTGGACTGAAAGTTCCCAGGTTCGATTCTGGTCAAGGGCATGTGCCTTGGTTGTGGGCATATCCTCAGTGGAAGAGGGGGGCATGTAGGAGGCAGCTGATTGATATTTCTCTGTCATTGATGTTTCTAACTCTTTCCCAGTCCCTTCCTCTCTGTAAATAATCAATAAAATATATTTTTAAAAATTAACTAGTAGACCCTTAATTAACTCTTGGCTCATTATTTTGGCAAATATTATAATATTATAAAAATGTATGCATTTGAGAGATCACTGAATCCTAACCATTAGACCACCAGGGGCATAAATGTATGCATTTGTATAAAAAATTTAAATTTTATAATTTCCTACTGTGAAGTTTCAGATTGGAGTTTCTTGCATATAGAATAAAAAACAACTCTAGGTAGGAGTACTCATATTGATTACATATGAAGCACATGAAATACTACAGAAATATCATGTGCAGAGTTTTTATTATTAAGGTGAGGGTTGTACAAACTATCTATGGATCTACCTGGAGTATAGTTTACAATTGCAAGATACATTTATGCAACTTACAGAAATCTAGTGTTTCTAAAATAAAGTTTTCTCAATTGTCTTGTATTGATGGACACATTTTATTGTTCCACTAGAGGCCTGGTGCTTGGATTCGTGCACTGGTGGGGTCCCTCCATGTAGCCTGTGGGGATTGAGCCAAAAATGGCAGTCCAACACCACCTGCTGCTCCTTCCTGCTACTCCTGCTCATCCTGGCCTCCCTGCACCTGCCGTTGCCACTCAGTAGGCTCCCTGCCACTCCACTGTGGTCTCTGAGCTGTGGCAACCAGCAGCCATGAGCCCTGCATCTGGCAACCATAGGTCAGTTAAGCAGGGCTCCTGCTGTGGGAGTGCCCTGACCACCAGAGGGCAACTCCTGTGTTGAACTTCTGCCCCCTAGTGGTCAGTGTATGTCATAGTGACCAGTCGAAGGTCCTTCAGTGGTTTGGTCGTTTGATCACTTAAGATTTTATATATATAGACATTTCACTATTTTATATTTTAGCTAATTTGAATTTTTAAATTGAGATAATTCTAATAAATATTTTATAATATAGAGAAATTACAGAATTAGTATAGATTTATACTTTTTCTTCTAAAATTTACTTACCTGTTGCTCCCTTCACATTGCATTCGTTCTTCCCTTGCAGATCACAGTAGAGCACTGTGCTTGTTCTCAAGAAGTGAGATACATGCTTACAATTTTCCATAGTGTTTGCAGCAAAGGATGGCCTGAGTAATAGGCAACTTTGTTATTTTAACTGCCCTCTTTACACTAAAAGTATTTTTAATAGTAAGTATAGAACTGATCTGGAGCACATCACGACTGATAAATTTGTCACTAGTTTTCAAAAATAATAGTAAAAAAAGAAATACTTTCCTTAGAGGAAACATTTAACTTCTGATTTTCATAAACTTATTACTTCCCTATTATGTCCTAATACTAAGACTTCTTATTTTTATTGAAGCACATTCTTCCAAAACATGACATAATATCTGGGACTGAATTTGGCGTTTAAGAAACATACTAATTCTTCACGTCACCAGGGCATGGAGCCAAGTATTTCATTGTGTGGGATGGTCCTCCAGGGACCAAGTTAGTCTTCCCATTGCTTAACCCCAGCAAAAGCCTGCTGCATTATTACTCACTATAAATATACAGGGTCAAGCTTTACTAAGAAAATGAAGATTGGACAAGAATTCTAATTTTAGTTATAAACATTGTATACATAATGCTAGTGACAAAGCAGCTTAAAAGAAAAGAGCAGATAACAGTCAAATGTCAATCTGGAAAAAAACATTTTGACACAAATGAAACAATAACTGTTAAATAAATAAAATTCCTCAAGGCCAATGTTAAAAATATAATATAGAACAGTAAACAAAAAAGGATAATTCTTAAATTCTTAAGTAATTCTTAAATAATCTATATAATAATCTATATAATAAAGAGCCAGGGTCATAAAGACCATTACAACGGAAGGCACAACCAGACAGAAAGTCAGTGCTAGGTTGTTGTGGTGACCTAGCACTGACTGGGGCCACTGCCAACCCCAGACCCAGCACTGACTGCCTAGGGCAGTGGCCGACAAACTGTGGCTCCTGAGCCGCAGTTTGTTACTCTGTTGACTAATGAGTTTGCTGATCATTCTCGATTCCAATAATTACAGGCTGTTGTTGTTCCTTGTGATCAAGCCCCTATCCCAGTGGTCAGCAAACTCATTAGTCAACAGAGTGACAAACTGCAGCATGTGGCTCTCGAGCTCTAGTTTGCTGAACACTGGTCTAGGGGGCGGTGGAACAGGCCCAGAGAGAGGCCTGCAGAGAGAGAGGCAGGGTCTGATCTATAGCCTCTGTGGAAGCCATTGGTTAGAACTTTCCTCTTTTTCTCTCCCGGCCTGGCCAACAGCTGTGCCTCTATTTCTCTCCAGGCCTCCACTTAAGCTGCTGATCAGCCTCATCTTTCTGATCAGGCCCCGTTGACAGTCCCAGAGACACTGACTGGCATAGAAACTGACCAATCAGAATCAAATTGGCCAGCAGAGGAAGGCAGTTGGGGGTGAGATCAGGCAGGCAGGCAGAGGCAGTTAGGAGTGATCACATAGGCAGGCAAGCAGGTGAGTAGTTAGGAGCCAGTGGTCTCAGATTGTGAGAGAGGTATTTGACTCTCAAGGGGTTCTTGATTGGAGTGGGTGTAGGATGGACTGAGGGGCCCACTCCTCCCCCGTGCATACATTTCATGCACCGGGGTTCTAATTCTTAAATAGTAACCATCTAAGGCTTATGGCACATTAAACTATCAAAATTTTTAAACTTTTACCATATCAGCTCTTTTGAATTCTAAAATAAATGTGCAGCCCAGCTGGCGTGGCTCAGTGGTTGAGTGTTGACCTATGAACCTGGAGGTTAGGGGTTTGATTACCAGTCAGGGCATATGCCTGGGTTGTGGACTCTATCTCCAGTGTGAAACATGCAGGAGGCAGCTGATCAATGATTCTCTCTCATCATTGATGTTTCTATTTCTCTCTCCCTCTCCCTTCTTTTTTTTTTATATATTTTTATTGATTTTTTACAGAGAGGAAGGGAGAGGGATAGAGAGTTAGAAACATCGATGAGAGAGAGACATTGATCAGCTGCCTCTTGCACACCCCCTACTGGGGATGTGCCCGCAACCAAGCCACATGCCCTTGACCGGAATCGAACCTGGGACCTTTCAGTCCACAGGCCGATGCTCTCTCCACTGAGCCAAACCGGTTTTGGCTCCCTCTCCCTTCTTGTCTGAAATAAAATCAATAAAAATATTAAAAATAAATAAATAAAATAAATATGCACATGTGTTCCTTAAATAAAAAAATTAAAGAGATGCCACAACTGATAAAAAATTATTAGCACATTGACTTACTCATCTGAATAGAGTTTCATGTGATGCAACCTGGAAGCTGAAGGTGTATGAGTCTGCCTTTATGAAGAGAAATGATTATGTAAAACAGAGGTTTCAATACAGTGTTATTTTGTGATCTTCCTTCTACTTGAACTACAGAGCATGAGTTTTTCTTATATTAATAATTTATCATTTCTGTACTTTCTGAAAGATACTATATAGTAGTGGAGTTAGGGATCAATTTAGGGAAAAAGGTGAGAAGTGTGTCTTTCTGCTCCAGGATCCCTCCCTTTTTGAGGACACTATTCCATGTTTTGTTGTTTGGTTTGCTTTGGTTTCACCCTTTATACTATGCACAAATACATTTACCTCCATGACCCCTCAGTCACTTAGAGATTGATCTGATAAACTAGTGTATACAGAACAAAAGTATACATATTTGTGACCATGGGATTTTGGTTGCCACCAGGGAAAATATTTGGGGGCAGATGGGTATTAAAAATTCTCTAGTATTTCAACATAGGCTATCCGGCACCTATTTTTCTTCAAAGGTATTAAATCATTTATGGCAATCATACTTTCAAAAATGATTTATAATAGTTTGGAAAAATATAGCTTAAAGAATAAAACTCTTAAAATTTGAATGAAAATATAAGAATCATATAAGAAGAAAATTGTTATAGCTTAACAATTCTGAAGCAGAAAATAAGGAAGAATACAATTTAGCTTCAGAACATCTCACAACCATTTCAAAATGAAGGTAGAGCAATCTCGTTGCTACTTTATGATGCGAGTCATGCTCCAAACTTGTAGAGGAATTTTCATTCAGGGACAAGACTCCATGTAAGTCCAACAATAATGAAAGAAGAGGAACTGATATTTCTGCTTCAGAGTTCAGATAAAATGAGACAACAGAGAATGTTAGAATCCTTAGACCACTGATGACATGTAATAATGTGATCTATATATGCAAAGGATGAGTTAGAATTGCTTTTACTTTTTCATCTTTAGTTAAAGAGTAATGAAAGAAATACAGTAGATTAAATATATTTGTTTGATTAAATTTTAAAACCCCTATTATTAAAGCATATTATTATTGAAGCATTGTGTTTTTAAGCAAATTTGAAAATAGCCATTTGAGCTTCCTTACTCCTTTTTGTTTCAATGTAAACATTTTTTTATTCCATTTTAAAGTTAAGTCAGCATTTTTAGGTTTTCTTGTGGTTTTGTACATAAAGCAATACTGTATTTCTCATTTGGGGACTAAGATGTTTTAATTAATTTGAGGTGCTATTTAAAAGGACCTGGGAAGATCTGATGTTTTCTGAAAGTGTGTAGACCTATCTACTAAAATTGTTTTGTTTTCTTAGATTTTACAGAATGATACATTGCTAAAGTCCAACACAAATGTTTGGGTAACATTTATCAAGGCCAGGCAAACGCAACCTCTGCTGTTGGTATTATCAGGATCTTTAAGAAATACATCACTTCCAACTTGTAGCTATAAATGGCCTTTCTAGAGGCAATATCAGCAACATCAGTCAAGATTTTGTCTTGATACATAATGGTAAGAGATTAGAAATAATGCACTACCTCAGTAAACCACTCTACTTGGTTTATTAATGATATATTCCTCAATAAGGTAATTTCACAATGTTATATAGACACCTAAAATCAACAAGATATAGGATGGAGAAAAATGTCTAATTGTTGTGAAATTGATAAGATTTACAATGCTAAAGCTTGAAAATAGAGTAGAAGAGATAATTAAAGGAAGGGTCTAGAACTATGTATTTGAAAGAGGAATGATCTACTAGTAGTTACAAGTCTACTTATAATTAAAAAATGTAATCAATGGATGTAAGATTGAGTCTCAGCTCCAAAGTGTTTGCTCATAAGCTTCATGTATACTATTAATTGAGCTAGAGCACAAGTTCTGTAAGCATGTCAAAAAGAGCATCAGTCATAATAACCTCATACAATAAGTGTATATGTAAGGGTTTTAAATATTTTTAGAAAGCCCCCATGCATGTCTGCAGGAAAACTACACAAGCATATAAGGTGTGTAGTTTTGAATTTTGAATGAGCTTACAGATCCTATATAATAAAATCTTAATATGCAAATCAACTAAACAGTGGAATGACCAATGGAATGACTGGTCACTATGACACACACTGACCACCAGGGAGCAGATGCTCAATGCAGGAGCTGTCCCCAGCCTGTAGACCCTAGGCCAACCAAGATGGGTGCCAAAAGGGGGCCTCTGATTACCCGACCAGTTGCCCCACAAATCAGCCCTGAAAGCTGGCCAAGTCTAGGGACCCTATCTGTGCATGAATTTCATGCACCAGTCCTCTAGCTTTATAATAAAAAAAGAAATACAAGTGTATTAAGAGTATCTTTCTGTCCATTCCACAGAGCCTCAAGGGAACTTTATCCTTTAATGCTTGGATTTTTCAGCTATGAATCTTTATTGTCCTCTATATTTTTCTAATAAGAAAAAAAATAAGTATAACTTACAAATACTTGTGAAGGTATATTTTTAATATGATTTAAGTGAAACTTTTATAGATGAATGATGTAATGTATTTCTTGATTTTTAAATGTCTGCATATTAATTATGCCAATATACCTGCTGTTAATTTTAAATACCAGCCAAAGACATATGTAGCTAATGGTAAATAATCTCTTGGCCTTTTATAAGGATATATTTTTTTAACTTTTTAAATTATTCATTAGGAAAATACCTTGGCATACTAAAGAAAATGAACCATAATTTTATCCTTATAAACATACTAGAGGCTTGATGCATTAAAATTCATGCACTGGAGAGGGGGTCCATCAGCCTTACCTGCCCCCTCTCACAGTCTGGAAGCTCTCAGAGGCAGAAGGCAACTTGGCGATCAAGGGAAAGCAAAGTCCCCACCACACCTCTGCTGCTGCCACTGCTGGCAATGGTTACCTGTGCCTCGGGCCAGCCCTGGGCAGCTGGGCAGCCAACATACAAGGCTTTCCAGCACCTCAGGGCAGCCCTGGGCGGCTGGGAGGCTGAAGGGATTGGGGAACTCCAGAGACAGGCACAAGGAGCAGCCGGACCTACCTGGTGGTGGGGCTGGTCGTGCTGCACACTTATTACTCTGGTAGGGCAGAAGGGACTGGGCACCACCATCTTATGGCTTAGGGCACTGCCATTTTTGTGAGGACATGATGGTCAATTAGCACATACCATTTTTATTACATAGGATAGTTAATGTAAAAGTTTATATTTTAATTGTAGGGCACATTCATGGTAGATTGAAAGGTATTACTAAAGAAGTAAAAAAACAAAACAAAAAAAACCTGTTAACTATTTTATGGTCACACTATCAAAGTAAACTTTGGGACCTAATAATAATTGGTATTGAAGACACAGAATCAATAAAACTAGGACCTTGCTTCAGGTGGCTTATATTTTAATAATGGGCACTAACATGTAACAAGTTATTAGATTAAAAAGGAAAAATGAATGGAAATATTACAAAGAAGGGAAAATTAGTTCTGTTATGTGTGTCAGAAAAAGAGTATTTGTGACAGGCCTCAAAAATAAAAATGAAAAAGGTCTCAGAATGTTGAGATAATACTTTTGAAGTTATTCCAGCCAGAGAGAACTCAGTGATGATAGCATCTTGTTGTTCTAAGAAGAAAGTTCAATCTGTATGATATGGGGCTGGGGAGGAATCAGTTTTGGCTTACAAAATAGATTGGGGACAAATTCCTAAGAACTACTGTCCTCTGCCAAGAAATTTTTGAATTAATACTATAAGAAGTGGGAAGTTACTGAAGATTTTAGAGATAGTGAAATGCCTACTTCTGTAGTTCTAGACAAGTAACTGTGACTCTGTGGAAAGAAATCGGATGAGGAGAGACATGTTTGTTGTACAATATTTCAGTTTGAAAGGAAGCAGTGTAGAATAAAATGACAAGGATCAGAGCTGGGTTTCTGAGTTTGCAAGAAAATTTAACAGTTGACTAAGAATTCAAATTTGAGCAAGTCCTTAGTGCTTCTGAGCCTTATATTCCCATGTGGTAATGAATGAGATCCACCCAAAAGTTCACTGTGAGAAATCTCTGAAGAAATTTAATGTGTGTTTGCCAAGATAGTTCCTAAATATTAGTTCTTTACCTAAAATAATGATCTTGATACTTGAACTTCTAATCTGTAACTAAATGATAAAATGTATTCAATGTTTTGAAGACTGTTAAAGAAGGATATCCAATACCCAATTTCAAATAGTATTTATAAACCTTTATTATCAGATATTGTATCTTTCTAATGACTAAAACCAAATACCTTATATGTCACTTTCCTTGTTTACTTAAAAGAGATAATAAGGGAAACTATCTTTTTTGTGAAAATTTTTTTTATATATGTGAAGATCTAAAATTTCTTCTTGTAAGTACTTATATCTGGGCCTAATTGCAGACCTTCTGAATCAGAATACTATACCTGAGTCTGAGACCTTGGTATTTCATGTCTATTGCTTAAATAACTTTATTATTTATAGTATTTGAACTTTGATACCAGACTGCTTTCTTCTCCTCCCTCCTTCCACTTCTCCTCCTTCTTCATTTAAAATCCAAAACTTAGTATTTACATTTAAATGTATAGAGTAAAATAATGGCAGTAGGGGATAAATTTCACATTATTTTATATTTTTAAATTTCTGTATTGATTAAGATATTACATATGTGTCCTTATCCCCTAATTGTCTCACTATACCCTCTACTCATGTCCTCACCCCCTGTTGTCTGTGTCCATTGGCAGGCATACAGGTCCTTTGGTTGATCTCTCCCCTTTACCCCACCCTCCTCTGCCTTCCCTCTGAGATTTGATAGTCTGATTGATGTGTCTCTGTCTTTGCAGCTGTTTTTGTTCATCAGATTATGTTGTTCATTATATTCCATAAATGTGTGAGATCATGTGATATTTATGTTTCTCTGATTGGATTATTTTGCTTAGCATAATGGTCTCCAGTACCTCCCATGCTGTTGCAAATGTCCTTCTTTTTTACTGCAGCGTAATATTCCATTGTGAAGATGTACCACTGTTTTTTTTTTAATTTACTCATCTACTGATGGGCATTTAGACTGTTTCCAAATCTTAGCTATGGTGAATTGTGCCATTATGAACATAGGGGTGCATAAATATTTTCTGATTGGTGTTTCCAGTTTCTTGGGATATATTCCTAGAAGTGGGATCACTGGGTCAAATGGGAGTTCCATTTTTAATTTTTTGAGAAAATCCCATACTGTTCTCCACAGTGGCTGCACCAGTCTGCATTCCCACCAGCAGTACATGAGGTCCCTTTTTCTCTGAATCCTTACCAACACTTACCATTTGTTGATTTGTTGATGATAGCCATTCTGACAGGTGTAAGATGGTAATTCATTGTCAGTTTGATTTGCATCTCTCAGATAAATAGTGGTTTTGAATATGTTTTCATATGTCTCTTGGCCTTCCTTCTGTCTTTTTTTGAAAACATTCTATTTAGGTCCATTGCCCATTTTTTTTATTGTTTTTTTTTATTTTCCTTTTGTTAAGTTGTATGAGTTCTCTGTAAATGTTGGAGATTAAACCCTTATAGGAGATAACATTGGCAATTATGTTTTCCCATGCAGTGGGCTTTCTTGTTTTGGTGTTGGTTTCTTTAGCTGTGCAAAAGCTTTTTATTTTAATGTTGTCCTATTTGTGTATTTTCTCCTTAGTTTCCATTGCCCTAGGAGCAGTATCAGTGAAGAAATTGCTATGGCATATGTCTGATATTTTGCTGTCTGTATACTCCTCTAGTATTTTTAAAGTTTCCCATTTTATGTTTAAGTCCTTTATCCATTTTGAGTTTATTTTTGTATATTGAGTAAATTGGTGGTCTAGTTTCATTTTTTTTTGCATGTATCTGTCCCGTTTTCCCAACACCATTTATTGAAGAGATTGTCTTGAATTCATTATATGTTCATACCACCTTTGTCAAATATTAATTGGGCATTAGTGGTTTAGGTCAATTTCTAGGTTCTTTATTCTATTGCATTGATCTATATGGCTGTTTTGAGAACAGTGGTTTTGTAGTACAGCTTGATATCTAGTATTGAGATTTCACCTACTTTGTTCTTCATTCTTAGGACTGCTGCAGCTATTCAGGGTCTTTTTTTATTCTGGAGGAATTTTTGGAAAGTTCATTCTAGGTCTGTGAAATTATGCCATTTCTATTTTAATTTAATCTATAGATTGCTTTAGGTAGTATGGACATTTTAATGATGTTGATTCTACCAGTCCATGAACACAGTATATTCTTCCATCTATTTATGTCTTCCTCTATGTCCTTTTTCAGTGTCCCGTAATTTTCTGCATAGAGGTCTTTTATCTCCTTAGTTAATTTTCTTCCTAGGTATCTTATTTTTTTTTTGGTATAATGGTAAATGGGATTGCTTTTCAGTCTCCCTTTCTGAAGGGAGTAAATTCACTATTGGTGTATAGAAATGCAATAGATTTCTTGGCATTAATTTTGTATCCTGCTACATTGCTGAATTCATTTATTAAGTCTAATAATTTTTTGATGGAGTCTTTAGGGTTTTCTCTGTACAGTATTATGTAATCTGAGAATAAGGACAGTTTTACTTCTTCTTTTCCAATTTGGATGCCTTTTATTTTTTCTTGTTGTCTAATTGTAATGGCTAGTACCTCTAGTACTATGTTAAACAACAGTGGTGAGAGTGGACATACCTGTCTTTTTCCTATTCTTACAGGATATGATTTTAGTTTTTGCTCATTGAATATGATGTTAGCTGTGGTCATGGTGCATAATCTTTCTGATGTACTGCTGGATATCATTTGCTAGAATTTTATTGAGGATTTTGGCATCTATGTTCATGAGGGATATTGGCCTGTAATTCTCTTTCACTGTGTTGTCTTTATCCATTTTTGGTATTAGGGTGATGCTGACTTCATAGAATGAGCTTGCAAGTGTTCCTTCCTCTAGAATTTTTGGAATAGTCTGAGGATGTTGGGCCTTATATCTTCCTTGAATATTTGATAAAACTCCCCTATGAAGCCAGTTCGCCCCTGGCTTTTGCTTACTGGAAGTTTTTTGATGACTGCTTCAATTTCTTCCATAGTTATGAACCTATTGAGATTTTTAGATTCTTCCTGAGTGAGTTTTGGAAGGCTGTATTTTTCTAGAAATATGTCCATTTTCTCTATGTTGTCTAGTTTGTTGAAATAGAGTTGTTAATAGTATTTTTTAACAATTCTTTTGTATTTCTGTGGGGTCTGCTGTTATTTTGTCTCTTTCATTTCTGATTTTGTTTACTTGGTTCCTCTCTCTTTGCTTCTTAGTGAGCCTGCCTAGAGGTTCATCAATGTTGTTTATCCTTTCCAAGAACTAGTTGGTGGTTTCAATGATCTTTTGTATCCTTTTTTTGTTTATTTGTTTTTTTGGGTCTCTGTATCATTTATTTATGCTCTGATCTTTATTATCTCCTTCCTTCTGCTCACTCTGGACTTTTCTTGTTGCTATCTTTCTAATCCTTTATGTTGTAGTGTTAGATGATTTATTACCATTTTTTTCTTGTTTTTTTTTTTTCAGGTAGGCCTGTAGAGCTATAAACTTCTCTCTCAGCACTGCTTTCATTGTGTTTGATAGAATTTGGATTATGTTTTTAACTTCTTCTTTGGTCTCTTTGGTAACCCAATCATTGTTTAATTGCATGCCATTCAGCTTTCAAATGTTATAATCTTTTGAATTGTTTTTATTGTAGTTTATGTCTAATATTATGCCATTGTGGTTTGAGACAATGCTTTGTATGATTTCAATCTTCTTGAATTTGGGGAGACTTTACTTGTGACCCAATATGTAGCTCCTCTGTTGGATACTGTTTGCAGTGGTGGCTCCTCTGGCTGGTGGAGGGAGGTTGCTTGCTTGGCTGCTGCTCCTTGGATGGGGCTGGCTGCTCACATGTATGCTGCTCATGTGGTCACAGTACCTTGGGCAGCTGAATCTCCTTCGTCTATTCAAGGTGGGTGTCTCTTGGTCTCTTGTTTCAGCTGCTCATTCTATCTGCTCCAAGACAAGTCTCAGGACACGTTCATCTATTCCACCACCATTTTATCATCCTACAATTTTACATTCTGTAGTCTATGTATGTATTAGTGAGAATTCTTCCAGCTTTTCATGATAATAATAGTGACATCTGATATAGATAATATATATACATATATATATATAACTTAATACTTATTAATGCATAATAAGTAATAATAAATAAATAATACTTTACCACTTACAGCAATCCTATGTAATGCTGTTAGATGCTATCTGTCTTGTGATTGAAGTGCCAACTAAAAAAATTATGGGAGCATGGTGTTCAGGTCAATGAAAGCATTATCACCTTTCCCTTTCCAATGTGAAAATTTATTTTTCTGTGAATCAGTCACTTATTAGATTTTTTATGCTGGGTAAGTTGTCTCATCACCAGGTATCTGGCAAGTCCTTCTCATCTTTGTATGTAAAATCAGGATAACAATAGGAATCATCTGTTTGGGTTTTTGTTTCTAGGGTTAACTTTCACTATTTTTACTGTGATTAAAAAAATATATATTGAATTTTAGAGAAAAGAGAAACATTGATGTGTGCCGAAAACCAAACATTGTTCTCACTAAATGGATCTAAACAGGAGACCAGAAGGCTGGTCAACCTTAATTGCTCTGAAAGGTCAGAGCTAATCACTCACTGTTTAGTTGAAACATTTTTAGCTAAAGCAGCCTCTACCTGTTTGTTTCATGTTAATTTCTGTTCATGTTATTTCCTGCCTAAAGGCTAGGGGTGTGTCCCAAAGCCTTAATAAAAGGGAGAAAAAGGCCAGAGCAAGTGGTAGCCCTTTCCACTAGAGCAGTGGTTCTCAACCTTTCTAATGCTGCGACCATTTGATACAGTTCCTTGTGTTGTGGTGAATCGTAATGTAATTATCTGTGTTTTCTGATGGTCTTAGGCAACCCTGCTAGTGGTTCTCAACCTGTGGGTCACTGCTGTAGAGCCTAAGACCATCAGAAAACAGGTCACGACCCACAGATTGAGAACCGCTGCACTAGAGAAAGGCTCCCACCTGGTCTCCCAATGTCGCCAAATTAATATTTTCTAGTCTTTCTTTTCATTTGTGTGCAGCCTCCTTCAGAACCCAAACCCTGAACTGGGAATCCTGAACCATGCAGGACGTGGAAAGGGGCTCCCACATCTGGTGCCCAAACAGGGATGTGGAAAGAGGTGCCCACATCTGGTGCCTGACCGCCGGATGTCTGGAGGAGAAGGTATTTTTCGCCAAAGAGTGAAGGAAGGAAAATGGTGAGGGAAAATTCACCTAGGAAAAGGTGAGGGAAATTCAACGTATGCAAAACCCACGGATTAACTGCAGAGTTGCGATCTGTAAGTATGGTGGGAATGTCTTTTGCAGCCAGGCTAATGGGGAAGAATTAGGTTACAAATATAAAGTAAACTTTATTATAGACTTTTGGTTCGCATGCTTAAATAATGTGGTTTCTTGTTCAAATTAAAATCTTAGTTTGCATTTGGAATCTGAAATCTGTAATAAGTGAAACTGCTGAAACCGCCTCTGGTGTGGAGAAATTCAAAGGTGGCAGGAGAGGGCAAGGCTCTCTTGCTCTCCTGCAATGAGATTACTTAAGGTTTTGTTTAAAATTATAGAACAACTTGCAGGGAAATGCAAATCTTGGCCAAATTAGGTGCTAGTTATTATTTCGGAAAGCGAAAAAGAAAGAAGAAATTTAAGCATGAAAAGAAATTTGGCCAGATCTGTTACTGATGCTTTTCCCCGAAGTAAGCAGGATGTAGGGGAAGGGAAAGACACATGGCAATCCAATATGAAAGTCCAACTTCCCAGTATACTAATCTGAAGTCTCCTTTCTCACCATGAAAAAGTTTTAAAAATTTAGAGATGTGTCTGGAATTTCTGTACTCGTGAGGAGAGAAGCCCGGCTTAAAAAGAAATGCGTACAATATCCACCTTTTTGGACATAGTAGACAGGGTTTTAAGCTGGAATCTCTCCCCAAAAGCTGCAGAAAAAGAAAAACCCAGAACTGGTCTTTATTTTTTAAGAAAAATGGCATAAAGGAACCAAAAGGAGAAGATTTTGTGTTATTAATCAAGGTTTTCAGCTAAATGCAAATTAAATTGGGAGAAAATAAAATAAAATTTCTCTAAAAATTAGGAATTCAAAATACATTGTTTATTGGTCTAATTAAAAAGGGATTAATTCTGTGATTCCCAACTGAAAATTTTAATATAAAAAGTTTAAAGATATAATTGATATTTTAAGATAATTATAAAAATATTATAATCTTTAAATCATATATAAATATATATATTTGATGGTTTTTTCCAAAATTAAAATTTCAAGGCTTTAACAGAGATGATTCTTGGAAAGCTCCATGGGCCCAGAGTAATACAAGAAATTTGTTCTCTCTTCTTAAAGGAAATCTTTTTAAATTTAACCAGTCTAATATACTTAAAATTGCATGGAAAAATTTATGAAATAAGAATTAATAATGATATTTTAAATGTTATGAAGATTTTGGTCTCTAAGAAGGGCAAAATGAAGTAAGTAAATATTTCTTAAAATTCCAACATTAGAATTTAAAATGAAAAAAAGCCCATGCTGCCTATATTCTTATGCTAGAGGTGGGGCAACATTTCTGGCTTGTGAATCAGACATAAACATTATTAAATTTGCTTTGCTTTTTAAATTAAGATACCTACTTTAATTAATAAATTAGCCTTTTAAATGAAAATCAAGCTTTTCAGCTAAAAAAGCCAATGTCTTTGTAACCAATTTGATGAAGTATTCTAATAAAGTAACTAAAAACTTGTCTATACAAAAAAAATTGATAGCCAGTTTGAAATTGAATTACCATGGCCTAGAACAAAGAATATCCTTACATGATATTATTCTACAATGTCATTATAATTTCTTGACAAATATGCCAAACAAACTTATGATCTAATTTTTTGAATATTTGGTAGCAATTTTAAAAATAACATGAAAGGAATTAAGGCAGTGAGAAGGCACTTGAGCATTCTATATTGCTCTTTTTGCCAAGAGGGACCCTCCCACAGCTGTTGCCTGAGCTTCCTGTTCATGCTGAGGTTGAAGCCTCTTGTTGGCTGGTACCATGAATCTGTCTCTCACCCAGTGGTGTGAGTTGGGCCCTCCCTGGAGAAGAAACCTGGGTTCCCCAAGATATGTGATCAGTGTTGGGACCCTACCAGCAGGCGAGGGGATCCCAAGGCAGGTACTAGGCATGGAGGCCACGAGGGCATAGGCTACCAAAGAGAAGGAACTATACCTTACATCACCCGGCTTGGCCCTGGGTGATGGCTGGTTAGCCAGAGACGAGTGAGATTCCTCAAGGAAGGAACAATCTAAGACAGGCACAGTCACAGAGGGGCCATGGGGAGAAAACTTTGGGATCAACAGAGGTGAGGCACAGATCCTCACCCCCACAACATTGCAGGGGCTTCAACCTTTGCCCCTTCTGAGGGAGGTCCCCTGCCCCATGACTGCTTCACTTCCCACGCCCAGCTCTGATAGGGACCCAGGTGACAAGACAGAGATTTGGCCCAGCTCAGTTCGGGACGCAGATGACAGACAAAGATTTGGTGCAGCTTAGATTGGGACCCAGCAACAGACAGAGACTTGGCCGACAGCTGCCCTATATTCTAAATCCAACCTAACACCAGGAATGCTCAGGGCCTACTCAAGAATGCATATAATCCTTTACACTAATATTTATAGGATAAAACTAAGTTTATTGTTAGAATATTAAATTTGACAATAAAATAGTAATTAAGTTTTCAAGTTAATTTAATTAGCTAATTGAAATAAGTGAATGTTCAAGAAAATTTAATTGTACTGGAAAAAAGTTGTTCCTAAAGTATTAACTAAAATTTCTATTGGTAGTTCATTGCATGGTAAAATTACTTAATATGCAATAAACATAAAGCAGTCATATCTGCATTATAAAAATTTTCTGAAAGCTTCCTAATAATTAAATCAAAAAAAGGGAGGATAGTACGGTAATATTATGTAAGAAAAGTATCCTGTAAGCAAATTACATCTAGAATTTTTTTTTTTTACTTAAGAGCAAGACACCCATAAAAAAACATACCTAGTATTAAAATAAGCCAAAGGAAAATCATTTGGGCAAACATAAAAAGGATCCAAAGTCAAATTTATAGAAAAAATTCCTTTACTAACTTTTGGTCGAGAATATGTTTGTATATTTTCAGAAAAACAGCTCCAAGACCATGTGAATTCCCACAACAGAGAATGCTCCAGGTATGAAGACAAGAAGAAAAACAGTCCAGAGATGGAAGATGCTGACTACACCTTGCCATCCTATTAGTTAGCAGCTGTGCATCTATGCAGGTTGCCCAGGACCAAACCAGAGAGGGTCGGACCAGCATCACCACCATTTGTCCTCCATCCAGAACTGAAATATCATTGCTAACATGTACACTCAAGAAAATGTTGGACATTGACACTGGGACTCAAAGAACTATTGGCCCAGAAAGAAACTTACTACAGACTTATTCATTTACCTCTTAGCATAGCCAGTGTTGCTTGTCTTATTTTTTGTTCTTAATGTTTATTTCTAGTCTGTAGATGCAAGATTTTTTAGAGGAAAGAAATTGGGGGAGATGTTGGAAACCAAACATTGTTCTCACTAAATGGATGTAAACAGGAGACCAGAAGGCTGGTCAACCTTAATTGCTCTAAATGGTCAGAGCTAATCACTCACAGTTTAGTTGAAACATTGTTAGCTAAAGCACCCTCTACCTGTTTGTTTCATGTTAATTTATGTTTTTGTTATTTTCTGCCTAAAGGTGAGGGGTGTGTCCCAAAGCCTTAATAAAAGGGAGAAAAAGGCCAGAGCAAGTGGTAGTCCTTTCCACTAGAGGAAGGCTCCTGCCTGCCCCCCCCAATGTCACCAAATAAATATTTTCTAGTCTGTCTTTTTATTTGCGTGCGGCCTCAGAATCCGAACCCTGAACCGGGAACCCTGAACCACGCAGGATATGGAAAGGGGCTCCACAGATTTGAGAACAAAACATCAATGGGCTGTCTCCTGGAAGGCCCCTACTGGGAATCAAGCCTGAATCCAAAAATGTGGAGAGTACTCCAAAAGTAATGACTGCAAACTTCCCACATCTGGTGAAAGATATAGACTTACAAGTCCAGGAAGTACACAGAACCCCATATAAAAGGAATCCAAAGAGGAGTACACCAAGACACATCATTATTAAATACCAGGAGCAAAAGACAAAGAGAGAATATTAAAAGTAGCAAGAGAAAAACAATTAATTACTTACAAGGGAGCACCAGATGTGGGAAGTTTTCAGTTGTTACTTTTGGAGAGTACTTGCATTTTATGGTCCCTTACTCCACACAGGCCTACTTCATGCATTTACATTACCTGCTCAGCTCCTATAGGCAAGAGAGTTTGCAACTCTTTTTAAAAATTAAATCTCTATTATTCAGATTATTACATTTGTTTCTCTTTTTTTTCCTCCATAGCTCCCCTCCATCCAGCTCCACCCCTCCCTCAACCCTTACCTCACCCCCATTGGCCACATCCTTAGGTGTATGAATTTTGTCCAGTCTCTCCCTGCACCCCCCTTACCCCTTTCCCCCTGAGAATTATCTGTTCACTCCCTTTTGGTACTCCTGATTCTATTATATTCACTAGTTTATTCTGTTGATCAAATTTTTAATTCACTTAATTTTTAGATTCACTTGTTGATAGATATGTATTTATTGTTCATAATTTTTTATCTTTTACCTTTTTCTTTTTCCTCTTCTTAAAGAGTTCTTTTCAGCATCTCATATAATACTGGTTTGGAGCTGATGAACTCCTTTAGCTTTTTCTTCTCTGTGAAGCTTTTTATCTGCCCTTCAATTCTGAATGATAGCTTTGCTGGATAGAGTATTCTTGGTTGTAGGTTCTTGCTATTTATCACGTTGAATATTTCTTGCCACTCCCATCTGGCCTGCATAGTTTCTGTTGAGAAATCAGCTGACAATCGTATGGGTGCTACCTTGTAGGTAATGAACTGTTTTTCTCTTGCTGCTTTTAATATTCTCTCTTTGTCTTTTGCTCCTGGTATTTAATTATGTTGTGTCTTGGTGTAGTCCTCTTTGGATTCCTTTTATATGGGGTTCTGTGAGCTTCCTGGACTTGTAAGTCTATTTTTTTTTCACCAGATATGGGAAGTTTTCAGTTGTTATTTCTTCAAATAGGTTTTCAGTATCTTGCTCTCTTTCTCTTCTTCTGCCACTCACACAATTCTGATGTTGGTACGCTTGAAGTTGTCACAGATGCTCCTTACGTTATCTCAACATTTTTGGATTCTTATTTTTTTTCTTGCTTTTCCAGTTGAGTGTTTTTTGATTCTTTATATTTCAAATTTTTGACTTGATTCTTGCCTTCCTCTGCTCTGTTGTTAGGTCTCTGTATAATATTTTTTATTTCAGTTAGTGTATGTTTAATTTCTAGATAGTCCTTTTTCATCTCTAGTTGGTCCTTTTTCATCTCTTCTTGGGTCTCACTAAATTTATCCATCTTTTCTAGGATATTCTTGAAAATCCTTATAACCATGGTTTTGAACTCTATATGCAGTTGTTTGTTTTCCTCCATTTCTTTTGTTTGTGATTCCTTCCCTTGTCTCTGCATTTTCACTATGCCGGGAGAACTTCTGTGTTGGATTCAGCCTTATGATATCAGACTTGCAAAACTGCAAAAGCCTCTGTATTGAGCTTGGAATGGGTGGATTTTCAGGGATTAACAGACTTCCTTGCCTTCCAGTCGATCCCACCCTCCATGGCCCCTGAGTCTCACGTGACTGGGTAATTGCTGAGCAGTCCCTGTGCACGGGCATGCTCTCTCGCAATGCCTCTAGACTGCTGCCTCTCTGGCTCTCCTGCACTCCGAAACCATATGAGTCTGGGTCCCTAGGATTTTGCCCAAAACTAGGGTTTAATGGAGTTAGAAGTGACTCAGTTGGGAGGCTTTCTCTCCCCCCCCCACTTTTGAAAGCCAGCAGCACAATCAACAGTAGGTCTTCTGTGTGCAGTTCTGTGTGCACCACTAAACTTCTGCCCTTTCATGGCCCCCCTGTATTTCTGTGCACTTCTCCCTTTTCACAGTCCAAACTCCTCCCTTATGAGTTTTGGCTGGACCTGGGGATCAGTGCTGTAGGATAAGGTGTTCAATGCAGTTGGGAGTCTCCATCTCCCTCCCACCATAGAAAACCAGTCAGGTACTCTGGCACCTGCTCTCTCCACATGCGTGTCTCCATACTGAAGCTTTTTGCAGCACCTCTGGGTCTCCATGAGCCCCTCTCTTTCGTTCTAGTTGTAGAATTCCACTCAGCCAGCTTTTCTATGGTTCAGGATGATGTCTGTTCTGTCTTTTAGCTGTAGTTTTGAAATTGTTGTGCGAGGCAGCAGTGTAGGTGTTTACCTATGCTGCCATCTTGGATTCCTCCGAGTTTGCAACTCTTATTCTAGACATTTGGTATACCACAAACTATACCATCTCATAAAACAAAAGTGAATAAATGTTTTTGTATAGATATATGAATTAATGAGTCTAGATAACTAGCTAAATTATTTTTTTAAATTCTGATTGTTATATTACTCACAATTTTTGTTTAGAATCTATAATTGCTGAGCCACCTAATAATTAAGTAATGTAGATTGTACATTTTTCATTATTATAAAGTTTAATATGAAAATATAGTTCAACCTTTTACTACAATTATCTTTCTTTCAGAAGGAAGTTGTGTTAATAATTTCTAATTCAAATAAGACTCATCCACAATCTTTAAACTATTATATTAATAATTTTTATTCCCCCATATTTCCATAAGCAAAAGTAAACTCACAAACTTCTGTTTTCTAGATTCATATTGCCTTTGATTTGGAAAATAAATAATTTAATTCTATTGTAATTGTGAGTTATGACTCTATCCACTGTTTCAGCTTGCCATTTATTAAAGTACAATTTAATACGTAAAGTACAATTTAATAGTTTACTTTACATAATATATATTTGCCTTCCAAATTTAATACTCCTCCCCCCAAAATTAGTTTCAACCATTATGTTTATCAATATGTAAGAACAGTTTAAAATATATTAAAACAGTGCTATGTATAAGGTCCTTCCTTTTTTTTTCTGCTCATTGAAGTTTTCTAATGGAATATCACAAAACATGCATTCTCATCAAAATGAAACAAAACCACTGTGATTTATTTTAACTTATTAGTGTTAGCTTTAAAAAAAAAAAGTCAATTTTTTAGTCTCTGGTGTCCCATCCTATATAATAAAAGGCTAATGTGCAAATTGTCCCCTCAATGAAAAGTTCGACCAGCATGCAGGCCGGCCAACCACCCAAGTCTCCCTCCCTCCCACCACCCTGCCAGGCTGACTGGACCTCACCCATGCACAAATTAATGCATCGGGCCTCTAATACACACACACACACACACACACACACACACACACACACACTGAGTGACCAGATTATTATGCATTCAGAAATCATAATAATTCTGCCACTGAGTGTATAAATCTTTTCAATGATAAAACAAACCTTCCTTTTTATTTTTTAAATATATTTGTATTGATACCAGAAAGGAAAGGAGGGGGAGAAAGAGACATCAATGATGAGAGAATCATTGATCAGCTGTCTTCTGCATGCCCTCCCACTGGGAATGGAGCCTACAACCTGGCATATGCTTTGACCAAGAATTGAACTGTGACCTCCTGGTTTTTAGGTCAATGATCAACCACTGAGCCACGCCAGTCTAGGTGCACCTTCCTTTTCCTTAACCATTCAAAAACGTACAACAAAAACAAAATATAAACACAAAAAATGTACAACAGTTAAAATCATATTTGAACACTCTTTTATAGGGCTCCTTAATAACATTCCCAGATTTAATCACTATGATTACCATTTGGATACATGATATATCTAGCTACACTTCCCAGCATTGCCCCATCTATCACTGTAATCATCCCAGTTACTCATTATATACTTTAGTTGCAATTCACCACTGAAAGCCTTTGTGTTGTATGCAAATGTGCAGTTTTTCTATTCAATATAATGTTCAGTTTCTCCCATTAATATAAATGTGTATGATTGCTCTTAAACAGGTCGTAACATTCCAAAATAAGAAGGTGCACTTTAAGAGGTCTTCCTCCCATAATTGGCCCTAGCTCCTGTAGTCCCCTCACAGTAATAAGAAACTACTGTGTGCCCTACCTTGTTTTGGTCAGTGGTTAGAATGTTGGCCTGTGGACTGAAGGGGTGAGGAATCAGTTCCAGTCAAGGGCACATACCTAAGTTGCAGGCTCTGATCCCTGGCCTGTCATGGAGTGTGCAACCAATTGAGTGTGCAACCAATTGATGTTTCTCTCTCACATTGATGCTTCTCTCTATGTCTCTCCTTCTATTCCACTCTCTTAAAAAAAATCAATGCAAATGATATCCTCCAATGAGGATTAACAACAAAAAGAAACCCTGCTTGGCTGGCATGGCTCAGTGGTTGAGCATCGACCCATGAACCAAGAGGTCCCAGTTTGATTCCTGGGCAAGGCATATGCCTTGGTTGCAGGTTTGATCCCCTGTAGAGGGTATGCAGAAGGCAGCCAACTTTTGCTGTTTCTCTTATCTTTGTTTACATCCTTTATCCTTCTCCCTTCCTCTCTTTCTCTCTCTCTCTCTCTCTCAAAAAAAAATCAATAAAATTATTAAAAAAAAAAAAGAAACCACTGCATGAGTGCATTATGCATCATTCAGTTTCTTTTATGCAAATGCAAATATACAATGAGTGGCCAAATTATTATGAATTCTGAATGCATAATAATCTGGCGACTGAGTGTATATCCTATATAATAAAAGGCTAATATGCAAATTGTCCCATCAACCAGGAGTTCAACCAGCAGGTAGGCCAATCAACTGCCCATGTTCCCTCCCCCTGGTCAGGTGGGGCTTGACAAGAGGCTTCAGGCTATGCCCCCAACTCCAGCACCAGGTGGGGGGACCTCAGGCTTCACTCCCCACCCCAGGACCAGGCCAAGGGGCCTGAGACTGTGGCCCCCTATTTGGCAAGACTTGACAGGGGACCTCAGGCCATGCTGGAAGAAGGACCTCAAGGTGTACCCACAGTGCTAGGTTGGGGGAACTAAGGCTATGCCCTCCACCAAGCAGGGCTTGATGGAGACCTAAAGCTGTGCCCTCCTCCTGGTGCCAGGCTGGGGGACCTGAGGCTGCACCCCCCGCTGCCTGGCAGAGCTTGATGGGGGATCTCAAGCCATGTTTGACAGGGGATCTCGGGGCTGTGTCTCCCACCTGGTGGGGTTTGACAGGAGGCCTCAAGGCACAGCCCCTACCCCAGTTTGGACTGGGGGAACTCAGCCCATGACCTCATCCTGGCGTAGGGCCAGGGGACTTGAAGCTACATCTCCTGCTGGGCTGGGTTTGACAAGGGTGGGATTGGCCAGGTCTGGATCTTGCACAATAGTGGGGAGAGGTCCGGCTGGGTCTGGGTCTCACACAATTTTGAGGCACATGTGAGTGGGTGGGGACTTGATTCTGGGTCCCGTGGTGCACCCCAGAATGTGACAGGAGGAAGGTTTTCACATACATTTTACTATTTTCTTTCATCTCTGACACTACTACTATAGAGAAAGGGCAAATAGCAATATTAAATTATTTCCTCTAATTAATCCCCTTTTAATGTGCATGAATTTCATGCACAGAGCCACTAGTCTAATATAAAATGTTACTGACTATGTAATTGGCCCAGGTCTTCTTCAGGAATTTAAGAAGATATTATTTTCAAGAAAGGGAACTTTTTCCAAAGTAGGCCATATTGCCTTAATCCTATATTTATTTTTTTTCCTGGTTGCAAACTGAATCTGCATAAACACAGAAGTAATGCAGACACTTGTTCTCCAGACTCAGAGCTGACACAGGTTCAAGGAATGTACTTGATTCTTGTCCAAACTTCAGTCTCCTTCTTCTCCTCTTCCTCCTCCTCCTACTCCTCCTTCCTCTCCTCCTCCTCCTTCTCCTTCTTCTTCTTCTTCTTCAATGTAAGAACAATTCAATAAATAATACATTTTCTTTTTACTCCCCAGTGTAGTAGTTAGGAATTCATTTGAATTTTAGTTATTCAGTTTGCTATATATTTTTTACTTGGTCAACTTAATATTCCTGACAGACTTGGAAAACATAGCCAAATGAATTTATGAATGAAAATTGACAAATTATAATTCTAGCCCTTAATGTTATTTTCACAAACTTTAGAACAAGATCAATATCAAGTTCCTTAACTTGTTCCTTAACAAGTTCCTTATTTCCAAATCCCTCAGAAATATTGAATGCTCTGGCAAACATACACTGGCATATCAAATGTTACCAAAGTTTTGAGCATGATTTTTTTTTAGGAGTTGAAAATTAAGGTTAAAGATAGTTGTAAAAATTCTATTTCTCTGGGGAGAGAATCCAAGATGGCAGCATTGGTAAACACCTACACTTCTGCCTCTCACAACAATTTCAAAACTACAACTAAAAGACAGAATGGAAATCATCCAGAACCACAGGAAAGCTGGCTGAGTGGAAATTCTACAACTAGAGGGAAAGAGAGGGGCTCACGGAGACCCAGAGGAGCTGCAAAAAGCTGAGGTACAGACATGAACGTGTGGAGAATGCGGGTGCCAGAGTACCTGGCTGGTTTTCTCTGGCAGGAGGGAAACAGAGACTCTCAAAGGCATTGAACCCCTTATCCTACAACACTAAACCCCAGATCCAGCCGAAACTCATACGGGGGAGTTTGGACTGAGAAAAGGGAGAGGTGCACAGAAATTTAGGGGAGTCACAAAAGATCAGAGGTCTAGTGGCTCGCATGGCACTGTGCAGAGGACAGACTGCTGATTGTGCCACTGGCTTTCGTGAGAGGGTGGGAGACAGACCCTCCCAACTGTGCCACTTCTGATTCCACTAAGCCCCTGTTTTGGGTGAAACCCCAGGGACCTAGACTCCTTTGGTCCTGGAGTGCAGGGGAGACTGAAAGGCAGGGGTCTAGAGGCACTGTGCACGTGCTCAAGGACCACTCCAGTGATTACCCAGTCACATGAGACTCAGGGGCCATGGCGGACAGGGCCGACTGAAAGCCAAGGCTGTCCCTTAAGCCCTGAGACTCCACCCATCCCAAGCTCAACAGAGAGGCTTCTGTGATTTTGCAAGTCTGCTACCATAAGGCTGAATCCAACACAGAAGTTCTCCCGACATAGTGAAAATGCCAAGACAAGGGAAAGGGTTCACAAACAAAAGAAATGGAGGAAAACAAACAACTGGATATAGAGTTCAAAACCACGCTAATAAGGTTTTTCAAGAATATCCTAGAAAAAGTTGGACAAAGTTAGCGAGAGCCAAGAGGAGATGAAAAAGGACCAACTAGAGATGCAAAAGATCCAACTAGAGATAGAAAAGGACCAACTAGAGATGGAAAAGGTCCAACTAGAAATTAAGTATACACTGACTGAAATAAAAAATATTATACAGAGTCCTAAGAGCAGACTAGAGAAAGGCAAGAATCAGGTCAAAAATTTGAAATATAAAGAAGCAGAAAACACTCAACTGGAAAAGCAAGAAGAGAAAAGAATCCAAAAATGTGAAGATAATGTAAGGAGCCTCTGGGACAGCTTCAACATCAGAATTGTGGGGGTGCCAGAAGAAGAGAGAGAGCAAGATAAAGAAATAAGTTCTAGAAACTTCTCACATCTGGTAAAATAAATAGACTTACAAGTCCAGGAAGCACACAGAATCCCATATAAAAGAAATCCAAAGAGGATTACACCAAGACACATCATCATTAAAATACCAAGAGCAAAAGACAAAGAGAGAATATTAAAAGCAGCAAGAGAAAAACAGTTCATTACCTACAAGGGAGCACCCATACGACTGTCAGCTGATTTCTCAACAGAAACTATGCAGGCCAGATGGGAGTGGCAAGAAATATTCAACATGATGAATAGCAAGAACCTACAACCAAGAATAATCTATCCAGCAAAGCTATCATTCAGAATTGAAGGGCAGATAAAGAGCTTCACTGATCAGAATAAGCTAAATGAGTTCATCAACTCCAAACCAGTATTATATGAAATGCTGAAAGGTACTCTTTTAGTAGAGGAAGAAGAAAAAGGTAAAAGCCAAAAAATTATCAACAACAAATACATATCTATCAACAAGTGAATCTAAAAATTAAGTGAATTAAAAATTTGATCAACAGAATAAACTAGTGAATATAATAGAATCAGGAGCACAGAAAGGGAGTGGACTGATAATTCTCAGGGGGAAATGGGGAAGGGGTGTACAGGGAGAGACTGGACAAAAATCATACACCTTATGGATGAGGTCAATGGGAGGGAGGTAAGGGCCGAGGGAAGGGTGGGAGGTGGGTGGAGGGGCGCTATGGAGGAGAAAAAAGAGAAAAAAATGTAATAATCTGAATAATAAAGATTTAATTTAAAAAATTAATTATATTTCTCCACTATTAATGTCAGTGAGCAGATTGTTTTGATTTACATTTATCAATTGGATAAATTATTTACACAAATAAATACAACTTTATTTTTATTTTATGTTTATTTTATAGTTTTGTATTTTCATGGAAAATATACATCTTCTAGAGTCTTAGCATAAAATCCTTTTTTTAAAAAAATATATATTTTATTGATTTTTTACAGAGAGGAAGGGAGAAGGATAGAAAGCTAGAAACATCAATCAGCTGCCTCCTGCACACCCCCTACTGTGGATATTCCCGCAACCAAGGTATGATTTTGAACCTGGGATCCTTGAGTCTGCAGTCCTATGCTCTATGGACTGAGCCAAACTGGTTTCGGCATTAGCATAAAATCTTAAATCTAACATAAAACTGGATATTTTATCCCCGCACACTTCCCTGCTCTGTCTCCAGGACTAAATATTAAACAACATAAAATGTATCAAACACTCTAGAAAATCTTTTTTTCTCTAGTAATTTTAAAGGATTTTTATGAAAGTCTCACAATCATCCTAAAATATTAAAAATTTATTCTAAAAAAAAACAAATACTAAACATTTTCATTTGGGCTCTGTGGGAGCAGGAGAATTAGAATTTCTGCAGTTTAATATTAAAGAGGATGTAAAAAATAAAACATATGTATGCATTCATTATCTCTTCCCTGTGTGAAATATTATGGATGATTTGCAAATTTTAAAATATTTTAGTGCATCTCTCCCCAATTTCATATGTTGAAACTCTAAGTGTGACTGTATTTGGAGATAGGGCCTACATGGAATTCATTAAGGTTAAATAAAGTCAGTAAGAGTGGGGCCCTAATCTGAAAGCAAGATTTCTGTCCTTGCCTGAACACATAAAGAGGCCATCTGAGGATATGACAAGAAGGCAATTGGTCATCTACAACTCAGTAAGAAATATATCTCTAGAAACCAAACCTGATAAAATCTTGATCTTGGACTTTTAGCATCTAGAACTGTGAGGGGATAAATTTCTGTTGTTTGAGTCACCCAGTCTGTGGTATTTTGTTATGGTAGCCTGAGTAGACTAACATATTTGTCCACAAAGTTGGCATTGAAGTCTCTTTCAAATTTTCCCAGGGATCAATAGATACTAAGGAGCTATGTCAGGAATTAAGCTTTAGGGGAGGAATTTGAAGGAGTGGCCAAATTCATACTAGCATTATGCATAGATATCAAGGTCAGGTCAAGGTAAGGACACAAGAGTATTGAGAATTTGGCTAATTCTATGAAATGTTTTCTTTATTATAACATTTGACAAACTAAAAATTGTGTTTATACTATCTACTACCTCTATTTAATTACCTACAACAGACTCAATTATTATAATCACCATTACGAAGGTATCTTATGAACCACTCACTGACACATAAATTTTAGCATTTAAAAAATATTACATCTAGTCCTTAATACAGGCATTATTAACCCATTTTGTAGATGATAAGATTGAAGTACAAAATGTTAAGTTTTTGTTTTTTTAAGAACATGCAGTTAGGGAAAATCTATTTGAACCACAGTGTGTCCCCAAAGCCAGCATTCTAATTTATTTTGATATATTTTTTAAAAAGATAAACATATAAGAAAGTCCTAATATGATTCAGATTGTATATACTAATATGTGAAAATATTTTCCTTCTTATTTTTAAGTTAATTTCCCTTTGTTTTCTAGAGAACCTATATGTATTCTCTGGCAAATTATATACAAGTTTGGGTTCATTTTGTCAAAAGGACCTTTGTCTATACATGGCCCTGATATGGCCACTTAGAATCAAATAAACATCAGATAATTTTGCATTATTAGTACAATTCTGTCAAAAAGTTTCATCTAACCACACATTCATAATGAAGTAGAAAGAGCTAGCTGTGGCAAGAAGAAGCAACTGATCATGCTGCATGCAGCCAATGAAAAGCTGCCAACTGGTGTGGTGTTAATAGTCAGATGATTGATGTTGGAAATGGCAGCGGAATAGACAGACGCGTCTGGAGCTTTGTCGTGGGCAGAGGGAGAGAGCAGCTGAGAGTCGCAAGGGGAGTGTTTGTTGGCAAGTTAAGAGTCAGTTATCCTGCAGAAGGCAGGGGACTGCTGGATGGGGCTCTCCTGGCCAGGCAGCCCCACTGCCACGGGTTTTTGTTGGCCGGAGCCTCCAGCACAAATGCGGAGACCACGCCATCTTGCAGAAGGAGGTGGATGTCGGCGGCGGTCTGAAAGCTGCGGCTGAAACACCCACCAAACAGCTGGGGAGCCAGAACACCTCTCTCCAATCGGCACAGACACAGGGCAGATTCAGAGATCCACACGCCACATGGAAAGGTCAGATTTCTCCTGTGATAAGGTGAGGTCTCCCACCCCGCAGAACAGAGACGAGCAAACTGTGGGACCCGGGCTGCGGGAAAGCTGCCACTGGAGAGGTCCACGGAGGTGGGGCAGGTCGTGATCCCTAAGTGTGAAGGCAAACTCTCCGAGCTGTTGACAGAGGGGAGCTCTGGAGAACGAATCGTTTTTATCTGGGGCAGAGGGACAGCCTGGGAGTTATTACAGTGTCCTGGCTGCAAAATCACCACAAACCGGTTTTGAGAACCACAGAGCAGCAGGATCTGAGCACAGCCTAGAGAGGTCCTGTGCTTTGTCTCAGAGATCAATTCCGAAACACTGCCACCCAGTGGATGACGCACAAATTGACTTTCGCATAACCACAAAAGAATAAAGAGATTAAAACACCAACAGTGCAACATAGAGAATTGCAATACCTTCCCTACTGGGAAACAGGAGTGACAAGCAGAATAATAGTGGAAGTGAATGACCATTCTATTTTTTTTATTTTTATTTTTTTTTATTTTTCATTTTTACATATTTTAATTAAAAGACTATTTTTTTCTTTCCACCTCAATTGATTTTACCTTTTTAATTATTACATTTTTGTTTTCAACTAGTATTATTACTACTAGTATTCTACCTTTTTGGAAAAAAAACAAGTGTCATTTTGTTTTCTCTTTACTTCAGGATTAGAGTTCTACATTCTATTTTCATCTTTCCTTTAGCATAATTTTACTCCAACTCAACTCTACCTTTATGACAACACTTTCCTCCTAACTTTTCCCATTTTGCTGTCTTGTTTCCCTTTCCCTTTTCCAACTTTAGATTCTCCCTATTCTTTCTCTTTACCTGGTTAAAATTTCACCCCACTTATATATCAAATCTCAAATCCCCTAATACAAGTCCATACAAACCTCTCTATTCTTGTCTTCACTATCCAAATAATTGTTTTTTCTCTATGTCCTTTTGTTGCTAATTGCCTGAACAGTGATTATATCGATTTTTTGAACTTTTGTGTGTGATTGTTTAGTGTATTCTACTTTTTTTTATTTTGCTTTTTGCTTGCTTTGTTTTTTACCTCTCTTTTCCCACGCCGCCCTCAATACCAGTTGTTATCTGCAGTTTGTATTAATCTCTAGGTACTGGTTGCTGGCCTTTATTGGATTAGTGACTGTTCTATTGGAGTTTTCTCCTGACGTCTATATTTAGTTCCCCTTTTCTCTCTTATCCGCTTTCTTTCCTCTCTGACTTTGTTTCTCTTTCTCTTTTCTTTTCCTTCTTCTCCTTATTTTATTTTATTTTTTGTTCATGTATTTACTTATTTTTTTCTCCCTCTCCCAATTTGATTTTGGCACTTCTTTCCTTTCTTTTCCCCTTATTTTCCTCTTCTTCTTTCTCTACTTACCTCTAATTTCTCTTTCAATGGTGGTCACCTTATTGGTGATTATTAACATCGTGAATACATTTACGTGTGCTGTACCGGGTCGTGTTGTAGTTTGTGCCTTAGAATCAACATAGGAGAGAGAACTACAAAACCAGACACACGGAGAAGAAAAACCATGGGCAGAAGAAGAAACAGCCCACGTATGACAGCTAGGCAAGTATCACCAGAAAAGGAAGTAAACAAAATAGAAGCAGAAATAAGCCTGCCACGGAAAGACTTCAGAGTAATGATCATAAGGTGGATGAAAAGAATGGAAGACAAATTCGACAATATGAGTAAGAGCCAACAGGAAATGAAGAAGAAGCATGAAGAAATGCAAAAAGAAAAAAAAATGACATCACTGCTTTAAAGAACTCAATAGAAAGCATCAAAAGTAGACTAGAAGAAGCAGAGGACCGCATCAGTGAGCTAGAAGACACAGTAGGAAAAAATACCTAAGTACAGCAGCTTCTAGGAAAAAAAAATTAAAAAGCAAGAGGAGAGTCTAAGGGAACTTTGGGATAACACGAAAAAAAAATGTGCATAATTGGGAATCCAGAAAGAGTGGAAACTGAACAAGGATTAGAGAAACTGTTTGAAGAAATAATGACAGAAAATTTCCCTAATATAGGAAAGAAAAACCCCACACAAATCCAAGAAGCTCACAAAGTCCCAAGCAAAATTAACCCCACAAAACGACACCAAGGCACATTATAATTAAATTGGCAAACAGCACCAATAAAGCAAGAATCTTAAAAGTGGCCAGAGAGAAACAGAAAGTTACTTACAAAGGAACCCCCATAAGACTAGCTACTGATTTTTCAACAGAAACTCATCAGGCCAGAAGAAAATGGAATGAAATATACAAAGTCATGCAAAGGAAGGGTCTGAATCCAAGAATACTGTACCCTGCAAGGCTTTCAATCAAAATTGAAGGTGAAATCAGAAGCTTCACAGACAAAAAAGGACTAAGGGAATATATTACCACCAAACCAGCAATGCAAGAAATGTTAAAGGGTCTGCAGTCATAAAAAGAAATAGAAGTGAAGAAGGAACTCTGGGCTAAAGACTAAAAATGGTGACAGATAAACACCTATCAATAATAACTTTAAATGTAAATGGATTAAATGCTCCAATCAAGAGATATAGGGTAATGGATTATATAAGAAAACATGATCCACATATCTGCTGTCTACAAGAAACCCACCTCAGGAAAAGAGATGCACACAGATTGAGGGTGAAGGGATGGAACATGGTACTTCAGGCAAATGGAAATGAAAAAAAAGCTTGGGTTGCAATACTTATATCTGACAAATTAGATCTCAAAGTGAAGGACATAACAAGACATAAAGAAGGCCACTTCATAATGCTAAAGGGAACAAGCCAACAAGAAGAAATAACTCTGGTAAACATATATGCACCCAATATAGGAGGACCTAAGTAAAAAAAAAAAACTCCTGGATGATATTAACGGAGATATTGACAGCAATACAAACATAGTAGCAGACTTTAATACCCCAATGTCCCCATAGGACAAATCCTCTAAACAAAAAATCAGCAAAGAAACATCAACCCTAAATGACACACTAGACCAGATGGAATTAATTGACTTCTTCAGAACATTTCACCCCAAAGCCACAGAATATACATTCTTCTTCAGTGCTCATGGGGTCATTTTCAAAGATAGATCATATGTTGGGTCATGGGAAAAGTCTCTTCAAATTCAAGAAGATAGAAATCATATCAAGCATTTTCTCAGACCACAGTGGCATAAAAGTGGAAATCAACTATAATAAAAACAATAGAAAGAAATCAAACACATGGAGACTAAACAACATGGTATTAAACAATGACTGCATAACCAGAGAGATTAAGGAAGAAATAAAAAACATCATGGCAACAAATGACAATGACAACACAACAATACAAAATTTATGGGACACAGTGAAAGCAGTCTTGAGAGGGAAGTTCATAGCCCTACAAGCCTACTGCAAAAAACAGGAAACAATGGTAATAAATTACCTAACTCTACAACTCAAAGAGCTAGAATGAGAGCAAAAAGAAAAGCCCAGTGTTCGCAGAAGGAAAGAAATAGTAAAGATCAGAGCAGAGATAAACAACATAGAGACCAAAGAAACAATTCAAAAGATCAACAAAACCAAGAGCTTAATCACTGAAAGGATAAACAACATTGATGGACCTCTAGCTATGCTCACCAAGAAGCAATGAGAAAAATCAAATAAAATCAAAAATGAAGGAGGAAAAATAACAACAGACCCTGTGGAAATACAAAGGATTGTTAAAAAATACTATGAACAACACTATTCCAACAAAGTGGATAACCTGCAGGAAATGGACATTTTCCTAGAAAAATATAACCTTCCAAAATTCAATGAGGAGGAATCTAAACATCTCAATAGTCCAAAAATTATGGAAGAAATTGAAGCAGTCATCAAAAAGCTTCCAGCAAATAAAAGCCCGGGACTAGATGGCTACACAGGAGAGTTTTATCAAACATTCAAGGGAGAATTAAAACCTATCCACCTCAGACTATTCAAAAACATTCAAGAAGAAGAAACACTTCCAAATACCTTCTATGAAACCAGCATCACCCTAATACCAAAACCAGATAAAGACAACACAATGAAAGAGAATTATAGGCCAATATCTCTCATGAACATAAATGCCAAAATCCTCAATAAAATTCTAGCAAATTGGATCCAGCAGTACATCAGAAAGATCATACACCATGACCAAGTAGGATTCATCCCAGGAATGCAGGCATGGTACAATATCCGCATATCAAATAGCATGATACATCACATAAACAAATTGAGAGATAAAAATCACATAGTCATATAATTGATGCAGAAAAAGCATTTGACAAAATCCAACACCCTTTCTTGAAAAAAACCCTCAGCATAGTGGGAATAGAAGGAACATACCTCAACATCATAAAAGCCATATATGATATACCCACAGCTACCATCATACTCAATGGGCAAAAACTAAAACCATTTTCACTAAAAACAGGAATAAGACAGGGATGCCCCCTCTCACCTCTCCTGTTCGACATAGTACTGGAAGTATTAGCCATTGCAATTAGACAAGAAGAAGAAATAAGAGGCATCCAAATTGGAAAAGAAGAAGTAAAGCTGTCCTTATTTGCATTTGGCATAATATTGTACATAAAATGACCAAAGGACTCCATTCCAAAACTTAATTAATGTATTCAGCAATGTAGCAGGATACAAAATTAATGCTAAGAAGTCTGTGGCAATTCTATACACTAATAGTGAAATTACAGGAAGAGAGACTAAAAAAGCAATGCCATTTACTATCGCTCCAAAAAAATTAAGATACCTAGGAATAAACCTAACTAAAGAGGTAAAAGACACAAATGTAGAAAACTACAGGACACTGAAAAAAGAGATAGAGGAAGATGTTAACAGATGGAAGAGAACACCATGCTCATGGAATTGGGAGAATCAACATCATTAAAATATCCATACTACCCAAAGCAACCTATAGATTCAATGCACTACTCATTAAACTATCAACGATATATTTCACAGACCTAGAAAGAATTCTTCATAGATTCATGTGGAACAAAAAAAGACCACAAATAGCTACAGCAATTCTGAGAAAGAAGAATAAAGTAAGTGGGATCTCAATACCAGATTTCAAGCTATATTACAAAGCAACAGTTCTCAAAACAGCCTGGTACTGGTACAAGAACAGACATATAGAGCAATGGAATAAAATGGAGAACCCAGATATCCACCCAAACCACTATGCTCAACTAATATTTGACAAAGGAGGCATGAACATTCAATGGAGCGAAGAGAGCCTCTTCAATAAATGGTGTTGGGAAAAAACGACAGATAGATGCAAAAAAATGAAACTGGACCACCAACTTACACCAAATACAAAAATACACTCAAAATAAATACAGGACTTAAACATTAGAAGGGAAACCATAGAAATACTAGAGGAATCAACAGGCAGCACAATTTTGGATATATGCCGAAAGAACTTCTTCACTGATACTGTTCCAAAGGCAATTGAAACTAAAGAAAAAATAAACAAATGGGACTATATCAAAATAAAAAGCTTTTGCACAGCAAAGGAAACCATCAACAAAACAATAAGAAAGATCACTGTATGGGAGAACATATTTGCAAATGTTGTCACTGATAAAGGTTTAATCTCCAAAATTTACAGCCAACTTATACAACTTAATAAAAGGAAGATAAACAATCCAATTAACAAATGGGCAACGGACCTAAATAGAAACTTTTCGAAAGATGACAGAAGGAAGGCCAAGAGACCCATGGAAAAATGTTCAAAGTCACTAATCATCTGAGAGATGCAAATCAAAATGACAATGCGATACCATCTTACACCTGTCAGCATGGCAATCATCAACAAATCAACAACCGCAAGTGTTGGCGAGGATGCGGAGAAAAATAAACCCTTGTACACTGTTGGTGGGAATGCAGACTGGTGCAGCGACTGTGGAGAACAGTATGGAGTTTCCTCAAAATACTAAAAATGGATCTCCCATTTGACCCGGTAATCCCACTCTTAGGAATTTATCCTAAGAAATCACAAACACCAATCAGAAAGGCTTTATGCACCCCTATGTTCAATAGCAGCACGATTTACAATAGCTACAATTTGGAAACAGCCTAGGTGCCTGTCAGCAGATGAGTGAATCAGAAAACTGTGGTACATCTACATAATGGAATTCTATGCTGCCATTAAAAAGAAGGAATTCTTATCATTTGCAGCAACTTGGTTGGAACTGGAGAGCCTTATGCTTAGTGAAATAAGCCAGTCAATGAAGGAGAAGCATCACATGATCTCACTCATTTGTGGATAATAAACAACATTATAAACTGATGAATAAAAGGATAGATACAGAGGCAGTAAAGCTTCAAACAGACTGTGAAATTACAGCAGGAAGATTAAAGTTAGGTGAGGTAGATAAGAGATCAATCAAAGGACTTGTATGCATGCATATAAGCATAACCAATGAACATAGACACTGGGTGGTTGGGGTATGCCTGGGAGGGAGGGGGGACAATGGGTAGATATGTATAAAAATTAATAGAAAATAGTCAGATGATTAATGACTATATTCACTAGAGTTCTTTATATCAGCCAGAAAGCATGATAAAGTATTTTAAAATTTAAAAATAAAATAAATTATAAAAGGTTTGAAGATAGCTTTTCTTTCTACATTCCCTTAGTTTCTCATAGAAATTAGTGGAATCTGTTTATAAGCCATTATCCCCAGTAACTCTAAGATTTTGCTGAATTTGGTTGTAACATCACATCCCCAATAGCTATTCTCATTTTCCTCACTGATTTTTTATGTTTCTGAGTTGGAGCTCTGTTCTTATTCTTTTCCATCAGTTTAAAGAAAAAGAAACTAAGTTCCAATTTTGGTTGTCAACAACTGAAAATAAAAGAATTTGAGGTTCTGTATTAAAGAGATGTTTCTTTATATTTTAATAGATTATTATTCTAGTGTAGGCAAAACAAAAGGAAGAAAATAGGATTATATACACATTAGAAAACATAATTTACATAATACTAATGATACTACATGATTTTATAAATAAAGGTTCAATAAAGATAACAAAGATATATTTACCTTCTTTCTAGGAAAGTACTGCTTAGCAGCCTACATAATCAAGTGCATTACATACTTGATTACCAAGTTTGCATGATAAAGACAGAGAGGTAGTGTGTTCTGATTAATGACCACATGTGTATACATATAAAGGTATATATTTGTGATTTTATGTGTATGTGAATATATATGTCATCATTCTTAACAACTGAGACAAAATGGAACAAACATGGGATAGAAAGAACACATTTAAAAATAAATAAAATCAACAATTTTATTTCTTATTATCAGAATGCACTCCATACATACACAGATGATGATAATTGACAGCCAGATAGATGATAGATGATAGAAAGATAGATAAAAATAGATGTTTTATAAATTTGAAATTGACCCTTGAGCAATCCCTTAATGATATTAATATTAAAAATATATTTAGTAATTTGGGTTGGTTACTATGCAAGAGGAAAAGCAATTCAACTGTCTACTAAATCTACCACCTGATTATAAATATTTTGAGTAAAAAAGCAGTCAGAAATAATGTGAGAAGATAGTATTATACACATAACACAAGGCTTGAAAGTTAATGAAAGATCAACTATTCAAATGGAAAACTGAGCACATATCTGTGGGAGGAAGTAATGTTTCAGACAGATATTTCATGTGAGGTAATTGAAGACTTCCCTATGTGACCTAAATCTGATATGTTTTTACATTTGAAAACTTCTTTTATATTTTATACTAGAGGTTCAGTGCATGAAATCTATGCATAAGAGAGAGGGGTTCCCCCTCAGCCCAGCCTGCACCCACTTCAATCTGGGAACATCTTGGGGGATGTCCAACTGCCAGTTAAGGCCCAATCCGGGGGTTAGGCCAAAACTGGTAGTTAGACATCCTTCTCATAATCTGGGACCACTGTCTCCTAACTGCTCACCTGCCTGCCTGCCTGATCACCCCTAACCACCTATGCCTGCCAGCCTGATTGCCTCTAACTGCATTCCCTGTTGGCCAGGTTGCCTCCAACTGCCCCCCTCGCTGGCATGGTTGACCCTCACTGATCCTCCTCCCAGCCTGGGTGCCCTCAACTTCACCCCCTGCTGGCGTGGTTACCCCTCACTGCCCCTCCCCCTGCTGGCCTTGTTGCCCCCATGCAACCTGCTTTTGGGTCATTACCCTATTATTAGAATAGATGTTTCTTTTTTATCTTTGTCCTTATTGTATATTTTTAAAAATAGTTTTTATTTATTTTAGAGTTAAGAAGAGAGGAAGAGAGAGAGAGAAACATCCATTGATGGGCTGCCTCTTGCATGCCCTTTACTGAGAATCAAATCAAGCCCACAACTTGAGTCTATGCACTGACCAGGAATCCAAACTGCAACCTTTTGGTGCCTAGGACAAAATTTAACTAAGCCACACAAGCCAGGGCCCTTATTGTAATTGTGTAAAGATACATGCATTTATTTTTTTTTCAATGTAGTTTTCTCAATGCAGTGATTTTATTTTCTATATCTGAATTTAATTTGATAGCAAAAAGAAAGAGCAAATTAAATAAAAATGCCTGTCATAGTTTGCTTCATTCTTAGTACCCTTGTTTTGCATATATATATTTGCCTGGAGCTTTTAAATTATTTGGCCAAGTTAATACAGCTAATGAATAGTGAAGCCAGGAATCAAGCCCAGACACTGTGGCTCCTGAATTCATGCCCTTGATTACTTTACTTCTTTCTAGAAAAAAAAATTGGAGACTTTAGAGAAAAAAAATTCTAGAGATAATTGTTGAAAGATGATTAAAAGATTTTAGTTTGAATAAAAGATTCTAGGCTGAGGGATTGGTATGTAAATTTATAAATTAGTTGGAGTTCTGGGAATCATCAGAACTCCAACTAGTTTACTAGTACCAGAACAAGCAGAAAAGAGATGCATGAGATGCTGTTGAAAATAGTAGTAGCTAGAAATGATGATATCATGGACCATAATAAATAGATAAAAATTCAGTTGTTAGGTAGAAAGCAACAACTGAATGATTAAGAATGGAAAGAATAGGAGGCCAACTATTTAAGGACCACTTCATTAACTTAGGACAGGATAGAGGTATAGGCAATCTTTTTATTACAAAGCCAAATAGTAAATATTTTAAGCTTTGTAATAAAAGAGCCTAAAATGAGAATTTTATGCAGACCTTTCATCTTTGGGATGAAGCTAAAAGCCTGAAATAAGGTAACAGTTACTGGAAAGGTAGGTGTAATTGTGGCAAAGACTCAGACTAGATTCAAAATATAATAGTAGTCCAAATTTTAATATTTTGTGATTGATTAGGAATGGAGCTTGTGTAAGAAAGATCTGTAGTACATCTGAGGTTTCCTGTCATGTGAGATGCTACTCCTCTCCTCCACCCAGCTATGTGCATGCAGGCACATAAACACATACACACTTGATACAGAAGATTTCAGAAGGTGATAAAGTTAGTTTTCATTGGTTTATCTTTGACATTTGTAGAAGTTTCTCAAGTACTTCTGAAATACCTCTATTTTGTTCTGTTTCAATGATGTTTGGTTTTCTGTCAAACTCTGACTCTTAACATATGTGTAGTTTAAAATACATACCACCAAGGTCTCTTTCATATTTATTTAAGACTGAATCAAATCAAAGATAGTAAAAAGAGGCAGCAGAGTTTATAGAAACTACATTCAAGAAACTTGGTCATGATATAAGTAATATAAAAAAAATAAGGGACACACATACACATATGTGCGCACTCTCGCGTACGTGCACACACACACACACACACACACAACTACCTTCTTTATTGTAAAATGAAGCATATGAGATATTAAGGGTCAGGACAAAAATCAGAATTTGTAATAGTGGCATTTGTTGATTCAGAGTGACCAGGAGATGGGTTTTCAATGGGTCTGGCTTTGCTCATTTGTGAGAGAATATTTACAAATCTTGAGCCTTCTGTAGGGCAGAAAACTAAATTGGAAACTCCAACATTCTCAAGGGCCAATAACTTCAGGGGATGAACTTAAAAGAATTCCTGACCTCAGTGGGAACTGATAGTGACATTAGCTTACCTCTCTGGAGAAATCTTTGACACATTTGTGCTGAAAATTCTATGGAATAAAGCATTTCTTAATTGGCATGATACCTATAATGCTCCCAACTTCAATGGGATTAAGTTTGGAAAGCCCAGTGTCCTCCACTCATAAACAACTTTAAGAGTACAACATGTTATAAGCAGAAAGCAGGAGACAAGTGAATCAGCAAATTACTTATGAAGGCTGAAAGTTTCTAATGCATTTGAATATCCTTCACATAGATATACTTTTCCTTCTGTTGATTCAAAGTTTATGGAAGGTGAGAGATGTAGCATCCCTATTCCTCACACAAATTTAGCTTCTTTTCCTCAGTCTTCTGGTGTGCGATTGTCATTTTTAGACAATGTTGGAAGAGACAAGACTTCCTATCCACATATTATCTTCTGTCTTTTCCTTACTGGTGTGGTCACATAACTTACCCAGATCATTTTTAGTTGGCTTGACTTGATTATTTAAGCTAACAATTGCCTAAATCAGCATGTTTAAACTTGTTCTGGACTGAAGTATGTATCTCCCAAGATTCATATACTAAAGCCATAACCTCAAATATCTCACAACATTATGTACTTGTTGACTGCTTTTAAATAGATGATTAAGCTAAAATGAGGCCATTTGAGTGGGCCCTAATTCGATCTGACTGATGTCTTTATAAGAAAAGGAAAGAAGAGACACTAAACAGAGGTATGTACCGAGTAAAGACCAGGTAAGGAAACAGCAAAAAGTCAGCCATCTGAAAGCCAAGGAGAGAGGCTCGTGAGCTACTAACCTTAATAACATTTGATCTTGGACTTCCAGCCTCCATATCTGTGAGAAAATATATTTCTGTTTTTGAAGCCACCCAGTTTGTGATATTTTATTCTAGAAGCTCTAGCAAACCAATAAACCTGGGAACTGATTATAAACACAAGGTATTGAGCCCATGTAAAATCTATTGAGTCAGAAAGTCCAAAGATAGGAGCTAGTTATTTATTTATTCTTTTTAGCACACAAGTTTTACTTTTTAAATACATGCAAAATAATTTTAATATTTTAGTTAGATATTTGAGTTTGGAGAAAGCAGTAACTAGAATGTTTTTATTTTACTATTATTTTCTTTTAACCTTGAAAAAAGGTTTTATTGTTTACCCATTTTCACAGATTATAAAACAGAAACACAAAGTTAAATGCCATTTCCAACTGAATACAGCTGGCTCCAGTACCATGCTTATCTTTTTTTTTTTAATTTATTTATTTATTATTTTTCCCCTTATTGCCCTTGCCACCCCCCCGTACATGCCCTCATTCATCCCTCTCCCCTCCCCCTCCCTTCCCCCATTGCTCTGTATCCACTGGTTATCCCCACACACACATGCATACAAGTCCTTCTATTGATCTCCTATAGGCCTCTCCTCCCAACTTCCCCTGCCTTCCCACTGTAGCAGGACAGTCTGTTCACTACTTCTTTGCCTCTGGGTCTACTTCCCCCACCCCCACCCCCTGATTCTTGTTTTTAAAAACATCTTTCCCCTGTAGGCTAGAAATAAACCCTCCAGAGCAAAAGAAAAAATGATTGAGTCCCAATTTCAATGTCCGATAGCTTTGAGATCCAGTTTCAATGTCAGACAGTTCCTATATGTACATGTCATCAATGGTATCTGGATACTGGACAAATGGTAGTGATGCTGGTCTGACCCTCTCTGGTTTGGTCCTGGGCATCCTGTAGCTATGCTCAGCTGCTAACTGCTCACATGGCAAGGCATCGTCATCGTCTTCCATCTCTGGACTGTTTCTCCTCTTGCCTTCGTGTTTGGTGCAGATCTGTCAGTTCCTCTCTGTTGTAGGAGTTCACTTGGTCTTGGAGTTGTTTTTTTTGTTTGTTTGTTTGTTTTTCACTATTCAAGGTTTATTTGGCATTTTAGTTGGTATGACACTTGGATAGTTGGCTGTATTATTTATATGTAGACTTTTCTTTTTACATTATATGGCAATGTACACTAATTTGATACATACAGTACACAGAATAAGATCTTTTACAACAGTTATGCACAAAACATGCAATATTGGATTTACATTGGATCCCAGGATTGTGATTTATTGGAGAAAAAGGAACCACAAGTTAAGTAACACACAGTGAACACACATCTAGTTTGAAGGGCAACTGTGGTGTGAGCAACACTGGCAGTGGTACCTTTGAGGAGGTGGAAATGTTTCATACTAACCAGTTTAGGACTACACAAGGACCATCCAACATCAGGATGCAGAGGCTGGGTTGTATGAACCATTACTATCTCGATCTTTAGGAAACTGATGTTCTTAGTCACAGATCAGGTAAAAAGGACAATATACAATCTCCAACTAAAATCTTGCTGTAGCCTAGACAGTGAGATGGTATGACATTAGAAGACTTTAAAACTGCAGCTCTTTCTGGATCCCCCAGAGTGTATCTGCACTCTTCTTCAAACGGGCCTCTTCCTCAGGTGTGAGAGTCACCTTCACAACATCAGAGATTCCATTCTGTCCCAAGATGCAAGGAACACTAAGGAAGACGTTGTCTTTTATTCCATAGAGACCCTTAATCATGGTGGAAATTGGATGCACCTGCCCAAGATTCTTCATCATACTTACTGCTAAATCTGCCACAGATAGGCCGATGGCCCAGGATGTATAACCTTTCAGTTTGATTACCTCATAAGCACTGTCAACCACTTGCTTGTGAAATTGTTTCCACTGTTCCTTATCTGCATCAGTGCCTAAATCAGGGTGCAGATTCTTTAGGGAGACACCAGCAACATTCACTCCACTCCATACAGGCACACTAGAATCTCCATGCTCCCCAAGGACCCATCCATGACAGCTTAATGGGTGAACTCCCAGCCTCTCTCCCATCAGGTATCGGAACCGGGCTGAATCCAGATTGCAACCACTTCCAATAACACGGTTTTTAGGAAAGCCACTTAACTTCCAAGCCACATAGGTCAAGATATCCACTAAATTGGAAACAACAAGCAATTTGCAGTTGGGACTGTATTTTACAACATTAGGAATGATGAATTTAAAGATGTTCACGTTAGGCTGGACCAAATTAAGGCGGCTTTCTCCCTCTTGTTGATGTGCCCCAGCTGTGATAATAACCAGCTTGGAGTTTGCAGTCACACTGTAGTCTTTGCCAGAGACAATTTTTGGTGTTCTAAGGAAAAGGCTGCCATGTTGGAGATCCATCATTTCTCCCTTTAATTTGTCTTCCATGACATCAACAAGAGCAAGTTCATCTGCCAAGTCCTTCATTAAGATACTGATGGCACAAGCCATGCCAACAGCACCAACCCCAACGACTGTAATCTTATTCTGGGGGCTCTGTTCTTCCTTAAGAAGATAAACAATCAGCTGATCCTTGAGTGTTGCCATTTTGGACTTTACCGGTGGCGCACGAGGTAAGATCCGGACTTGGCGGCTGCAGCTCCGGTCTGGAGTTGTTTTTTGAAAGTATGTAAACATATTCTCGACCAAGAGTTAATGCAGGAATCTTTTCTATAAAATTGACTTGGGGTCCTTTTTATTTTTGCCTACCCGCTTTTTCTTTGGCTTATTTAGACACCATGTGTGTTTTTCATGGATATCTTGCTATTAGCATTATAAATGGAAATTAATTTTCTAAAGTGAAAATTTTCTTAATGTAATTTACTTATTGGATATTTTTCCTAATTTAAATTGGTGAACTGAAACAAGCGAACACCCAAGAAAATTTAAGTGTACTGGATTAAAAGCTGTTTCTAAAGTATTAATTAAAATTTATATTGATAGCTCATTTCATGGTAAAATTACTTAATATGTAATGAACAGGACCCAGTTATTTTTATCTTATCAAGATTTCCAGATGATCCTGATACATACTAAAGTTTGAAAACTACTGATTTACTCTATAGTTGAGGAATTGGTGCAATTTCTAAATTAATTAATTGCAGCAAAGTTCATAAAGGTTCTTATTTTATTATCAGTATCACTACTTATTTCTCTTTCCTGATATGTCAATAAAATGTTCCCAGGGGATCAAATGCATATTAATACCCAGATTATTTATGGGGAATTAAGAAACATAAACAAAACATTGCAACACCCAAATGCAAAGATTTGTTAATAAAAAAAAAAGAAAGATTGAGAATATATTATGAAAACTAACAACATGATCTGTAAGGAATTAATTTATATTAGCCTTCATTGTGATTGGAGATACAGGAGAGGAGAAGCTAGGGTATGGAGGTGTATCAACCTGCTAGGGAGTTTATGCATTTATATATTACACAAAGTAAGAAAGAAGCAACAGTATACTAAATAACTGATATAGTTTCTGCAAGAAAGTGTGAAGAGTAAAAGAAAAATGAGAACCAACTGAAAGGGCTCAAAAAGGACAAAGCTGAAACAATTTCAGTAAAAAACATAGTATGAACTACAATTCAAATGAAAAAATAAATAACCATGAGTCCATAGTTCATATTGATATAAATAAATGATTGAATGAATTAATAAGTAAATGAAGACAATAGACAAATTTCCCATGCAGAGGAATTTCAAGTAATTTCAGTAGATCTCTGCCCTTAAGCAAGTGGAGCATAAATTCTTCTTCCTTAAGTCTGGGCTGTGCATGGCACTTCCATCCAAAGAGAACAGAGTGGAAAGGGGAAAATAATTATTTTACAGCTACTTAACAAATAATGATGAAAACTCAATAAAGCAAACAAGATGAAAATCAACAGTGATAAGTCACATTGACAGTATGTACCTTTACTAGAATGTAATGAAGATAATGTTTTAACTCCACGGTTTTCTTCCAAAAGTCATAACCCAAGATTGGGAGGTAACAGCAAATGAATAACAAATGAAGAACACTCTATGAAATAACAAATCAGCATTTCTCAAAATTGTTAAAGCATAAAAAAGGGAAGTCTGAGAAAGTGTCATAGTCAAAGGAGTTTAAAGAGAAATGGTGACTAAATGTCATGAGGTATCCTGATCAGATCATGGAATCAAAAAAGGATATTAGATTAAAATCTAAGAGATTAAACAATAAAGACATATAATGCACAACTTTAATAAAATGTACCAATATTGATTCATTATTGTGAAAACTGTACCTTATTAATGTAAGAGAATAAGTGAAACTGAATGTGGTATTATGAAAACTCTGTACTTAATGTTTTTGCAATTGTTTTGTAAACCTAAGAATTTTCTAATATCAAATATGTATTAAAATGAAAACTTAGCATGAGAAAATTGTTTTGAAAACAAGGACAATTTATAAAATGTAAGGGATTTTTATTATCAAGTGCGATAAAATTTAGAAACAAAATGCCATGTGCTTTGGGATGAAAGAGTGCCGAGAGAGACCTCAGAGCAAGGAGTGATGAAACAAGAAGAGTGACCATTTAATAGCAGTGTGATCTTGTACAGAAAACTTAGCTTGTCTGAGATGTGACATCATCCATAAGTATTGCTCATGATGATTTCCCTACTAGTTCAGAAGATTATATTTTGTGAAAGTGAATGGGAATCATAAATGAGCATATAAAATATAAGGTGATGCTATTATTATGATTTTTAAAATGTTAATATTATTTAAAAAACACAACAATGGAAGTGGTGAGTATGTGACAAAGAAATCTGGTAGAATAAGACATTACAGGAAAATTGAACAAATGTGGAGGAAGGAGGGTTTAAAAGAAGATTATAAATCTAAAAAAAACTTTGCTTGTTTGGAGGAATTCTATACACTTAGGTTTACCTTTTACTCATGCATAATACATTTATGAAAATCATATATTTACTATTTCTGTAAGTTATTTATTCATATGTATTTTTGGAAATCATCCTAGCTTTTATGTGTGAAGAAGAATTAGGAAGGGGTCAAGATTGAAGGCAGAATGAAGAGTTCAGAAGCTGAAAATTTGTTCCAGGAAATAGTGAGAGATGAATAGAGCTGAGTCTAAATCTGTGGCAGAGCTATGGAAAAAATTAATACATGTGAAATATAAGTTGGAGCTAGAATTGATTGCGTTTTGTAATGGATTGGGTTGGAGAGTGAAGGCAAGGTAAAAATCAAGAGCTAGGAAGTATCATTTACTGATATAGGAAGCCAAGATGAAGAAGCAAATATATAATGAAATGCAATATGTATAGTTTAGGTATCTTGAGTTTGAAATGTTTATAAGATATTCAGGTGAGCCGAGACTGGTTTGGCTCAATGGATAGAGCGTCGGCTTGCAGACTGAAAGGTCCCAGGTTCGATTCCGGTCGGGGGCATGTACCTTGCTTGCGGACACATCTCCACTGTAGGGCGTGCAGGAGGCAGCTGATAGATGTCTCTCTCTCATCGATGTTTCTGACTTCTATCTCTCTCCCTTCCTCTCTGTAAAAAATCAATAAAATATATTTAAAAAAAAAGATATTCAGGTGAAACTGTCTAATATGATATGTTACATATAAATCTAAGTATTAAGAAAATGTTATCTAATAAAAGAGTAATATGCAAATTAACCATCACTTTGTTGCACCCACAAGCCACATCCACCAGCCAATCAGGAGCAAGTATGAAAATTAACCCCAACCAAAATGGCTGCAGCCACTGAGTGAGCAGGAGAGAGGCTTGGGTTTCACTGGCAATGGAGGAAGCCAAGCTTTCTACACACCCTGGCAGGCCCAGGCCTCCACTCAAGGCTATAAAGTTTCAAATGTAGAAGATAAATGACAACAGAAATGGCTGCCACCATGGAATAAGCAGGAGGTCTGGCTTAACTCCAGGCTACAAAGTTTCAGTTGTAGAAGACAAATAAATCCCAGATACCAAGGCTTCCACTTGGGTCACCTGGGGGTGTGGCCAGCCTGCAAATCACCACAGGCCCTCGCCCAGGCTGCTTTATACCCCAAGGGAACCCCCACCCTGATCCAGGACACCCTTCAGGGCAAACCAGCCAGGCCCCACCATGCACCAGCCCTCTATCCTAACTAATAAATAAGTAATATTCAGATTGACCATCACTCCAACACACAAGATGGCTGCCCCCGTGTGGTCAAAGATCCTGCCTTCATGGGGACACAAGATGGCCAGCAGGAGAGAGCAATTGGGAGTGACTAGGTCTGTAAGGGAAGGCAGTTGTGGGTGATCAGGCCAGTTGGGGAGAGCAGTTGGGAGGGACCAGGTCTCCAAGGGAGGACAGTTGTGGGTGTTCAAGGCTGCAGCAGAGGGCAGTTAGGAGTGACCAGGCAGGCAGAGGGAAGTTGGAGGTGGCTGGGCCTATAGGGAAGGGCAGTTGCAGGGATTCATGCCTGCAGTGGAAGGCAATTAGAAGTGACCAGGCCTTCAGAGAAGGGCAGTTAGGGGTGACCAAGCCTGCAAGGGAGGGCACTTAGCAGCAAATAGGCTGGCAGGGGAGCAGTTAGGCATCAATCAGGCTGGCAGAAGAGTGGTTAGGGGGTGATCAGTCTGGCAGGCAGAAGCTGTTAGAGGCAATCAGGAAGGCAGGCAGGAGAGCAGTTGGGAGCCAGCAGTCCTGGATTGTGAGAGGGATGCCTGACTGCCCGTTTAGGCCTAACTGGGGTTGGGCCTAAACGGGCAGTCAGACATCCCTCAAGGTGTCCCAGATTAGCTGGGCTTAGGAACACCCCTTCCATGCACAAATTTTGTGCATCCAAACTCTAGTATATGAATAAAAGAAAAATATGCAAATTGACTGTGCCTTCGCTATGCCCACAAGTCATGCCCACCAGCCAATCAAGAGTAGGTATGCAAATTAACCCAACCAAGATGGTGATGGCCATGAAACTGGAATGAGCAGGAGGCTTGGGTTGTCCTGGCAATGGAGAAAGCCAAGCTTCTCACCTGCCCTGGATGGCCTTCGCCTCCACTCAAGGCTATGAAGTTTCAATTATAGAAGATAAATAAATCCCAACAAAAATGGTTGCAACCATGGAGCTGGAGAGAACAAGAGGCTTGGTTTGCCCCCAGCAATGGAGGAAGCCAAGCTTCCCACCCATCCTGACCAACCCTGGCCTCTGTTCAAGGCTATAAAGTTTTAATTATAAAAGATAAATAAATCCTAGATACTTGCTTCCGGCTGGTCCTGGCCTCTGCCATAGGAAGCCCTGAAAAAAAAAAAAAAGAATGAAAGAAAAATAAGAGGGGCAGGAGCTTGGGTCACCAGATAGTGATCAGGCCAGGATGGAATGCAGTTGTGGGTGATCAGGCTGGTGGGAGGCGAGAGCATGGGGGGAAGCAGACCAGCAAAGGGACCAGTTGGGGGTGTGCAGGCCTGTTAGTGGGGGTCAGTTGGAGTGATCAGGACAGAGGGGGGGCAGTTTGGAGTGAGCAGGCCAGTAGAGGGCAGTTGGGTTGAGCAGGCTGGCACGGGCAACAGTTGGGAGTGATCAGGCTGGCAAGCAAAGTGGTCAGGAGCAATCAGGCAGGCAGGCAGGTGAGCAGTTGGAGCCAGCAGTCTGGATTGTGTGAGGGATGTCCGACTGCCAGTTTAGACCTGATCCCTGTAAACCAGCAGTAGGACATCTTTCAAGGAGGTCTAAGCTGAGAAACATCCCCCTCATGCACAAATGTCATGGACCGGGCCACTAGTGTGTGTGTGTTGTGTGTGTGTGTGTGTGTGTGTGTGTGTGTGTGTACGGAGCATGTGAACATATACAATCCTATATAATAAAAGGGTAATATGTAAATTAACTGAATGGCAGAATGACCAGTCCCTATGAAGCACACTGACAACCAGGGGCATATTCTGAATGCAGGAGCTACCACCTGGTGGTCAGTGCACTCCCACAGGGGAAGTGCTACTCAGCCAGAAGGTAGGCACATGGCTAGTGAGTGCAGTGATAGTGGGTGTCTCTCTGGCTTCTGTGGCAGTGCTAAACCATCAGTTGAACATCCCCGAAGGGCTCCTGGACTGCAAGAGGGCACAGACCAGGCTCAGCAACACTCCCACCCTCCCCAAATGTATGAATTTCATGCACCAGGCCTCTAGTATCTAATAATTGAACTTTGGGCCATGGGGGGGATCATCAAGGGAAAGTAGTAGTGTAAGACAATATATTTTCTATTTTTAGCTTCTAGTATTAAAAGTAGTTTAGAGTTAAGTGTTTTAAAACCATGGTTTTATTTTCCTTCCATAATTACAATCTGATTAACAACTTTCAGTTGTATATTTTGAAGATTTTCTGTGTCTGACTTAATTGTAGGATTGTCTGACTTAATTGTAGGATGGCTTTTCCTTGCAATCAATGGGTTAGGAGAAACTTGACCTTCAATTTCTAACTTCAAATCATTTACTGCATACTCAAGAAACACAAACTCTTTAAGAAACTGCCTGACATGACAGTCACCCTCCTCACTATAGGAAGCATTAAGAGAGTTTGACTTCCCAAAAGCACCCCATTGAGCCAAACTTGGCCCAAGAAATTGTTACCCACAGAAAGCCCTTCTCCCCAACAATGAACTTTTTTTGCAATGTCTTGAAGGTATTCTCTTGCCAACCAAAAACTAAAAATTATACCTGAAGACCAGTTTGAAATTCCTCCAATCCCCATCTTCAAAACTCCATTTTAATAGAATGATTGCTATAAAGAGGTTTTTTTTAAAAATATTTCTTCTTTTTTTACTTTATTATTCTTCCCTAATATCTCTGACTTTGGCAACATATCACTTACCATAATTTATAAATATGTAGCAAGTGTTAATTTTGTCTCAAACTTAGTTTGTCTCTAACAGAAACACATAATGAAAAAGTATTCTGTATTGCATTTTAATACATTATTTTAAATTATCCAAGTTATTATTAATATAAATAATTAAGAAATTATAATTCTTTACAGAAATCAATTTGATGACCCTTTAGGTAGAAGCATCTTGTTATATGTTTGTGATGTGCAATCAATGTGTTTCTTACATACTAGATGAGGATTAAGTTTATAGTTCTTGAATTACTTGCAACACAGATAAAATATGGTGACATTGTCCTTATAGCATAACCTGTTGCGCCTGATAGTAACTATGGAAAATTTTCAGCCTTTTGATGAATCTTGCTACTCAATTTTTTTTTTTTTTGCCTAAAGCAGTGGTTCTCAACCTGTGGGTCGCGACCTCTTTGGGGATCGAGCGACGACCCTTTCACAGGGGTCGCCTAAGACCATCGGAAAATGCAGATATTTACATCACGATGCATAACAGTAGCAAAATTTCATGGTTGGGGGTCACCACCACATGAGGAACTGTATGCAAGTGTCGTGGCCTTAGGAAGGTTGAGAACCACTGGTCTAAAGAGAGGTTTCCAAGCTAAACTTTTAATTTTGTAGCAATTGAAAGGTTAATACCTTCTATTAAACAACAACAATAAAAAAGAATTATATTATATTGTAAAAAGAATCCATTGCATCTTCATTGGGTAATGTCTAAATATAAAGGGCTTGATACAGCAGTTAACATTGTGTTGAAGTTAATATAAAAGAGTGTAACACACATTTATTTATTTTTGTTTTCTCTAGCTTTTCAACTGTATTCCAAACAGCTAATTGTTAACCTTTCAGGGCTTAATCTATAATTTGTATTCTGGCTGACAGCTGTTATATTTGACTGAAAGTTTTGCTGATGTAAGGAGCAAAGGACTGGGAATTTAATGGATACACAGCAAAAAGCTCAACTCTATGAATTTAAACCCATTTTATATTAGAAGAACTTGTGATGAGTGTATAGCAATAAGATGTCAAGATGTTAATAAGAATTGGCAGGATTCCATATGATTAGATGACAGAATTACAGCCCAATGCCACATTTTTGTTGGAAATGTAAGAAACACAACAAACAGAGGCATCCAGAAAGATAACCATTGCAAAGGCATCTGTCTACACTCTATAAATTATTACTTATAAAGCCATCAGTTATTTATCTTTCTACAATGAATCTTAGGCCACTTTGAAAATTGGCATCAGAAAAGATAAGAGCATTAAAACAACACCCCCATTCACTTTTAATGATCCCAATTGGGAAAATAGACAACCTGTTTTCACATACTAATAAACTAAGTTTCTTGAAAATTAAATCATTAAGAAGTACAATATAGATAAAGCTTTATGTACCTTTCAAAATGGACAGACTGATCTTAAAGGTATAGGCACTATTAATTTAAATAAAATTTAAATTTGATTCTTTAGTGTATGCACTAATCAGTCCTTTGCCTTCATTGTTTTTACTATTTGTGTATTCATATTGCTTTTACTATCTATTACTTCATCAGATTACAAACTTCATGAAGTCAGGGATCTTGATTTATCCTTTATTGTTTCTCATAAAGTCTACTAGACAATTGATCAGTTAATTTTTAAAATACAGTGAGTAACAAATTAGATAATGACAATAAATATGAGCTATTCCTTTGATATTATAATGATGTATATGTGTTCTTATGTATATGTTTATATATGAGTCTCCCTACTATCATTCATTTGATTTTAGTCTAGAATGTTAGGTGTTTTTTTTGTTTTTTTTAAATAACACTTCCAGTCTGAAAACATCTATGTTTGCCTGATTTCCAGCCAATTGTTTTATTGAAAAAGAGTCAAAATACTTATTATATTTCACCTATGACATAGTATTAAATGTTTGATTATTTGCTACTATTTTTTAATTTAAAACTGTAAATTTGTTTGGACACAATCTGACCAACCTATCAGGCTAACAGAGCCATCAAAAGAGGCAGAGTTTGGACCCAGAATCCTCCAAGGACTTGTCTCATGATTAGCACAAAGCAGTTTGTTGCTGATATTGTCAAGAGTTCTCTCCATTCCCTCAAATCAATTTCTTGCTTCATTGCTTTGAACCCCTATGGGGCAATGGTAGTTTAAAGGATGTCAACAAGAATACTCTTGTTCTCTCAGGAATTTAGTACAAGAGGATAAACATCTAAGCAGCTGGCCAAAATAATAGGTAAAAAAGTATGTGATTTAAGTGTTTAATAAATGCATGAACATTTTACAAGGTCTGGTAGACTTTCTTCAGAATTGTTGGATTTGATTGATATATATATATAGAGTTTACTTGCAGCAACCTCAGTTTAAAAACAAAGATAGATTTTTTTATTAGTTACAAACATCATGTTGATTGAAGGACCCAAATATAAGATCATATTTTGTTAAATATTTCTATAAACATAAAACATTTTTAAAAAGAAAATTTTGAGAAATAACTTTACTCGATTTTTTTCTGTTTTATGTATTTGTAACACACAATGTTTATGAATAGTTCAGGGTCCATAAACCAACAATCAGAAAGCTCTATAGGTATTAATTCCTATATTCCCCCTTAATGTTTGTTTATGTAACTACTGAGTACTGTCTTAGTTAATGCCTATTCATGTGTTAAATAAATATTTCTACCTGGGCAGTAGAAATTTATGGATCATATATTCACTATTTCTACTCTAGAACATAACTAATTACTATTTATCTTTCCAGAGCATGCAGCTATAATATCCATTCATTGAGTGGACATTATTTTAATGTCACAGAAATTTCTACTTGAACCTATAAGAGGCTCTAGTGATTTAAATGAAAATCAATGGGGTTAAATTACTACTTCTGCAACAGACTACGAAGAGTTGATCACAGTTGTATGGTTAGGATTGGGCACTGAGCTATGGATGTTTGATTTAAACCCATACTCTGGTCTCTGTGATTGTGTTTATTTCTAACCATCATTCATGTTTCTCTTTTTACTAGTAACAGTAGTAAAACTTGCACCTGCAAGGCACAGGACATATGACATTGAAAACAGATATAATGTGTTTAAACCTACTTGGGAGATCTGCCTTGAAAGAAAGTATTAAAATTAGAAAATGATAGCGTTCTGCCATTTCAACTTAAACTGCTAAAACTGACTTTGAAACCTACAATTAAATAGGACTGTTGGCTCAAAAATAAGAAAAATCAACTAGTTTATCAATTCAAAAAACAAATCATTTTCTGAAGTACAGCTGGTGAACATTATGTGAATACTATCATGTTATACAAATTAAACCCACTGGAAGAAACATGTTCCTTTTTCTCTGGAAACATTGCTAAAGTCTATTTATAAAGTATTGGAACATTTTATGAGGTCAAGAGGAATTATATTGTATATTTTTAGTTTTCTCACTCCACACTATTACCAATACTGATAAAAATCACATAGACTATATCTAACAGACTTAAGGCAATCTACACATAACTACTATTTATTAGTGTGTAGAAAAATTCTTTAAGATTCTTACACTATAGTTCACTCCTTATTTTTAAAACAGTTTTGAATAGGGTTGAGTCCTAAAGTCATAAAATTGCTGAGAAGCAGCCTTCAGCAAATTTTTTGATGAATGTAAAAATTTTCTCTCACTATCCTTTCTCTTTTTCTGGTTCCCTTTCAGTAATTAGGCATAAACATTTCTTTAAACAACCCATGGCTTCCCAAACCCAGATCTAAATTCCCATGTTGTGTTCCATTTTCTAAAACACTTCTTTCTTCACTTTGCTTTCATAACTGTCACTAAAATGTTTACTTTTCTAAAATATTTTCAGCGAGTCCAGAGAAAAGTAATTGTATATAAAAGATGAATAATCTCTTGAAGTATATGATTTATAGAAATTATAGAACAGTTTTCCTTAAACATCTAATCTCTTATCAGTATAGAATAATTATTTTGACAGAGAGTTAAATTACATTAATTTTTAATGTTCCTTTCTTCTCAAACTACTAGACAGCAAAATAAAGTGATCTATGAAAGAGTGAAGATAGATGTAGACAGAATGTCAGACAAATGTTAACGGGAATCAATTACAACACATAAAAAACTATCAAATTGTTCTCTCAAGAAACCACCCTGCTTAGTATATTGGGATAAGTAATAGGATATGAAATAGAAAGTGGGCAAATCCTTAATGAGAAAAATGAAAATGAGTAAATATTTCATGTGAATACAAGTATACTACATACAAATACAAGGCATTGTAATCTTGAATTACTAACGCTTTATTTTGTCTAGCCTCTAAATTTAGATTCCAAAGATATGATTTTTGTTTTAAAATGTTTTTATTTAAATGCCCTTCAAAAATTGAGCATTTTTATCATGTTTTTGCCTTGTTATGGTCAAAGTATAGAGAGTGGTCCAACTTAATTTATTATTAATAATAGATTATTTTTGTTAATGAATGTTTTTCATATTGAGGAACCATACTAGATTCAATAAGGGAAAAAGACAAAGATAAATATTGTTATTTATAAGCTTGTTATTTAATTTTGCAGCTATTGTCACAATTTATGTACAAAGAAATAGTAAAATTTATACTAATAAATTTCCCACAGACCAGGGACATAAACAGCACACTATTTATTTTTTAGACATGAAATAACAAACCTTTCCCATTACTTCTGAATTTTGTAACCAGGTTATTGCACCTCATAAGATACCATAGTTGAGTTGCTTTGTTTTGTATTTTCAAATCCCCCAAACCCACACCTGTCCATGCCTGCCTGCCAAGAAAAATACATACCTATTTTAATTAGCATGTAGAAAAGAACATTTTCAATTTGGAATTCAAAATTTTCTTTGGATTTCTGTTAAACATTGAAGTTAAAAATTGTTTCCCATATATCTAGGTAAATATGTAGTTTATTTTAACTTCCTGTTCTTTGTTTTACTAAAAAATAAAGTCAGATTTATTTTTTTTTCAATTCTAAACAATAACTTAGTCATATATAAGCATACTTCTTAAGACATTATTATTATTATTATCATCATCATCATCATTATTATTTGAATATATCTTGGTATTAGTTCAGAGTTGATTTTTCAAATACTATTGATAGCTTCCCAGAAGAATTTAATATTTCATTTGTTTTAGGATATAATCACATGCTGCATTAGTTATCAAACCAATGACTTAATTGTTGGATAGTATTTTGACATTTGTTTTATTGTTGTAAGTAGTTTATCTTATAAATGTATTGAGTCTCTTATCATTCTAAAATAGAAACTAAAACCTTAAAGCTAGAGCTTCCTAAAATAATACAGTAAAAGATTGCAGTTCAGTTAGACAACCAAATTAAATTTTAGTTCTGGATCTTCAGACTGCACCTCTGTCATTTCAAATCTTAAATGAGAAAGATAATGAATATCTTAATCCCACCAGTCCTATTAAAGGCTTTAAAATTATAATGTATAAAATTTTTTTGTGAAGTGCTACATAAATAAAAATTAGCATCAATGATGTGCCATTAGAAATCAGATGTAATAGAAAGTCACTATCAGTTAGCCCCCAATATTAATTGAGTGCTTACAGTGGACTAGGCACTGTTTCAATAGTTGGGAATACAATGAAGATGAAGGCAGATCCTTCCATCAAAAAGCAGCCACTACGGAAAACAATATGGAGGTTCCTCAAAAAATAAAAATAGCATTACCATATGACCCAGCAATCCCTCTTTTTAGTATCCAACCCAAAAGTTTGAAATAATTTATTTGCAAAGATATTTGCACCCCTGTGTTCATGAAGCACTATTTGCAATGGTCAAACCATGAAAACAATCAAATGTTCTTAGGTAGATGATTGGGTAAAGAAGATATTACAAGTATATCTGGAACACCGCAGGGCCATAAAAAAGATGAAATACTGCTATTTGTGACAACATGAATGAATCTTGCAAAGTAAGTCAGACAGAAAAATTCAAGAATCATATGATATTATTTACATGTGAGATATAAAACTAAAATAATAAATGAATAAAGAAAAACAAACAAACAACAACTCATAGATACAGACAACAGTATAGTGGTTACCAGAGGAAAGTGGGGTAGGTGTTAGTAAAGGGTAAAGGAGGTTCAATACATGGTGACAAAAGATAATTTGAGTGGTGGGCACACAATGCAAAATACAGATAATTATCCTGGAATTGTACACTTAAAATCTATATAATTTTGTGACATTGGTTCATCCTATATAATAAAGAGATAATATGCAAATTGACCCTCATGCCCTCACAAGATGGCTGCCTAGGATTAGGCCAGCAGAGGAGTTAGTGAGGGATGACCAAACGACTGACTAAAAGGCTGTGTGGGGTGACCACGCTGGCAAGGGGTCCGTGATATGCAACCAGGCTGGCAAGGGGACAGTTGGGAGCAACCAGGCCCACAGAAGGGACAGTAAGGTATGACCAAGCAGGCAAGCAGGTGAGCGATTACAAGTCAGTGGTCCAGTATTGTGAGGGGGATGTCTGATTGGGCCTAAATTGGCAGTTGGACACCTTCCAAGGGGTCCTTGATTGAAGAGGGTACATGTTGGGCTAAAAGAACCCCCCCTCCATGCACAAATTTCATCCATTGGGCCTCTGGTATATAATAAAGTCTTAATAGACTGAACAGAAGAATGATTGGTGGAACAACCAGTCTCTATGATGCATATTGACCACCAGAGAGCAGAAGCTCAACACTAGAACTGCCCCAAGCCTGCAAACCCCAGGCCAGCCAAGGCAGGTGCTAACAGGGGCCTTGCCAGACACCCCATAGATTAACCCTGATCATCTGCAAGGTCTAGTGACCTTACCCATGCATGTATTTTGTGCACTGGACTTGTAGTAATTCTATAATACATCATTTGTATATTGTGCATTGTGTTCAGCATCTCAAGTTAGAAGCTTATATGGACAGAAAATGATTCAGAATTATAGTCAATAACATAAAGAAAAATGGTATTTCAATGAAGGATGAATATTATGAGCTAGATTAAACTGAGTATGTGGCTGTTAAAAATTCATATATAATAAAGTTATTACTGGTTTGATTACTCAACCCAAGGTATATTGCTTTTTGTTTTGATGACTTGTTTTTAGCATGTCTTCTGGATGTTGATATTAAAATGTATATTACTTATTTTATTCTCTATTTCTACATAATTCTACATAGATTAGTGATTTTGCATAAAATTATTTGTCTATGAATTTCATCTAGCATGTTCCCTTGTGTTTTATATTTTATAGGGACTCATGCACCAGTGGGGTCCTTTGGCCTGGCCTGCACCCTCTCACAATCTGGGACACCCTGCGGGATGTCAGACTGCCCATTTTGGCCCAATCCCTGCAGGCCAGGCTGAAGGAATCCACTGGTGCATGAATCCGTTCACCGGGCCTCTAGTATGCATATGAGATCTTTGGTTAATCTCTTTTTGCCCTCCTTCCTCAGTCCTTCCCTCTGAGATTCATCAGTCTGTTCCATGTTTCCATGCCTGTATGTTGAGCATCTGCCATTTGGTGGTCAGTGTGCATCTTAGCTACCGATCAAACTGACCCACAGTCAAATGGTCAGATGGTCACTTAGGCTTTCATATATACAGATAACTGATACAACTGTCAACTCATTGTGTGTGATCCCCAAGGTTAACATAAACCATTTTAATAAATACCTATCATGATTGAAATATGATACTGCCTTGATATAACTTGTAAGATTTATTGAAGCAACAGGTGTGAGATCAAGATTTAACCCCTTTATAATCTTTGACCCAAGAGAACATTGAGTCAAACATTGGAAGAATTTTCTCCCTCAGATTTCCCCCTTCACACTCTTTGGTACATAGATGGGAGACCTCCTAACCAATAACATGAGGCCAGAAAGAAATGTGTGACTCAGACATTGACATTTGGTATAATTTATTAGCACTTAAGGAAATAGACACTGTGAGAAAACCAGTTAGTCTCCTAGGAAGGTTTGTATCCTTTTTCTACACCTAAAGAATATGCAGTGGGTACTTAATCATTTATCCTAGATCAGTGGTTGGCAAACACATTAGTCAACAGAGCCAAATATCAACAATGCAATGATTGAAATTTCTTTTGAGAGCTGAAAACCGACTTCTGTGCATGGGCCCCGAAGTTTCAATCGCACTGTATGTGCATACCCGCAAGTGGTATTTTTGCAAGAGTTACACTCAAGGGGACAAAGAGCTGCATGTGGCTTGTAAGCTGCAGTTTGCCGATCACTGTCCTAGATAACTCATGCAAAAAAAAAATGAATAAGACAAGGAAAAGAAAACTCTACTGTGTCACTTAATAAATGTTCAACTATCCACCTCTGAAATAAACACACATATAAATCAATTGGAATTAGTTACACTAAGTTTTTGAATTGTGACTTTACAAAACATAGACAATAAGTTATGTTATATTAAAGTTCATTTGTAAGATTTTTAACATAACCTAAAAATAAATCTGTTATATGATTTTTTTTCTTGTAGCATTTTTTACAATTCTATTTTTTCTTTACAATTTTTGAAATAATAGAATTTTAGAGAGGTCAAATATATAACATTTTCCTCAAATTTCTCATTTAGTTAAATTAATTTACCTTTTTCCCATACAGCTTTTGTTGGCCATTGAATTCTTATTTGTAAAGCAAAGTTTCTTGTTAGGATTTTTAGAAGCTAATATAAAAAATATATATATCTGTCTAAAATTTGTCATTTTGCCAAAACCGGTTTGGCTCACTGGAAAGAGTGTCAGCCTATGGACTGAAAGGTCTCAGGTTCAGTTTTAGTCAAGGGGGGATGTACCTTGGTTGTGGGCACATCCCCAGAAGGGGGCATGCATCGATGTTTCTCTCTCATCGATGTTTCAAACTCTCTATCTCTCTGCTTTCCTCTCTGTAAAAACTCAATAAAATATATTAAAAAATAAATAAAAATAAAATTTGTCACTTTACAAATGTGCTCTCCAAAGTCATTTTGCAGGCTTAACCATTCACTTATTAAAAGAGTTGTACTATAATAAACCTTATCTTGTGATTTTAATTTAACATAAGTTCAATATAAAGAAAATTTGAGGCTCATAAAAATCAAATCTGTAGTGAATAGATGAAGATGGCCTTGTAAATGACTGTACACACACACACAAAAATGTAGAGTGGAGCACATTGATAGCATCTTGCCTCTTAAAATAAATCTTTGCCTAAAAGTTTGTTCAGCAAAAAAAGGAAATGCTTGTTCTTGGGTTGTTTTATTTTAAAACTAATCTAAAATCAACTGTCCAAATAAATTATCTTGTCCTACTTCCCTCACCATCTTAAAGAGAAGATTTTTTTATTTTTATTTTTTATTTTTTTATTTTTTATTTTTATTTTTAGTATAATAATCATGTTATAAAGTATTGATTCTCAGGGAAAGAAAAAGTACCATTTCCTTCTGAAAGAAAGAAACAAGCTAATAACTACAGTTAGAACCCAAGTTTAGAAACCTGTAATGAAATCAACTTTTAATTAGAAAATGTGATTCTTATTTTCCAGCTCTTCGATCTTTGTCATTATCTCTGCATTAAGAATGAAAATATTGAGAAAATGGTTCTTGCCAGCCATAACCCATGTTGAACCACCACCGTGCACCAGCAATGAGTGACAGTACCTTATGGCAGGCTCCCAGATATCTGCAAGAAGCATGCATTCCCAGAGTGAGCTCTGCACCAGACCTCCTCATAACCTACTGGGACCCAGCATCCTTGGATCCGGCTCCAAGAACCTGCAGTGAGTGAAAGCCAAGGGGAACCCTGTGCCCCACCCCCAGCCTAGACCACAGAACCATGCTGCTAGCCTAACCTAAGCCACCTGGCACTTGCTTCACCTCCAGCACTGGCAATTGCTGCCAGGGCAGCCCAGAGCAATCCAGAGCATGTCACAGGGGAGCTTTGACTATGCCACCCAGAGAAACCTGGGTGGTGAAATTTGAAGAAAGTGCTACATATTTGACCTCTCTAAAATGGTATTATTTCAAAAAATTTAAAGAAAAATATATAATTGTAAAAACATTACAAGAAAAAAGTCATATAACATTTATTTTTGTTATGTTAAAAATCTTACAAATGGACTTTATTTAATATAACATAACTTACCTGTTCCATCTTTACCCCAGGGCAGTCCTGCCAGGGCCATCAGAGCAACTCAATGCACACCTCACTCCAGGGGATAGGAGAGAGTGGACTAAGTGACCCAGGGCAAGCCAGCCCCAATCTACACTGAGGAGGGACACACTGGAGCTACCCAGTGCACATCTCACTCTGGGCTACAATAAAACTGATGTTGTGTAACCCAGAGCAACCAGACCCACTCCACCCTGAGCCCAGGCTCTTGCTGACAGGGCAATGTGCAGCCTGTGTCCCACTTAGATCACAGGGGAGCACAAATTGAGCCACCGAAGGCAACCTGCCCCCACTCCACACTAAGGAGAGGCGAACTAGAACAATCTAGCATGTGTCACACTCTGCCTTTCACTCTGGGCTACAAGAAAGCAGGGACTGTGAGACTCAGAGCAACCCACACCCACTTCTTCATAGCCCCTGGGACAATCCTGCAGGGGTTACCCAGAGCAACCCAGCACATGCTTCACTCTGGACAATAGAAAAGTGCTGCCAGGGCAACCCAGAGCATGCTGGTGTAGCCAACTAGGGGCAATAGGACCATATTGCAATTATGCTGCCAGAAGGACCTGGTGTTCCACCCTGCAAATGGTGTTGGGGCCACACAGCCAATTGTATGCCAGAGGGTTCTGAGTCCTCACAGGGAGTTTCACATCAGAGGAAATGTGCATACACTTCCACCACCCCAAGCATCTGATGCAGAAAACGGAGGGACGAGGTAAGTGGGAGAAGGGGCTACAACTCAGAGAAGAGACAATAAAGATGTGAGACTCAAGGTAGTCCCAGACTCTGGGCTAATGATTTCCAGACCATTGCCCTGATAAGGTCTTCAACCTCTCGAATTTCAAGCAGAATGCCTGGGCCAGAAAGAGGCAGATAATATGGGGAGACCAAAACATAACCTCCCTAAGAAAGGAAAGGAGGACTCACCAAAATAAGAACTAAATGAAATGGAGACATGCAATATGTCAAAAAGTTAATTCAGAATAAGGGTCATACATTTCATAAACCAGATAGAAGAGAAAAAACACACAAATTATGTAATAATCAAATTGAAATAAAAAATGATATAGCTACAATAAAAAACACAATAGAAGGATTCAACAGTAGACTAGAAGAAGCAGAGGATCAAATTCATGAGTTAGAAGATAGAGTAGTAAAACTCACCTAATCTGAGCAGAAATTGGAGAAAAAAAATAGAAAGCAGGAGCAGAGCCTAAGGGAGATTTGGAACAACATGAAATAAAAAAATATATATATGTATAATAGAGGTGCCAGAAGGACAATAGGAGTTGCAAGAATTAGAAAACATATTTGAAGAAATAATAACAGAAAATTTCCCTGAATTGGGGAAGAGAAAAGTCTCACAAGCACAGAGAGTACCAAACAAGATGACCTAAAAAAGACCCACACCAAAACACATAGAGATTACAATAGCCTACATTAACGACAAAGAGAGAATCTTAAAGGCTGCAAGAGAGAGATAGAAAGTTACCTACAAAGGATTTCCCATTATATTATCAAATCAGTTCTCAACAGAAACACATCAGGCCAGAAGAGAATAGAATGTAATATACAAAGTGATGCAAAGCAAGGGACTGAATCTAAGAATACTTTATCCAACAAGGCTATCTATATCTATCTATCTATCTATCTATCTATCTATCTATCTATCTGAAAGAGTAATTTGCAAATCAATGGAATGGTGGAATAACCAGAAAGACAGCTCGACCAACCTTTATGAGGCACACTGACCACTTCTCAGTCCCTCACCCTTGCTGGCAGCTCTGATCCCTCAATGGCAAATGGGAAACTGGAAGAGGGTGGCAGTGGCTGCTGGCAGTTGGGAAAGATGGCCCTGATCACATTCTAGAGCTAGGGACAGTATTAGTGCACAAATCTCATGCACTGGGCTTCTAGTTATTCAATATTGAAAGGGAAATCAGAAACTTCATGGACAAAAAAGGCTAAGGGGATTTATCACTACCAAGCCAGCAATGAAAAAATTTCAAAGGGACTATTGTAAAAAAAAAAGAAATAGAAAGGAAAGAAGGAACACATGCATGAAGAATAGAAATATGGACAAAAAGCACCTATCAATAATAACCTTAAAAGTAAACGTACTAAAATACTCTAATAAAAGACCTAGAGTGGCTGAAAGGATAAAAAAATTATGACCCATATATTTGCTGTTCACAAGAGACTCACCTCAAAACAAAGGACACAAAGAATGAAAGTGAAGGGATGGAAAAATATTTTTTAGGAAAATGAAAATGAGAAAAAAACCTGGGTAGCAATGCTTATATATGACACAATAGATCCCAAAGTGAAGGCCATAACAAGAGATAAGGAGGATCACTTCATAATAGTAAAGGAATTGATACAACAAGGGGATATAACTCTAGTAAACATACATGTTCCCAATTCAGGAGCACTCAAATTCATAAAACAATAAATAAATCTTCTGGAAAACATCAAGGGAGACATTGACAGCAATACAATCATAGGAGGGGACTATAATATCCCATTGTCACCACTGAATAAATTCTCTAAAATAATCAGAAAAGAAACAGCAATCCAAAATAACTCACTAGATCAGATAGACTTAATTGACATCTTCAGAACCTTTCACCCCAAAGCTACAGAATATACATTATTCTTAAGTGCACATGAGACATTTTCAAAGATAGACTACATATTGAGACACAGGCAAAGTCTCTTCAAATTCAAGAAAATTAAAATCATATCAAAGGATAAACAAGATTGATAAACCTCTAACCAAACTCAACAAGAAACAAAGAGAGAGGAACCAAATAAACAAAATCAGAAATGAAAGAGGTGAGGTAACAACTGAACCCACAATCTTGTTTATCCTTTGAAATAACCAGCTCTTGCCCTAGGTGATTTGACTCAGAAGGTAGAGTGACAGCCTGTAGAATGAAGGGTCCCAGGTTTGATTTTGGTCAAGGGCACATGCCTGGGTGGTAGGTTTGATTGCCAGTCCTGAGTAGGGGGCATGCAGGAGGCAGCCAATCAATGACTCTCTCAAAGAATCAGCTCTTGGTTTTATTGATCTTTTGTACTGTTTGTTGTTGTTTTATCTCTATATCATTCAGTTTTTCTCTCATCTTTATGATTTCTTTCCTTCTATTTACTCTGGGTTTTTCTTACTGATTTCCTTCTAATTCTTTAAGTTTCAGGTTAGATAATTTATTATCATTTTTTCTTGTTTTTGAGGTAGGCCTGTAGAGCTATGAACTTGTATCTCAGGACTACTTTCACTGTGTCCATAGATTTTTTTAAAAAAATATATTTTATTGATTTTTTACAGAGAGGAAGGGAGAGGGATAGAAAGTTAGAAACATTGATCAGCTGCCTCCTGCACGCCCCCTACTGGGGATGTGCCCACAACCAAAGTACATGCCTCTGACCGGAATCGAACCTGGGACCCTTCAATCCACAGGCTGACGCTCTATCCACTGAGCCAAACTGGTTTTGGCTTCCATAGATTTTTAATTGTCGTGTTTTCATAGTTGTTTTTCCCAGGACGCTTGTTATTTCTTCTTTGATCTCTTTGGTAAACCAATCATTGTTTAAAAACATGCTATTTAGCTTCCAAATGTTCTTATTATAGTGCATTTCTAATATTATGCCATTGTGATCTGACTGGCTTATTTCATTTAGCATAGTAACATTTCTAAATACTAATAGTGAACTCACAGAAATAGAGACTAAGAAAAACAATCCCATTTACCATCACACCAAAAAAAATTCAGATACCTAGGAATAAACATAACTAAGGAGGTAAGAGATCTATACATGGAAAACTATAGGACACTGAAAAAAGAGATAGAAGAAGAAGTAAACAGATGGAAGAACATACTATGCTCATGGATTGGGAGAATCAACATCATTAAAATGTCCATACTACCCAAAGCAATCTATATTCAATGCACTATCCATTAAAACACCAATGGCATATTTCACAGACCTAGAATAAATTCTCCAAAAATTCATCTGGAATAAAAAAAAAGACCCCAAATAGCCACAGCAATCCTGAAAAAGAAGAAAAAAGTAGGTGGGATCTCAATACCAGATTTCAAACTGTATTACAAAGCCACTGTTCTCAAAACTGCCTGATACTGGCATAAGAACAGACATATAGATCAATGGAATAGAATAGAGAATCCAGATATCAACCCAAATAACTATGCTCAATTAATATTTGATAAAGGAGGCATGAACATACAATGGAGTCAAGACAGCCTCTTCAATAAATGATGTTGGGAAAATTGGACACATACAAAATTGGACAATGCGGTACCATCTCATACCTGTCAAAATGGCTATCATCAACAAATCAACAAATGACAAGTGCTGGTGTGGATGTGGAGAAAAACGAACCCTAATACACTGATGGTGGGAATGCAGACTGGTGCAGCCACTATGGAGAACAGTATGGAGTTTCTCAAAAAACTAAAAATGGAACTCCCATTTGACCCAGTAATCCCATTTCTAGGAATATATCCTAAGAAACTAGAAACACCAATTAGAAAGGGTATATGCACCTCTATGTTCATAGCAGCATAATTTACAATAGCTAAAATTTGGAAACAGTCTAGGTGCCCGTCAACAGATGACTGGATCAGAAAACAATGGTACATCTATACAATGAAATATTATGCAGCCATAAAAAAGAAGAAATGCTTACCATTTGCAGCAACCTGTATGGACATGGAGAACATTATGCCAAGTGAAATAAGCCAGTCAATGAAAGAAAAATACCACATAATCTCACTCATTTTTGCGTAATAATGAACATTATAAACTGATGAACAAAAAGATAGGTACAGAGGCAATAAAGCATCAAACAGACTGTCAAAATACCGTGAAAAGTTTAGGGACGGGGGCGTAGATAAGAGATCAATTGAAGGACTTGTATGTATGCATATAAACATAATCAATGAATGTAAGACACTAGGGGTTGAGGGCATGTATAGGAGTGGGATGGGAGGGCAAGGGAAAAATATGTACACATGTAACACCTTAATAAAAAATGAAAATAAAAACCAAATGGAGGAATATAACATATTCATTGTTTGGTGTAATCTATATCATTAATATGTTCAGACTACTACCTAAAACAATCTACAGATTCAATGCAATCCCCATTAAAATACCAAAAGCATATTTCAAAGATAGAACAAACTCTCAAACTTTCATCTGGAATAAAAAAAGACCCTGGATAGTTGCAGCCATATTGAAAAAGGAGAATAAAATTGGAGAGGATCTTAATACCAGTTATCATGCTACATTACAAAGCCACTGTTCTCAAAACTTCCTTTTATTGGCACAAGAACAGACATATAGTCCAATGAATTAAAACAGAGAACCTGGAAATCAAACCAAGGTATATGCTCAATTAATATTTGATAAAGGACACAAGAACATAGAATAGAGTCAATACAGTCTCTACAATAAATAGGATTACAAAAATTGGACAATACATGCAAAATAAATTAAACCAGACCACCAACTTAAACCATACACCAAAATAAACTCAAAATGAATAAGTGACTTAAATGTAAGATAGGAAACCATAAAAAATCTTTAAAAAAATCCATAGACAGTAAAATAGCAGACATATGTCCTAGCAATATCTCTATGGATATAGCTTCTAGGACAATGGAAACTAAGGATAGAATAAACAAATGGGACTACATCAAAATAAAATCTTCTGCACAGCAAAAGAAACCATCAACAAAGCAAGAAAGCCTACTGCATGGGAGAACATATTTGCTAATGTTATCTCCAATAACTGATTAAACTACAAAATTTATAGGGAACTTACGCAATTTAACAAAAGGAAGGTAATCTAATCAAAAAATGAGTAAAGGACTTAAATGGACACTTTTTGAAAGAGGACAAACAGAAGGTCACGAGACATATGAAAACATGCTCAAAATCACTAATCATCCAAAAGATGCAAATGATAATGACAATGAGATATCATCTCACACCTTTCAGAATGGCTATCATCAACAAATCAACAAATGATAAGTGTTGGTGAGTATGCATTGCTGGTGGGAATGCAGACTGGTGCAGCCACTTTGGAAAACAGTATGGAGTTTCCTCAAAAAATTATAAATGGGACTCCCATTTGACCCAGTGATCCCACTTCTAGGAATATATGTCAAGAATTCAGAAACACCAGTCAGAAAGGATATATTCACCCCTATGTTAATAGCAGCACAATTTACAATAGCTAAGATTTGGAAACAGCCTAAGTGCCCATCAGCAGATGATTGGATTAAAAAATGGTGGTACATCTACACAATAGACTATGCTGCTATAACAAAGAAAAAACTCTTACCATTTGCAACAGCATGGATGGTCATGGAGAGCATTATGCTAAGCCAGTCATAGAAAGATAAAAATCATATGATCTCCTTCATTTATGGAATAAAATGAACAATATAAACTGATGAGCAAAAATAGATCCAGAGACAGAGAAGCATCAAACAGAACATCAGACTTCAGAGGGAAAGCAGGGGAGGATGTTGGGGAAGAAGATCAATCAAGGGACTTGTATGCATGCATATAAGTATAATCAATTGACACAGACACTAGGAGTGTAAGGACATGTGCAGGGGTGTGTGGGTGGCTGGGGAGAGGTCAATGGGTGGAAAAGGAGACATATGTAATATCATAGGTAAAATTTTAAATAATAAAGACTTAAAAAAAAAGAATGAAAATATTCACCTTAAACCTCTGGGTTGCAGGGCTCAGGCCATGAAGAGGCCTGTGTGCCACGCTGGGTTCTCCTAGTTGCAGATTTCAAATGAGAGCAGCTCAGAAAATGCTATCTAGATTTCAAGAACAGCTCCTCACAATATAAATCTCCATATTTTACTTTACTGATAGATGCTGAGGAAAAACTAGTATCTGTTAAAACAATGAGCCTTTCCTGATTCTGTCTTCTATTTTTTCTGTGTAAGTCTTAACAGAATCATCACATACTTAGAAAATGTGTGTCTTTCCTACAGGTAGAAAATGTTTAGTTATTACTGCTCATAGTTGAATGATGTTCAATTTGCATATTAGGGTTTTATTATATTGGATTAAGTACTTTTTTATTAATGCTTACCCAAAGTTTCTAAAACCTCAGTAAATTTTCTAAGTTTCAATTTATTGAAAAATAAGACATAAAAGAATGAATAAGTATCATCTAGTAATAGTTACACATATCACTGCAATAACTAAGCACTTAATTCAAATACACAAATAGCCCTTCAGCCACAAACAAATCCAGTGCTTGAATTTGATAAACTCCATTAACTGAGAATATTGTGATAATCCTACTACTTAATGAACTTTAAAAGGCTTCCAGATGGCATTTATAAGTACACTTATTTATAGTCCATCATTTTTATTTGTACTTAGAACCTCCAGTGCTGCAGGACAATCCTGAAATTTACAGTTATGAATGATTGCTGTAGCCATATGGAAATGCACTTTTGACAGAATTACACTTTTAAAAATCTACTTAGTCAACAAACATATGACTTCCAAAATTTGTGCTTATAAAAAGTTATAAATTTTAAATGAGAATATTAATGAACTTTTAAATATTTTGGACTCAAATTATTTATTCAAGAATAATATATCATACTTAGTAAATGTAGACCAAACAGCAGAACAATGGATTAATTAAAAAAAGAGTAAAAGTTAAATCTATTTGAATTTTCTTTGATTGATCAAGTAAATGTGTTTGTTCTGTTTTTTTGTTTGTTTGGCGACACCTGTTTCTCATGGTATATCAATGGCCACTGTTATTATCACATCAAAAGGATTTCTACCCAAAAAGTAATGTGTATTTCTTTGAGAGCTAACCATCTGTTAAATGCACTTATTTAAGATGTTTTAGTAATATCTGTAGGAATAGAATACCGTGTTATAAAACAAGTTTCTAACTTTTTGATAACTCTAGTTAATCTCGTGTAAAACAAATTTGTAGTAGTCCATTACAATGATTCAAGAGGAAAGATAGGTTCTATTCTATTTAGAACTACCATTTATGCTGTTGGGTCCAACTAACTGGAATAAAACAAATTATATCTAGTCATACTCCAGTCATCTCTGACTCTACCACTTGTGGTAGGAGCTGTCACAGATAAAGGACCTGCAGAGAAGTCTTAAGTGGGAATAAGCCATCAAAAGCATCCTGTATATACAGATATTTACTCACATACATTTTCATATTATCCATTATTATTCAAACTTAGTATTTTAAAAGATGTTTGAGATAAATTCAACATCTTTTAAAACAAGGCATTATAAATTTTTTTCAGGTATGTAGTAAAATTTCAGATCATTAAAACATTAGATAGCCAACAGTTAAATGCAAATCAAAATCACTTCACACACTAGTATGAATATAATCAAAACGATAGATAATAACAAGCATTGGAAAGGAATAGAGAAATTTAAACCCTCACTGGAAGTGTAGAAATGATGCAGAGCTTTAGAAAACTGTAATAATTCCAAAAAGAGCTTAAATGATGAGTTATCACTCTGACCCAGTGATTCTGTTGTTTAATCTATACTCAAGAAAAATGAAACATTTGTTCACATAAAAACTCATACACAAATGTTCATTATCATTTATAATTAAAAAGGCAAAAAATCCCAACAAATCATCAATTACTGAATAGATAAATAAAATGTGCTCTATCTAAACAAAATAATATTATTTGTTAATAAAAAATTAAGTACTGATACACATTACAACATGGAGAAACCTTAAAAACATATGTGGCTCTGGCCAGGTAACTCAGTTGGAACATCAACCTGTACACCATAAAGTATGCAAGTTTGATTCCCAGTCAGGGCACATACCTAACTTGCCAGTTTGATCTAGGTCAAGATGAGTATGGGAGGCAACTGATGGATGTTTCTCTCTCACATCAATGTCTCTCTCTCTCTTCCTGACTTCCTAAAATCAATAAAAAACATACTTGGGTAAGGATTAAAAAAAGAAACCTAGATTATGTGAAAAGAAGCAAGACGAGTACAAACACACGTAGTGTATGCTGCCATATATCAAATGTTCCAAATAGGCAAATTTATAAAGGCAGAAAGTAGTTGCCTAGAGCTAGGGGAAGGTTAGAGGAATTAGAAAACTATCAGTGGGTATTGAGGGTTTTTTTGTGGCGGGAGGGAGGAAGTATATAATATTGATTGTAGTGATGATGATTGCACAAATGTAAATATACAAAAATAATTGAATTGGCTGAATTATCTATAATAATTTATAATAATAAAAGCATAACAGGCTAATTAGATCTGATAACTAAATGATCTTTCAGACATCCTTCCAGACAAAGCCACTGTGGTGGGGCCAAAGCAGAGGTGGTTAGGGGTGATCAGGCAGGCAGGCAAGTTTTTAGGATCCAGAAGCCCTGGATTGTGAGAGGGTGTAGGCTGAGCTGAAGGACTCCCCCCCACTGCCGCCAATTCATGAATTTTGTGCATCAGACCTCTAGTATAATATATAAATTACAGCTCAATAAGATTGTTATTTACCAGTAAAATAACATTAAGGGTATAGAGGAATAAATGGTGATGGAAAAAATAAAGAAAAATAAAATAATGTAACAGAAATATGTCCTACAATATTATATTATATTTGAATTAATTGGTTGTACAGTTATGTTCTGTGTCATCTCAGAACACATATTAATGTAATAGGCAGAATGTACAATGAATGACAGTTAATGTGGTATTAAATAATAAAATTTTAAAATACATTTTTATTGATTTCAGAGAGGAAGAGAAAGGGAGAGAGAGATAGAAATATCAATGATGAGAGAGAATCATTGATTGGCTGCTTCTTATATTCCCCACACTGGGGATTGAGCTCACAACCCAGACATATGCCTTTACCAGGTATCAAATCATGACTTTCTGATTCATAGATTGACACTCAAACATTGAGCCATGCCAGTCAGGTTGAATAATTTAATTTATAAAATATTTCTTCATATTTTTTTTCTTTTATGGCTTATAATATTAATCAAAACGTTCTATCCTTTCAAGTACTGTCAACTATACACTAACTTATTTTTATCACTAAAATCTACTGAATTGTAAATGAATATAGATTAGTTTAAAATAGATTTTATTGATTTTAAAATAGATTTTATTGATTTTTTTTTACAGAGAGGAAGATAGAGTTAGAAACATCGATGAGAGAGAAACATTGATCAGTTGCCTCCTGTAAACTCCCTATTGGGTATGTACCCACAACCAAGGTACATGCCCTTGATTGGAATGGAACCTGGGACCCTTGAGTCTGTAGCCCAATACTCTAACCACTGAGCCAAACAAGTTAGGGCTATACTAATATTCTTACCTATAAAATTGATATTTTGTGTATTAGCATTTATTATGTGTAGTTCAGATTAAGTGAAAAGACCATTTAGAGATCCAGACACAAAGAGGGAGAGTAATAAAAGCAAGGTAGAAAGATTCAGGAAGGTATTATCTTAGAAGATGAATGAAAATGATTATTGATATAAGAAAATCAATAGTAAATAAAAATGAGAAAATATAAAGAAGCAAGTAAATAGGTTAGGTCAACACAAAATGATGGAGAGAAATAAGACATTTTTAGGCTTGTTGGTTTCTTAAATGGCATAGTATTCATTCCTAGGTTAGTCATTTCCAGATGTGATTGAAAGCTGAGAAGATTTGGAGGTTGGGTTGGGAAACAAGAGGTTCTAGTTGTCATGTCAGGAAACATGTCAATTCCAAACCTTTCTAGAGGTACATGGGAGGAAGCAGTTGATATGCCTCTGGAGTAGTCTTAAAATTGTGTTGGAATTTATTTGTAGTTTTAAAGATTTACGAGAAAAGTTGAGTGAAAAATGGGCAGAGAATATTCAACACATATTAGTGGTTCTTTATTTTGTCCAAGTTATTTTGGAAAAAAATGTCATGAGGTAATATATTTTCATTAAAAATTCTAAGTGTTTTGTTTTTATGAATGGTTAGCCACAGTTACCTAGATATTCATGTAATGATTAATATTAGGAAGACATATCTTTTTCTAGATCTTTAGCCTTCCTATCATTATCAAATAGACACTTTAATCTCTACACTATTTTTTTATATTTCTACTAAAAATATAGTGTGGGGATCAGGCTGAACCAGCTCTCTGACATCCCCTGAGTGGTCCCAGATTGTAAGAAGGTGCAGGCCAGGCCAATGGATCCCATTGGTGCATGCTCAGGGCTGGGGAGAGACCATAGTAGGGCTCCAGAGCATGTCCAGCCCATCTCATCCAGTCCTGATCAGCCAGACCCCAGCAGCAAGATAAGCTACCAGTCAGAGCACCTGCATCCTTGTGGTCAGTGACTGCCATAGCGACTAGTCAAATGGTCAAATGAACACTTACCATATTAGGCTTTTGATGTATGGGATATTTCAGAACCAGGGAGAGACTTAGAAGATACTATTCCAATTATTTAACTCTAAATCAAAGAAAATCATTTGTTTTCAGTTACTATTTATAGATCAAAATGTAAAACATGTTATATTAATAAATGTTTTTATTAACAATACTTTTTAGAATAGGGTAAAGCAAATAGATTTGACTAACTTTCATTTTTTTTAACTGTATTTAATTTTTTCAGGTACCTCCACATGATACAGCTGTTATGTTTAGATAGTCACGTAGAATCTCCCTTTTAAATGAGGAGAGTTCAGTGTTTAAATAATAAACTCACTTAAAGAGTAATAGTAAGAGTAGTCTAAGATGATGTATACCAAATGGCACATTCAGATCTCTGTTTATTTATTTTTTTTAAATTGGATTTATTGGGTTGACATTGGTTCACAAAATCATACAGATTTTAAGTGTACAACCCAACACAACATCATCTACACACATTATCATGCACCCATCACCCCAAGCAAAGTCTCTTTCAGTCCCTACTTTTCTCCTTTTGCACATTTCCACCTATCCCCTCCTCTCTTTCCCTCTGATTATCACTACACTGTTGTTTTATCTGTGTTTTTTGCTTAGTCTCTTCACCTTCTTTCATTCAGTCCCCCAAAATCCTTCCCTCTGACAGCTGTCAGCCTGTTTTTTGTATCTATGTCTTTGTTTCTATTTTGTTTGTCAGTTTATTTTGTTCATTAGATTCCACATATAAGAGAAATTATATGGTATTTATCTTTCTCTGACTTAGCACAGTAATCTCTAAGTCCAGCCATGCTGTTGCAGAAGGAAAGCTTTCCGTGTGTGTGTGTGTGTGTGTGTGTGTGTGTGTGTGTGTGTGTTAATTCTCACCAAAGGATGTTTTGTTTTGTTTTGTTTTTGTTTTATTGTATTTTAGAGAGACGAAGGGAGTGAGAGAGAAGCATGATGAGAGAGAGAAATATTGGTCAGTTTTCTTCTGTACACATACCAATCCAGGATCAAACCAGCATACCTAAGTTGCTGGTTTGACTGGGAATGGCATTGACAAACTTTTGGTGTAAGAGACAATGCTCCAGCTAAACGAGCCACCCGGCCAGAGTTCCCTTTTTTTTTAATGGTGCAGTTGCATTCCATTGTGTAAATGAACTACAACTTTTTTATCCACTTATCTAATGAACACTTGGGCTATTTCCAGATTTTGGCTATTGTGAATGATACTACAATAAACATGGTGCTTTGGGTTTCTTCATATAATTTCCTAGAAGTGGGTTAGCTGGGTCAAAAGGCAGTTCCTATATTAATTTTTGAGGAACCTCCATATTGTTTTCCATAGTGGCTGCACCAGTTTGGATTACCACCAATGGTGCACAAAGACTCCCTTTTCTCCACATCCTTTCCATCACTTGTTGTTTGTTTATTTATTGATTATAGACATTATGACAAATTTGGGGTTGTGTATTTATTTTGATTTTTTTCAGGTATTTTTTTGTTTCTTTATCTCATTATTAACCCATTCATTGTTTAATAACATGTTATTTAGCCTCTATGTTTTTTAATGATTTTTTAGTTATTTTAATTATAGTTCATTTCTAGTTTTATACCATTTTGTCAGAGAAGATGCTGGACATGATTTCAATCTTCTTAAATTTGTTAAGACTTACTTTTTTTCCTAATATGTGGTCTATCTTTGGAGAATGTTACATGTGCACTTAAGAAGAATATATATTCTGCTGCTTTGGAATTAAGTGTTCTATAAATATCAATTAAATCCATCTGATCCAGTGGGTGATTCAAGGTCACTGTTGCCTTGTTACTATTTTGTCTGAAATATTTATTCATTGATGGCAGTGTGGTAGGAAAGGAAAATCCTCTACTATGACAGTAATGCTATTGATTTCTCCCTTAAAGTCTATCAATATTTTCTTTATACAGTTAGGTATTTATGTGTTTACAAGGGTTATATTCTTTTATTGGCTTGCTCTCTTTAGTGTTATGTACTGACTGTCTTTGTCTCTTGTTGTGGCCTTTATTTTGAAGTCTATGCTTCCAGTTATAAGTATTGATACCCCAGCTTTTTTTGTTTGTTTACATTTGCATGGACTATTTTCTTCATCCTTAAATTTTTAGTTTCTGTGTCTCTTTTGTTTTGAGGTGGGGCTCTTGTAAACAGTATATATAATGGTTTGGTGGTAATGCACTCCTTTAACTTTATTTTTATCTGGAAAAGTCTTTATTTTGCCTACAATCTATACAAATAAAAGCCTAGGTGGTCCTTGCATGCTTGAGTGTGACATCATCACAAGATGGCTGCCACAAGATGGCAACCACAAATATGGCCACCACAAGATGGCCACAACAGATGTCTGTGTGCACAGCAAAGGCGGGGCCCAGTGGCTGCTCCATGTGGTGGAGCCTAGGAGTCTCATGGCTCTGCACAGCATGGAGGAGGTAGGTCCTGGGCGGAGGAGGCAGGTCATAGCAGGGGAGGGCAGTTGGGGGTGATCGGTCCAGCAGGGGAGCAGTTAGGGGGTGATCAGGCTGGCAGGCAGGTGAGCAGTTAGGAGCCACCAATCCTGGATTGTGAGGGGGATCCCAGATTGGAGAGGGTGCAGGCAGGTCTGAGGGACACCCCTTCCTGTGCACAAATTTCATGCAGGGGCTTCTAGTTTTAAATAGCAGGCTTGCTCGATACAGTGATCTTGTTTGTAGGCCTTGCTTTTTATCACTTTGAATACTTCATGAAAATCCCTTTTGCTCTGAAGTGTTTTGTTGAGAAATTAACTGACAGCCTTATGGGAACTTTCTTATAGTAACTGTCTTTAACCTTTTCTATTTTAATTATGATGTGTCTTGGTATGGGTCTCTGGATTCATCTTAATTAAAACTCTTTGTACTTCTTGAACTTGTATGACTTTTTTTTTTCTTCACCAGGTTAGGGATGTTTAAGTTTCAAAAAGTGTATACAGTTAAGATAAATCCTTCTGATATTTTAAAGAAATTTGTTCTTAAGAGTTTTTAAGATAAAACACATCTTAATATTGTATGAAAATTGTATTTTAATAAAAAGCAAAATATCTTAATTTTACCATGTTTATTTCAAAGAGAGCTAGAAGATATATTTAAAGAGATACAGATGTAAAAATATATAAAATATTTATATAAAATAAGAAACAGAAAATATCACTCAACTTAATATTTTCTCTTTTCTTACATATACATTTTATAGATTTATCTTGCTCCAATCTTTATCCTTAGTGAGATAAAGAGCATATTTATTTTACTTTGTAATCACCATTGGTATATAAACAGATATTTATGGTTATGGAAAATGAGCAGATTTTTGTTTTATTAGTTTTTTGGTTTCTTTAGTTTTTAGGAGGACTAATAAAAGAAGAGAAAGTGAGGAATTGTCTTTAAGAGCTTAGATATTTTTAATTCATTCTTTTATCTTTAAATATTTTAACATATAAGCAGAACAATATTATTTCAAACCTCATTTTTCAATATTTTAATACATGTAGTAAACATGTGTTGTGCTTTTACCATAAGCAAACAACATTTCTGGATATTAGAAAATTGAAAATAAACAAATCTAATACAAAGATCATTATCCAAATTGATTTTCCTTCTCAATTGCTAACTATTCTTCAAATTGCATATTTAATCCTATACAGTGGTACCTCGAGATACGAGGGCCCTAACATACGAGATTTTTGAGATATGAGCCATCGAGCAAGCGATTTTTGCTTTGAAACACGAGCAACATTTGAGATAGGAGTAATTGCGCGAATCGGCTGGCTGCACACGACCCACCAGTTTATGGTGACTCGAGCGTCTCATAGTTTCCCACGCCTCAAGGTTACAAAACGAATTAAACTCGTATCTCAAGGTGCCACTGTATTTTCTTTTGGCTTTGCTTTCAAAATACAGCCAGAAGTTATACATTTCTTACCCTTAATATAAACTGCCATTATCCCTCCTGCAAATTACTGAAATTTCCTTCTATACTTTATACAATCTTTATCCTAATAGTAATAATTTTAAAAATATTTAAATATAAGTGAAAATAACATTTTTCTAAAAATCTTTCAACTATTTCTCATGATTTTAAATATCCATGCTTATATTTATTGACTTGTCAATAGTTTAGCTATTTTTGAAGTAAGTGTGGTAAAATTAAGGTATTGAATTTTATTCTAAAAGACTTAAATCTTTTAGAAATATCTGAAGAATCCTTCTTAGTATATGCACTTTTGGGAAATTCTCCAAAATCCCCTCATTGTTATATCTAACCCTGCAAAGCATCATTCCTGAATGCTTACATTTTGCCATGGTACACAATGTTTCAGCTTACCTGTGCTGTTTACCTGGCCTGATCACCTTTCCTTCAGCTCCAACCACACTGGACATGTTGCTTTTCCTTCAGTAATACAAGTCTGTGGCCTTATCAGCTTTTATGGCATCTTTTTCCTGATCTAGAGAGCATTCTCTCTAGATATTCACATGATTTTTCTCTTTATTTGTTCACATTATCAAGATATCTGCTGAAATCATCTCTTTGGAGAGATTTTCCAGAACAACTCTAAAACTCACTCTCTACTTCATCATGTTCTATCTTATTCTCCAGATTGATTGCCTCCATACTTTTAACATTATCTGAATTATGTTATAAATACCTTTTTTTTAAATTTCTTAGTGATCATCTTTCTCTCCTGCCTTGGTTTTTTATTACAGCACCTTCTTCAGGTTTTAATTCTACTTCAATGACTATTCAACCAGAATATCAGCTTCATTCTCCTTTGTTGTCTATTTCTCTATAAATTTAGAGCTAAATTCAGCCTCTCTTTTTTATATTTTATGTCAGGTGATTTCACAAAGGCTTTAAATGAATCAACCTGTTGATGTTCCAAAATGCAGTTCAATACTCATAGTTCCAACTTTTCATTAGTAATTGTACACTAAGATATTGCAATATTAGTATTGCTAACCGGAGTGGTTTATCTCATCCCAACCTGTGTATTCTTCCACCAACCTGTTTTCCTTAGTTTTATAAGTAGCATTCCATATATCCAATTATTCAAGCCAACAAACCTAGGAATCATGCCATTTATTCTTTTCCCCATATTCATCCATCACTGAGTACTTTAAGGTTTATTTTCTTGTCTAAAGTGACATCACCCATAGATCCTGGAGGGCATAATAGTGCAGGTAAAAAAAAGATAAAAATTTGTGCTTCTGTGCCACCTATTGATAACAAAAGAAATACCTCTAATTATTAACCTGCTAAAGTAACAGTAAAATGTAAAATACTACTAAAAAATTGTATTAACACAAATGCCCAGCAGATAAATAATCCATAATCTATCAAACACAATTAATAACTAAGGTAACAGGATATTCAGAGACTATTAAAAATCTCCAGAAAATAAAAAACATAGAAGACTGTGATTTATTTATTTATTTTTCTTTTCTTTTTTTTTAAATTTTTATTGTATTACATGTATACATATCTTCCCATTGCCCCCCACCCCCCGTCTCCCAGGCATACCCCAATCCCCCAGTGTCTTGTGTTCATTGGTTATGCTTATATGCATGCATACAGGTCCTTTGATTGATCTCTTATCTACCCCGCCTCTCCTAAATCTTCCTGCTATAATTTGACAGTCTGTTTGAGGCATTACTACCTCTATATCTATCCTTTTGTTCATCAGTTTATAATGTTCTTTATTATCCACAAATGAGTGATATCATGTGGTGTTTCTCCTTCATTGACTGGCTTATTTCACTTAGCATGAGGCTCTCCAGTTCCATCCAGGTTGCTGCAAATGGTAAGAATTCCTTCTTTTTAATGGTAGCATAGAATTACCATAGTTATCTGATGTACCATAGTTTTCTGATCCACTCATCTGCTGGTGGGCATTTAGGCTGTTTCCAAATTGTAGCTATTGTAAATTGTGCTGCTATGAACATAGGGGTGCATAAATCCTTTTTGATTGGGGTTTCTACATTCTTAGGATATATTCCTAAGAGTGGGATTGCTCAGTCAAATGGGAGTTCCATTTTTAGTTTTTTAAGGAAGCTCCATACTGTTCGACAGTGGCTGCACCAGTTTGCATTCCCAGCAACAGTGCACAAGGGTTCCTTTTTCTCTGCATCCTCGCCAACACTTGTAATTTGTGATTTGTTGATGATTGCCATTCTGACAGGTGTTGTTTTGATTTCCATCTCTCAGATAATTAGTGACCTTGAACATGTTTTCATGTACCTCTTGGCCTTCCTTCTGCCATCTTTTGAAAAGGTTTTATTTAGGTCCGTTGCCCATTTTTTATTGGATCATTTATCTTCCTTTTATTAAGTTGTATACGTTGGCTGTAGATGTTGGAGATTAAACCTTTATCAGTGATAACATTTGCAAATATGTTCACTCATACAGTGGGCTTTCTTGTTGTTTTGTTGATGGTTTCTTTTGTTGTGCAAAAGCTTTTTATTTTGATGTAGTCCCATTTGTTTATTTTCTCTTTAGCTTCCATTGCCCTTGGAGCAGTATCAGTGAAGAAGTTCTTTCAGCATATGTCTGATATTGTGCTGCCTGTGGATTCCTCTAGTATTTTTATGGTTTCCCATCTAATGTTTAAGTCCTGTATCCATTTTGAGTTTATTTTTGTATTTGGTGTAAGTTGGTGGTTTAGCTTCATTTTTTTGCATGTATCTGTCCTTTTTTTCCAACACCATTTATTGAAGAGGCTGTCTTGACTCCATTGTATATTCATGCCTCCTTTGTCAAATATTAATTGAGCATAGTGGTTTGGGTTGATATCTGGATTCTCTATTCTATTCCATTGGTCTATGTGTCTGTTCTTGTGCCAGTACTAGGCTGTTTTGAGAAGAGTTGCTTCATACTATAGCTTGAAATCTGGTATTGAGATCCCACCTACTTTATTCTTCTTTCTCAGAATTGCTGTGGCTATACGTGGTCTTTATTTGTTCCAGATGAATATATATTTCTAGGTCTGTGAAATATGTTGTTGGTATTTTAATAGGTAGTGCACTGAATCAATAGATTGCTTTGGGTAGTATGGATATTTTAATGATGTTGATTCTCCCAATCCACGAGCATGGTATGCTTTTCCATCTGTTTACATCTTCCTCTATCTTTCTTTTCAGTGTCCTGTAGTTTTCTGCATATAGGTCTTTTACCTCCTTAATTAGGTTTATTCCTAGGTATCTTAATTTTTTTGGTGTGATGGTAAATGGGATTGCTTTTTTAGTCTCTCTTTCTGTAAGTTCACTATTAGTGTATAGAAATGCCACAGATTTTTTGGCATTAATTTTGTATACTGCTACATTGCCAAATTCATTTATTAAATCAATTAGTTTTTGAATGGAGTCTTTCGGGTTTTGTATGTGCAGTATCATGTCATCTGCAAATAAGGACAGATTTACTTCTTCTTTTACAATTTGGATACCTTTTATTTCTTCTTCTTGTCTAATTGCAATGGCTAATACTTCCAGTAATATGTTGAACAGGAATGGTAAAAGTGGGCATCTCTGTCTTATTCCTGTTCTTAGGGGAAATGGTTTTAGTTTTTGCCCAATGAGTATGATGTTAGCTGTGGGTTTATCACATATGGCTTTTATGATGTTGAGGTATGATCCTTCTATTTTCACTTTGCTGAGAGCTTTTATCAAGAAAGGTGTTGGGTTTTGTCAAATGCTTTTTCTGCATTAATTGATATGACTATGTGATTTTCATCTCTCAATTTGTTTATGTGATGTATCATGTTTATTGATTTGTGGATATTGTACCATCCTTGCATTTCTGGGGTAAATCCTAGTTGGTCATGGTGTATGATCTTTCTGATGTACTGCTGGATCCAATTTGCTAGAATTTTGTTGAGGATTTTGGCATCTATGTTCATGAGAGATATTGACCTATAATTCTCTTTCATTGTGTTGTCTTTATCTGGTTTTGGTATTAAGGTGATGCTGGCTTCATATAAGGTGCTTGGAAGAGTTCTTTCTTCTTGAAATTTTGAATAGTCTGAGGAGGATAGGTTTTAATTCTTCCTTGAATGTTTGGTAAAACTCTCCTGTGTAGCCATCTGGTCCCTGGCTTTTGTTTGTTGGAAGCTTTTTGATGACTGCTTCTATTTCTTCCATAGTTATTGGACTATTGAGATGTTTAGATTCTTCCAGATTGAGTTTTGGAAGATTATATTTTTCTAGGAATATGTCCATTTCTTGCTGGTTGTCCAATTTTTTTGGAATAGAGTTGTTCATAGTATTTTTTAACAATTCTTTATATTTTGGTGGGGTCTGTTGTTATTTCTCCTCTTTCATTTCCAATTTGTTTATTTGGGTCTTCTCTTTTTGCTTCTTGGTGAGCCTGGCTAGAGGTCCATCAATCTTGTTTATCATTTCAAAGAACCAGCTCTTGGTTTTGGTGTTCTTTTGAATTGTTTCTTTGTTCTCTATTTTTATTTCCACTTTGATCTTTAGTATTTCTTTCCTTCTGCATACATTAGGCTTTTCTTATTGCTCTCTTTCTAGCTCTTTGAGTTGTAGGGTTAGGAAATTTATTACCATTGTTTCCTGTTTTTTGCAGTAGGCTTGTAGAGCTATGAACTTCACTTTCAAGACTGCTTTTACTGTAACCCATGAATTTTGTACTGTTGTCATTTGTTGCCATGATGATTTTTATTTCTTCTTTGATCTCCTTGGTTATCCAGTCATTTTTTAATAGCATGCTGTTTAATCTCCATGTGTTTGATTTCTATTTATTGTTTTTATTGTAGTTGATTTCCAGTTTTATGCCACTGTGATCTGAGAAAATGCTTGATATGATTTCTATCTTCTTGAATTTGAAGAGATTTTTCCTTGACCCAACATATGGTCTATCTTTGAAAATGACCCAGGTGCACTGGCGAAGAATGTATATTTTGTGGCTTTGGGGTGAAATTTTCTGAAGATGCTAAATAATTCCATCTGGTTTAGTGAGTCATTTAGGAATGATGTTTCTATGCTGATTTTTTGTTTGGATGATTTGTCTAGTGGTGACTGTGGGGTATTAAAGCAAGGTGCATGCCCCCAACCAGAATCAAACCTGGGACCTTTCAGTCTACAGTCAACGCTCTATCCACTGAGCCTAACTGGTCTCGGCCAATTTAATTACAATGTACCTTAGTGTCTGTTTTATGGGGTTCATTTTGCTTGGGACTCTGTGAGCTTCTTGGATTTACGTAGGTTTTTTCTTTCCTATATCAGGGAAGTTTTCTGTCATTATTTCTTCAAACAGGTTTTCTATTCCTTTCTCAGTTTCCACTTTTTCTGGAACACCAATTATGCCAATGTTGTTGTGTTTCATGTTATCCCAAAGTTCCCTTAGGCTCTCCTCTTGCTTTTTAATTTTTTTTTTCTAGAAGCTGCTGTACTTGTGTATTTTTTCCTACCTTGTCTTCTAGCTAACTGATGCAGTCCTCTGCTTCTTCTAGTCTACTTTTGATGTTTTCTATTGAGTTCTTTATAGCAATGATGTCATTTTTTCATTTCTTCTTGATTATTCTGCATTTCTTCTTGCTTCTTCTTCATTTCCTCTTGGCTCTTCTTCATTTCTTCTTGGCTCTTACTTACATTGTCAATTTTGTCTTCCATTGTTTTCAGCCACCTTATGACCATTTTTCTGAACTCTTTCTCTGGCAGGTCTACTTCTTCTTTTTCATTTACTTCCTTTTCCGGTTACACCTGCTTTTCTGTCATATGTGGGCTGTTTCTTCATCTACCCATGGTCTTTGTTCTCCCGGTGTCTGTTTATGTTGTTCTCTCTTCTACGTTGATTTAAAGGCACGAACTACAAAACAATGAGGTATAACACACAAGGGTCTGAACAGAAATGTATTCACGATGTTAGTAACCACAAATAAGGTGACCACCAATAAAGACAAAATTAGGGGTAAGTAGAGAAAAAAGAAGAGAAAAATGAGGAAAAAATAAAAGAAAGAAGTGCTAAAATCAAATTGGTAAAGGGAGAAAAAATAAAATAAAATAAATAAAAAAAGAGGAAGTAAAGGGAAAGAGAAAAAAAGTCAGAGAGAAAAGAAAGAGAACAAGAGAGAAAAGGGGAACAAGTTATAGCTGTGAGGAGGAAACTCCAATAGAATAGCCACTAATCCTAAGAAATGCCGGCAGCAAGTACATGGAGATTAATACAAACTACAAATAACAATCAATATCAAGGGAGGTGAGGGAAAAGAGAGGTAAAAAACAACCTAAACAAAGCAAACAAAAAGCAAAATAAAACAGGTAGAATAAGCAAAAACAATCTCACAAAATTTAAAAAAATCTATATAATCACTGTTCAGGCAAACAGCAACAAAAGGACATAAAGGAAAACAACTTTTTGGATAGTGAAGACAAGAAGAGAGAGGTTTGTATGGACTTGGAGTAGGGAATTTGAAATTAGATATATAAGTGGGGTGTAATTTTATCCAGATAAAGAGAAAAAATAGGGAGAATCTAAAGTTGGAAAAGGGAAAGAGAAACAAGACAACAAAATGGGGAAAGTTGGGAAGAGAGTGTTGAGATAAAGGTAGAGTTGAGATAGAGTAAAATTATGCTAAAGGAAAGATGAAAATAGAATGTAGAACTCTAATCCCAAAGTAAAATTAAGAGCAAAAAATGACACTTGTTTTTTTCCCCAGAAAGGTAAAATAGTAGTAGTAATAATACCAGTTGAAAATAAAAATGTAATAATTAAAAAGGTAAAGTCAATTGGGGAGAAAAGAAAAAAAATATTTTTAAATTAAAATATGCAAAAAATAAAAAATAAGAAAAATAAAAATAAAAGTATAAAAATAGAATGGGCAGTAGTGGAGGTCATTCACTTCTACTACTGTTCTATTTGGCACGCCTGTTTCTCAGTTGGGAGGGTATTGCAGTTTCCTGTGTCCTACTGCTGAGGTGTGTCTTAATCTCTTTATTCTTTTGTGATTATGTGAAAGTCAATTTGTGTGTCATCCCCTGGGTGGCAGTGTTTCGAAAATGACCTCTGAGACCAAGCAGTGGACCTCTCTAGGCTGTGCTTTGATCCTGCTACTCTGTGGTTCTCACTACCGGTTTGTGGGGATGGGTTGCTCCAGAGCTGATTTTCTGATGGTTATTCTGCATTCCAATCCCCAGGTTCCAGAAAAACACCATTCCCCTGTAGTCTCTCAGGATGTCTCCAATTGATCCTATGTATTGGGCTTAGCAACCAGACCCCAGAGTCTGAAGAGGAGAGTGCTGTTTGTGCTCTCTCCCTTCCCCCACTCCTGTTTGAGCAGCCGTGACACTGGACAACTCCCAGGCTGTCCTTCTGCCTCAGATCAAAATAGTTTGCTCTCTAGAGCTCCCCTCTGTTAATAGCTACGAGGGTCCCCTTCCACATTTAGGGATCACACCCTGCCCCATATCCGTGGACCTCTCTTTAGAGCAGCTTTCCCCCAGTCCCGTTCCCTCAGTGTACGAGTCTCTGTTTTGTGGGACAGGAGACCTCACCTTATCCCAGGCGAAATCTGACCTTTCCCTGTGGCATGTGGAGCTCCCCTGAGTCTGACTTTATGTGCTGATTGGAGAGTGGTGTTCTGGGTCCCCTGGCTGTTCAGTGGATGCTGCAGCTGTAGCTTTTCAGATAGCCATACACATCCACTTCCCCCTGAAAGATGGCACGGTCTCTGCGTTCACGCTGGTGGCCCTGGCAGACAAAAACCCCGTGACAGTGGGGCTGTTTGGTCAGGGGAGCCCAGTCCAGCAGTCACCCACCTTCTCCTGGAGGACAACTAACTTTTAACTTCCCAACAAACACTCCCAGTGTGACTCTCAGCTGCTCTCTCTCTCTGCCCAGCAATAAGGCTCCAGACACGTCCATCTATTCTGCTGCCATTTTTTTCCACCGAAGACTGTGATTTCAATGATAGAGAACTAAAGAGAGTAGTTCTGAAAAAAACTTGGTGAGATATAAGAAAAATCAGAAAAGCTATTCTATAAACTCGAAAATAAAATCAACAAACAAAATGAATAAACCAAAAATATTGAAAATATTAAGCAGCAACTACAGAAATTCTGCAGCTGAAGAACGCAATAAATGAGATGAAGATTGAAATAGCTTAGCAAATAGAGAAGACCACATGGAAGAAAGAATTAGTAATATTAAATACAGAAATTTAGAAATGACTGAGGCAGAAGAAGAGAGTTGAGTAAAAAAAAAAAAAGAGCTCTGTAAGAACTATTTGACTCCTTTAGAAATAATAATGTGAAAGAAATAAGAATACAGATTCCAAAAATATAAAAATAGTGTAAGGAGCCTCTAGGACAACTGTAAGCCTACTAATATTATGAGAGTGTCAGAAGAAGAGAGATAGCAAGATATTCAAAACTTAGTTGAAGAAATAATGACAGAAAATTTTCCCTACCTGGTGAAAGAAATAGACTTACAAGTCCAAGAAGCACAGGGAGACCCAAACAGGAATCCAAAGAGAATCACACCAAGACACATCATAATTAAAATGCCAAGGGCTAAAGATAAAGAGAGAATCTTAACAGGAATGAGAGAAAAACAATTATCTATAAGGGAATGCCCATATGATTGTCAGCTGATTTCTCAACAGAAACTATGCAGGCCAGAAGGAAGTCCCAATAAATATCCAAAGTGATGAATAGTAAGGACCTACAACCAAGATTATTCTACCCAGTTAAGCTATTATTTAGAATTGAAGGTCAGATAAAGAGTTTTACAGACAAGAAAAAGCTAAAGGAGCTCATCACCACCAAACCAGTATTATATGAAATGTTAAAGGGCATTCTTTAAGAAGAGGAAGAACAAGAAAAAGAAAAAGATAAAAAAATATGAACAACAAAATGACAACAAATATAAACCTATAAATTTTGAATCTAAAAATCAAAATAAACAAATAATAAATCAAGTGAACAGAATAAACTAGTGAATAAAATAGAGTCAGAGGCATGGAGATGGAGAAGACTGGTGATTCTCAGAGGGAAGGGGAGTGGAGGATGGAAAGAGATTAAACAAAAATCTTATATGCAAGTATGCATTATCTATAGACACAGTCAATGGAGTAGCAAAAGCCTGGGTAGGGCAGGAACTGGGTGGTGGGAGGCAATGGGAGGGAGGCGAGAGGGACATCTGTAATAATCCCAACAATAAAAATTAAAATAAATTTAAAAAAAAGAAAGAATAATGTGTATACCAGAATAAGAAGAGCAGGAACAGGAACTGAGTGCCTATTTAAATAAAAAAATCAATAAGAGTTTCTCAAGTGTATGGAAAAAAATGCATCCTCAAATCCAAGAGGCTAACCAAACATCTAATTATCTCTATCCAAAAAGTCCTTCTCCAAGACAAATTATATGAAAACTGTCAAAAATGAATGGCAAATAATTCTCAAGGCAGTTTTGGAAAAGATGACAGTAAGATATAATGGAAACCTCACTAGATTATCCTTAGATTTCTCAGCAGAAATCCTAAAAGCAAGGAGAAATTGGAATTAAATATTCAAATTATTGAAAGAAGAAATCACTAGCCAAGAATGATACATCCATCAAAGTAGTCCTTCAGATGGAAAGGAGAAATAAATAAAGGTCTTTCCAGAAATTCAGAGGCTGAGGGAATTTACCACCATGAAGCCTGCATTATAAGAAATGCTGAAAGGTGCTCTTCTATCTGAAACTAAAAGATAAAATCATACAAAACTGTGAGTAGGAAATAGTTGCAGTTCAAAACTGCAATGAGTTACCACCTCTCACCTGCTAGAATGCCTATGATCAACAGGACAGGAAATAAATCTTAGAGAGTATGGAATCCTTTTACACTATTGGTGGAGCTGTAAATTGGCAGAACCACTTTGGAAAACACTATGAAGATTTCTCAAAAAATTAAGAATGAAGCTACCATATGATCCAGCAATTACTCCATCTTCTGATATCTACCTGAAAAAAATTGAAAGTATTTATTGTTAAGGATATATGTATCCCTATTTTCATTTCAGTACTATACACAGTGGACAAGACAACTTAAATGTCTTTTGCTGGGTTATTGGATAAAGAAGATGTGTCACATGTATACAGTGGAATATGACTCAGCTATATAAAGGATAAAATGCTACAATTTATGACAACATGAATGGATCTCAAAGAGTATCATGCTAATCAAAAAAATCAGATGGAAAAGAACAGCTACCATACAATTTCACTCACATGTGAGATATAAAGCAGAAAGCAACAAAGACACAAACAAAACAAAAACACAATTCATTACACAGGCAACAGAAAGGTGGTTCCCAGAGAGGAGAGAGATTGGGGAGGTTGATGAGAGTAAAGAGGGTCAAATTTATGGTGATTGAAGGAATCTAAACTTCCAGTAGTGAGCACACAATGCAACATACAAATAATGTATTATAGAACTTTACACTTGAAATATAGTATAATATTAACTGATGTTACCCCAATAAAGTAAATAAATAAAATAACATATATTGATAAACTTCTTTCTGTGTACCATGTAGAAAAATACAATTATTTTTTTCTTTCTATAACTTAGATTGTATTAACATTAATAATTATTTCATGTTTCTATCATATTTCAATGTTACAGTTTTACTTTTAGTAATTTCCAACTAATTAATATGTGTTATTTTTTGTAATATAATTTCAATTTATGTAGACCTCTGACACACTTCTTGCAAAACTTCCCTTACCTTTTACCACCCACTTATGGGCAAGATAATAAGAAAACCACTCTTGGCTACACAAGGAAAGTTCAAGCCATGCAGACTCTGTCTTGTTGACCCCACCTTCTAACCTCTATAAAAACCAGAACTGCCTTCTATCAAGTCCACTCATCCAATGTCTCCATTTCACTCTGGATCAAACTTGACCCTTCATTTTTAGAAAACTATTTAATGTATATTTTTTCTATTTATGTTCACTAGTGATGCCTAATTATCATTCATATTAATCTGTATAAATTTTGGAAGGATGGTAAGGATGCTAATAACCTAATAAAACAATTGGAACTGTGAGTAGGATGGCATAGTAATGATCACAGGTGTGAGATATCTTCAATTTCTTCCTGTTGACTTACTACCTGGGCCTATTACACACAATTCAGTGGGTCTGAATGGGATTAGCCAATGACTGAGCTTTTGCCCTAGTGTTGTGGACTGTGCCTGGTTATGTTGGGTTGGTTATGTTTTACCAATCTCAAATTTATCCAACCTGAATTGGCCCTTATGAGTGAGGAAAATGGCAAAGAGATTGACTTTTGCTCTTCCCTAGAGATGGGAATGCAAAAAATGGAATAGAGACAAATTTGTTTAGAGAAGATAGAGCCATCAAGGTGTGTCTAACCAAGCACCAATTTATTTGACTTTTACTCTCTCTCTTTCTTTTTTTAAGAGAGAGAGAATGTGAGAGAGAAATATGAACTTGCTGTTCCACTTATTTATGCATTCAATGGTATATGCATGTATGTCCCCTCACAGGATCGAACCCACAATGTTGGAGTATTGGACAATGCGGTAACAAACTGAGCTACCTGGTAAGGGCTAAAACATTGATTTTTGATTTCTAGAATACTGTACATTCAGTACAGTATTCAGTACAGTGGAGCCCCCAGTAGTCACTAATCACAATCTGGCAATAAGACCTCCTAGAATGGACTTAAAAGGTCAAATGTTGGGGTTGTTGTTTCTCTTATTTTATAATACTTTGGTCCATGGTGGGATCCCCCCACAAAGAAATAAAAATTGTTATAAAATGTTCTGATTTACAAAGGTACAGATAAAATCTCTAGAAGAAAACAATGTGATAATGACTTAAATTTGGTTCTGCCTAATAAAAATCCTAGAATAAAATTCAAAGGTCAGAATAAGGTTACATGAGGGAAAGGGATGTAATTGACTTATTACCTAAGATTCATATCAGGTACAATAAATTACCTATAATTAAATTTCAGCTTTAAAGGTATGTTTTACCAAATGAGAGTTTAAATTTGCTATTATTAACTAATAAACTATGACAAATTATAATCCAGGGTATAAAACCTCCTAAAGAAAGAGATAATTGTCCAATGTTTTTTATTTTCCTTCAATAGTCCAATTAAAATAAGACAAAAATAAATGATACCTGACTATTAATTAGTTCTATGGTACTTCCTCTAAACCTCTAATTTAAAACATTATTAAAATAACAAATTCCATTCAATTAACCACTGGAATATACTTTGCTGTCATACTTGATTAAGAAGTTCTGTTCGCTACTTCCTTTAACAGCCTCTGAGTTGCAATTGCATCCATATTCAAAGAAAAAGAGAACATCTTTCCTTGGCACCCATGATACCTGAATATTCTAGACATTGTACATAAACTTTATAGATAAGGTCTTCATCACATTCAGTTGTCACTTGGAATCCAGTATGTTATTTATTAATGACTAGAAGCCCAGTACATGTATTTGTGCACCAGTGGGGTCCTTCAGCCTGACCTGCAGGATCTGGCCAAAACTGGCTCTCTGACATCCTCTGAAGGGTTCCAGATTGTGAAAGGGTGCAGGCAAAGCTCAGGGACCCCAATGGTGCATGCACGATCAGGGCCGGGGAGGGATGCGGGAGGTTGGCCAGCTGGGGAGGGACCATGGGAAGGCTCTAGGGAAGTGGTTTTCAACCTTTCTAATGCCACAGCCCTTTAATACAGTTCCCCATGTTGTGGTGACCCCCCAACCATAAAATTATTTTCATTACTACTTCATAACTATAATTGTGCTACTGTTAATGAATCGTAATATAAATATCTGTGTTTTCCAATGGTCTTAGGCGACCCTACTAGCAGTTCTCAACCGCTGCTGTAGAGCCTAAGACCATCAGAAAACACAGATATTTATATTATAATTCATAACAGTAGCAAAATTACAGTTATGAAGTAGTAATGAAAATAATTTTATGGTTGAGGCTCACCACAACATGGGGAACTGTATTAAAGGGTCACAACATTAGAAAGGTTGAGAGCCACTGCTCTAGGGCATGTCTGGTCTGTCTTGCTCAGTCCAATCCGCAGGAGCCCAGCAGCAAGCTAACCTACTGGCCAGAGTGTCTGCCCCATGGTGTTCTGTGAATATCATAGTGAGCAGTTGAATGGCCTTAGCATATCATTAACTTATTACAATTTGATTGGTTGAATGGACTACTGGACAACCAGAAACTTAGCATATTAGGCTTTTATTATATAGGATGCTCTTTCTATATACAAAATCACAGATATTTAGAATTACATATGTATAACATATTTTAAAGACATTTGTAAAAGTGAAAGAATATAAATTATGTTTCATCAGGGGTATCCTTGTCAAATCAAGGAAATAAAACCAAATTTTGGATTTGATATTTCTTTAATTTTGTATTAGAGAAATTTTAAATTTAGCTTTATTAAAATAAACTTAGTTTTTCTTAAAAATAATAACTATACTGCAATGAGTGCTACTGAGTTTACAGATGTTTGCAATATGCAAAACCAGATACATAAATAAACATTTAACAGTTCTATAGAAGTGAAATTGGAGCAAAGAGAGGAAAGAAAATGGACAATAGAAGATTATTTCTTATTAAACTCATTCAGAAAGGACATAAGTTATACATCATTATGGTACATGTGCTACTAGATTAATGAAAATTTATTCACAAAATTCCTCAGAACAGAGAAGAAAATATACTATTTACATTTCTCATTTTAGATAGAATACATATCAATAAAATATATACTTAAAAGACCAGAAAGAAATATTTAATAGAAATGGTCTTTTGATCTTGGTTTAATGTTTAGTTACATATGGAAAAAAACAAACAAAAAGTTACTGTTTGTTAGGGCAAGAGAGTCTATACTTAAACTCTATTTTTTTAAATATGTTTTATTGATTTTTTACAGAGAGGAAGGGAAAGGGATAGAGAGTTAGAAACACTATGAGAGAGAGACATCTATGAGCTGCCTCCTGCACACCTCTTACTGGGGATGTTCCACAACCAAAGTATATGCCCTTGACTGGAATCGAACCTGGGACCTTTTAGTCTGCAGGCTGACACTCTGTGAGCCAAACAGGTTATGGCTATGTTTAAAGTCTTGATGCTACAAAACTAATTTAGAATAAAAATATTTATTTTGTTTCTGTTGAAAATATTATCCTTCTGGATACTGAGGGGAATCTTTTGTACCAGCTCTGAATGCAAAACAATTTTCTTTGAAGAATTTTAAAAACAACTGTAGCTTTTCTTCTATCTTTAGTATTTTCTATAGTATAACAACCATTGTTTTCTTTTAGGAAAGTTACCAGATGAACAGAAATATATTTTAAATAAACTTTTTATATTCTAACGAGGTTGCAATCAATGAAGTACTTAATTATAAAAAAGAGTTGACATAAGATCAACATATAATGAAAGATGTTTGTAAGTACATTTCCATTTTTTCAGGAAATGCATAAATTTTTAACTTTAAAGTTGAACCACAAATTAACAAAGGCAAATAAAAACGTTATTCTCATCATTGAGAGATTTTTATTGATATTTGCCTTTGCTACACTTCAATTTGCTAAAGAGTGGTTCTAATGAAATCAAACATATGAGCTTATGGAACACAAATATGATTGGCAGTTGATGTTTGAGAAAAAGGAGGTTGTAAATATACTCAGAGATAACCATCACAGAAACATCTCATCATATATGTTGATAGTGGGTTTCTTTGAATAAGAAGGAAATAAATATTTTTCTAAGATTTGATGATTATTTCTTAGTTAAGATTATTGTTTTAAGAGCCCATGTTTTCTCAGTTGCCTCCCCAAGCACTAGAATCAAGTTACTCTTATTTAGTTTATAGTCATAGGTTTTTTGGGGGGAAACTCTTAGGAATAAATATTGTTAAGTGCAGTATTAAAATTTTGAAGTTTTTCTTGATCTAATAATATAGTAGGCTTTCCCTTAATTTTCATGTTTCAGTAAGAACCTCTAAGTAAATTTTAGTTGTTAAGATTTGTATGGAGAAGAAATAATGGTATTTGTGAGTTTCTGCTTGAATCAGAAGATACTTTGACATTATTCATGTGGAAAATATTTATGAACAAATAAAAAACAAAATTAAACTATGTTGTTTTGGTAACCACTTCAGTGTATTGTATGACAGTTGTTTGGTAACTGATGTATGATGTGGCAATTGTTTTTTCCAAATTGCTAAATACTTTCCATATATTGTTTCTTTTTCCAAATAAAAAATTTAGACAGCCTTTGAAAGTTTTGGAAATTAAAAAAAAATTTTTGACCTCCAGATCAAACAATTTTATTAATACTCAGTAACATAAACACCCAAAGAACAGCCATATTTTCTGCATTTCCCTGTTTTATGTGAATAAATAATCATTCACACATTCAAAGTGGATATAACCTTGTAAAATATTACAGGCTTTTCTTAACCCACAGATAACTGAGAAATATACATTAACTAATAATTCAGCATTATCTATAAAGTAATATTAAAATTATCTTAAAATAATAATTTAATTTAACCATTATAATGGTTAGTTTAAAATCACCTTAGGAAATTTTACTAAGCGTGCTCACAAATTTAAAATGTAATATATAATTTCTCTAGACCTTATGATTCAGCTATTTTTTTCTAACTGTCTCTTAAGATAGAAGTTACCAACAGATCAGAGAATAATTCCAAAGACTTCATTTGACCTACTTTTTGAAAGTCAGACTTTTTGCTTAACTCCAAGCAAAGTAGAAAATGTTTTTTTTTGTGAAAATCGTGTATATTGTTCCTATTAGGAACCTTAAATTTAAACTTGTATATATTAGCCCAATTTTCAAAAATTTTTATTCTATTTTATGGGAAATTTTGAGGGAAAATAGGTCAATTTGCCAATTTTGTTGATTATTTCACTTCCACTTCTGGTGGATATATGGAAGGATTGTTCTCTTCTAACTCATGCATTGAATACATATTTGTTGAGCAACAACTGTGTGTCAGGCTTTTTATGCTAGTTATAATGGTGAGAGCCATGCCCAAATATAGTCTATCTGAAAACTTGGGAACTCACTATTTGAAATCCACAGAGAGGACAAAATAGATGCTACAAGTGGAGGGGTCAGGATGGAACAATATTTTTGAATTATGCCTGTTTCAAATGCACAAGTCAGAAATAAATGTCTATGTCTAGACTTTATTTTGTATTGTAAATAACCAAAAGTAGTTTTAGCCATTGGGGAAAAATACATTTCACTCCAGTATAAAAGAGATTTTTGTCTTTAGATACAGAGAAATCATACTTCTGCTTATAAGTTTGAATCATTTACCCTTCAGATTCATAGAGGAACAAATGATTACCTGTGAGTAGGGGTCATGGGAAACAGTTCTAATTATAGATATTAACTTCCAGTCTATATTGAATGTTTGTTTTTAAAGCATATAAACATGATTTGAATGCACCAACAGATATTGTATTCTTTCCATAAATATAAAAATTATGCAATCCAGATCAAATAAAATTTCTTTGCTACTCTGTGATCCATTCATTTCACTGGGCTTGAACATTAACCACAATTCAAATAAAATATCAAAATACTTTTTGTCTTGAAAAATTATGTTTATTAAGGTCTACTTTAACTTCAGGGTAATGCAGTATTTATCCCAAATTTTCAAGTATAAAGTTTGTCTCATGTGATCATGAAGTAAGATGTAGATTCCAGGAAACTGCTAAGCTTCATGCATATTCATGAAAAGAATGAACAATGTTCCATGCAACTAGAGCTCAGTCCCATCAGAACCTTCCTCTCTCATGTTGTTCAATAAGAATTTGGTTTTATCATACAATATGTTATTGAGTAACTGACTTTGTAAGAATTCTAAAAACATATTGGGCAGCATTTTGTAGAAGCCTCACAGGTTGGGATCCACAGACTTTGGAATCCAGAGTATCAGGGCCTTTATAAGAGAAAACCATGTTATCTGTGCATTATAAGAAGAATGCACATATTTAAATCATTAACAAAATGTTCTTAAGTACCTGCTAACATATAAAAAATCAAGGACTCTCATTCACCATCTTGCTGAATTTAAATCACTAAAAGTTAATACTATGTGTTAGAAAATAGTTTCTTATTAGAATTACATGCTCAGCTGAAAAGGGATACAAGGCTGCATACAGTGTCCCTGAATTGGAAAACGTACTAGTGAGCAAAGAATTTGAAAAAGGGAGGAAATTAGCTAGGGTTCCTAAATCTAACTCTAATAAGAGATTATATACGGCTTTATCTTATAAACCTAATTAAGCATACAGATATGATATTTTTGGAATCACAATATTATGTATGGTAATTACTTGTTAGTTACATTAAAATTTCTTTAGGATAATTACATATTAACCAACTTGTCAGTAGTCCCACTATTACCTGTTATCTTACTTATAATTCACACAATTATGTTCTTTAGGAACACCTATATGTATTTGAATTTCTAGTTCATGCTTTACATAAACTATTCTACCTCTTGAAATGTTTTTCTGAGAAATCTAAGTTCTTTTAATCTGACAATTTAGATAAAATTGTTTCACAGTTTAGATAGGAGACAGTTTATAATTGACTAGAGGCATGATACATGAAATTTGTGCAAGGAGCTCATCCCTCACAACCATAGCAGCTTGCTTGGCCCTCAAAGCCCTAGCTTCATCCAGAAGGTTGTCCAACAGGTCATTTGGCTCTTGGGTCTAATTAGCATATTATGCTTTTACTAGAGGCTCAGTGCACAAAATTTGTGCATGAGGGTGGAAGGGTGTTGTGTCCCTCAGCCCAGCCTGCACCCTCTCCAATCTGGGACCCCTTGAGGGATGTCCAACTTCCCATTTATATCTGATCCCTCTCACAATCCAGGATTACTGGCTCCCAACTGCTAGCCTGCCTGCCTGCCTGCCTGATTGCCCCTAACTACTTCTGCCTGCCAGCCTGATCATCCCTAACCATTCTACTGCCAGCTTGATCAATGCCTAACTGCTCCCCTGCTGGCCCGATTTCCCCTAACTGCCCTTCCCTGCAGGACTGGTCACTCCCAACTGCCCTCTCCTGCCAGCCTGGTCACCCCTAACTACCCTCCCCTGTAGGCCTTGTCACCCCTAACTGTTCTCCCCTGTAGACCTGAGTAACCCCCAACTGTCCTCCCCTATAGGCCTAGTCAACCCCTCTTATCCTCCCCTGCAGGCCTGGATCCCCCTCAACTGCCCTCCTCTGCCAGCCCAGTCACTCCTAACTGCCCTCCCTGTTCTCCATCCTGTGGTGGCCATCTTGTGTCCACATCGGGGAGGATATCTTGTGTGTTGGAGTGATGGTCAATTTGCATATTAACTCATTATTATATATGATTATTATAGATTTGCCTACCTGATTGCTATTGGCAATGCCACAAATTTAAAATTTGGATAATATCATGCCTCATATTTTATGTTATGATATAATTAAGCTTCTTTAATAATGGAACATTTATATTTTTGTAAGCATTGTTTAGATTTCAAAGAATAATAAAAATGGTCAGATGACCAAGGTCTGAATATATTTGATTCTACAGAGTCCACTACATTTCAGCTGAGTGTATAAAATTTATATTTGTTATAGTGGGACTAGAAGCCTTTTGTTTAGATTTATGGAAGTCAAATATCCATAGATATTTGTTGGACACCCAAAAGAGAAGAGTTTAACCAATTTGCTTTTCAGAATTAAAATCCTTTATCATTGGCCCCTGCTGTGAGTAAAATTCACTTATATACAAAATCCACAGTCACAGCAAGCGTCAAGGGCAAATTATATCATTGCTTGAGATCATCTCCTGCCAGTTACAAGCCAGCACCAGAAGACAATAGAAGATATGAGGGCAGAAAATAAACAACAGGAACTTCAAAAATAATAACTACAAAAAAAAGTGTTATGGGTTTGTAAGAGACTGTTGGTTTTAATTACAACCTTATCTCATATTTGTCTAAGATTTTATTTGAGCAATTTTGTAGTAATGGCTATTTTTAAAAGAATTTCAAATATTTATTTACCTCTCATTATACAGTAAGAACAGAGAAACCCAAAATACATAAAAAATCTGCTTAGTTCCTTTCTGTTGACAAAACAATAAGCAAAAACAGAATCAATTGAAATAACTTATTTTAAAAAACCTTAAGAGTTATTGTATTCACACACATGTGTTTGCATGGTACATACACAACACTCAGCTTATTTATATAAATGATAATAGTCCTCTAGACACTAGTTCTTATTGCTAAATTAGGTTAGACTTTTTAATAGTTTTAGTGACAATTTCCTGTTTTCATCATCATCTTACTACTAAGCTGGAAATCTTTATCATTGCCCTAAAAAGTGCTGTCCCATCTTCAGACAAGAACCTTATTATATCTCCTAAATGTCTAATTGTCCCCAGCATGTAAGAGCTGTTTCCAGAAGCAAAGTCCAAAGATTACACATATAAGAATCCTCTAGAATGCTTAATATCAGTGTATTTCCCCCTAAACTTCCATATTACATACAATGTCTGGGATTAGATAGTGACATCTTTATTGTGAACATCCCACATGATCTCTATGGACACTATTGTTTAAGAATAATGGTTTCTACTATAAAACTTCATTGTAATTATAAATGTAAACTAGAGGCCAAGTGCACAGAATTCATGCGAGGAGGGGAGGGAAGGGTGGGAAGGGGGACTCCTCAGTCTGATCTGCAACCTCTCCAATCTGGGACCCCTCGGGGAATGTCTGTTGGGCTAGTTTGTACCCGCACTTTCAACAGATGACAGCTCCACTGTTGTTTCTTTTCATCCTTAAACTCATTGGAATTAGTAGGTATTCTAAGTGTGTGTACATTTTGGGGGGACACCCTATATATCTCTAGTCAGCTGTGAAAGGAACCAACTGCGGATTTGGAACCCCCAGACAGGGAACCTCGCTCACTCCCTGCATGTCTCTCCACTCTACTTTCCACCTTCGTGGGCAGCAGGAGAATCAATGTTTTCTCTCATTAACTCAGAAAAACACATCCTGTCAACGGCTGCCTGGCAGGAGTGTGCTAGGCCCCAAGCAAGGGAGGCTCAGTCAGAGCAGCCTTCGCTCAGGATGCTGGCATCCAAAGGGCAGATTCCTCCTTTGCAGTCGCCCTGACTGTCCCACCATTTCACTGAGAGGACGGAACTCCTCGCCTCCTCTGGGTTCCCAATCCTGAACGCTGATGGAAGGGCCACTCGCGCCCAGATATGACTGTCCATACCTGGTCCTGCCTCAGCACCTGCATTAGCCCCACGGAGGTGCTCTCATAGCCACCCTGGCTCCGCCGGAACAGGGCATCACCACTCTGCCCTCTCACTGTCATCTCATAGGCACCCACCCTCAGCACCCAGAACACCCAGACATTCTCCAAAGGATGTGAGCCTGCCAGAGGGGATGTGTGTACATCCTGTGGGGGATGTAGGCATGCTGGGGTTGATGGAAGTGTTGAGGAAGAGTGAGGGTGGGGCGGGGGAGAGGGAAACTTGCACACACCATGGTCTAGGACTGTTGCAGGTGTGTGTGGGTTGGACAGCGCGCTGGGGGACGTTCGCACGCTGGGGTGGAGGGATAGGAGTGGAGGGAAGAGGAATTGCTCAGGGCACAGGAGGTCTGCAGTTGTACAGATCCACAAACCCTTGTGGTGCGGCCAGGAAGATGTCAATCTGCGCAGCCACTCCTTGGCACTGCTGACCTGCATGCAGGCACTGCTTCAGCTCAGCCCGCAGGCTCCGCTTGACATGCTCACGGCTGACACCACAATCTTGTGGGGAGTACTGATGCCTTCTGCCAGCCTGCCTCCTCTCTCTCAGATGCTCTTCGAGCGCTGCCCACTGGCCCAGAGCAGCCGGGCGGGGCAGATGCCTGTCTTCCTAGCTTGGGGAGGAAACAGGTGTCCCGCCCCATCCCCAGCAGATTTGTGCCTGCATAAATCCTTGGCGTTCTGGGACCCCAGTCGTTCAGAGCCTAGGCACAGGCATATAGGCCACCTGGTGAGAGTAGTGGAGGTATGGTCAATTTACATGTTTCTCTTTTATTATATAGGATATTAGGCTTTAGTAATAATAGCTGTCATTCTACCATTATTAATTGATAAAAACATAATGAATTTGTAATTTGTAGTAAAATCTTAACATTAATTTGTCACATAACTTTCATTCATTCATGCTACCATATAGCTAATACTGGCCGCTTCATTGAACTACATGGCATAGTAGAGGAAATATGTTTTATCTATAGATATTTAGCACATCTTTGGATCCAAAAATATTTATGAAAACTCCATCTCCTGTGGACTCCTTTGGTTGGAGTTTAGGAACTACTGTTGCAAATCATAAATAGTTTCCTTGCCTATTCTGTATCCAATATAACTTTTTACTCTTTCCTATTATCTAGGAGTTGTTGTAGCTGTGTAATGGTCATTAATAGAATGAGGAAACTTGTACTGGGATGTGTTTATCTGCTGAGTTACAAAAATCAAGAAGAAATTATTAATAGAACACAGTAAGTAGTTATTGATTATAAACATCAATTTTTAGGTTTCTATTTTGCTAAAAAACATCTTAAGTAAATGGAGAATTATTTATTTTGAGAATAACAGATTTACATGATTAATGTTTTAAAATTAAAGATGTATTTCCCTTGACATATCAATGCATTTTTATTAATAAAATTTATAAGCAAAAAAAAATTAAAGGCAACCTCTATCTCTACCACTCAATGATGATCAGTGTTATTTGGCTGGGTTTTCTAGTATGCTTATATTTTTGAAGGGTTATATAAGTATTTTATTTTTTAAATAATATGTTATCCATATTATTATAGACTAGAGACCCAATGCATGAAATTTGTGCAAGGGTAGGCCTTCATAGTTCCAGCTGCAGGGGTCCCTCGCAGCCCCAGCTGCCTCTTGCCACCCCGTTCCCAGCTGCCTCCATCTGGAAGCTCATCTGACAGTCATTCTGCTGCTCAGTCATTTGGTCTATTTGTATATTAAGCTTTTATTATTATAGATTATATGTTATTATAATGGTAATAATTATATATCTCGTAAAGTATATTCTCCTTACCATTGTTGGCTTCAGCATTATGACTTTTTAAAATATTTACATCAGTTCCAATATTTCAAATAATAAATGACATTGAAATAAAGTTCAGGCTTAAAGCACTGAATGAATTTTGAATTGTTTCCTTTGGGCAAAATTTAAGAGTAGAAATATGTAGTCAAGAGGCATAAAATATTAAGGCTTTTGATAGCTGCTTGGAAATTGTTTCTCAAAGTTTTTATTGGCTTTCTAGATGGTAATATGAAAATACATATGAAAATATTTAAAATTACTTTATTTAACTTGACTGTTAGGCACTTGCAATAAAATTAATAATGAATAAGTAAAGTATTTGGAGGTATTTATTATTTTATAGGAATAATCTAACAATAAGAGTTGGTTACCTAAAGTTTAAAAATGAAACTTTTATTTTTGAAAGTTACAGATGTCCCCATTGTTTGTTTGTTTTTTCCTCCTCAACCATACCCAACGCTGCTAGGCCTTCATCACTCTATTGTCTGTGGTCATGGGCTATGCATATAGGCATGTAAGTTCCCCATTAATCACTCCCCACCCATCCACCCCCTCTGCCTTCCCTCTGAAGTTCAAAATTATATATTTTATAGCCAGTAAAATAACTTGAAGCAAAAAATAATGATATAAAATTGTTTTTGATAGAATGTCAGGTTAAAAACTTGATTATCATATATTATATATACTAGAGGCCCAGTGCACAAAATTTGTCCATGGGAGGTGTGTCCCTCAACCCAGCCTGCATCTTCTCCAATCTGGGACCCCTCAAGGGATGTCCGACTGCCCATTTAGGCCTGATCCTACTGATGGCTGCCTCTTGTCACTCTGTCTTTCACCTGCCTGACTTCTTGATTGCCCCTAACTGCTTCTTTCTGCCAGCCAGATCATCCCCTAACCACTACTCGCCAGCATGATTGATGCCTAACTCCTCCTCTACCAGCCAGTTTGCCCCTAACTGCCCTCCCCTGCAGGCCTAGTCACCCCTAATTTCCTTCTCCTGATGGCCTGATCACTCACAACTACCTGCCCTTGCATGCCTGGTCCCTCCCAACTGCCCTCCCCTGCTGGCCATCTTGTGGTGGCCATCTTGTATTCACATAGGGCAACCATCTTTGATCACATGGGGGTAGCCATCTTGTGTGTTGGAGTGATGGTCAATTTGCATATTACCTTTTATTAGATAGGATGGTTTTATATATATATATATAGTTATATATATATATATATATA
>JAAGEH010000286.1:32098006-32168133 GCA_011751065.1 Lasiurus cinereus | reverse complement strand
ATGGTTTTATATATATATATATATATATATATATATATATATATATATATATAGTTATATATGTATATGGTTATACACTTACCACTAGGAGGCAGACCCAAAACACAGGAACTGTCCTAGCCTGCAGGCCCCAGTCTCCTGATTGGGATTTGCTGGCTAACCAGCAGGCTCCAATTGCCCAATGGCAAATGGGGAACCAGGAGTGGTTGATGACATATGTGGATGGTGCCAGGCCAAGACCCCGCCCTGCCTGTCACCCTACACAAATAGAGTGACTGGCATTGGTGGGGGCAGAGAGAGACCTGGTGGGAATGGCCAACCTTTTGGTCCCTCCCCCAGCCAGAAGACTCCAATCTCACAATGGTGATAGGTTGGGTGGTGGCAGGGGGTAGGGGGTGACGCAGCTTCTGGCAGCCAGGGAAGATGGCCCTGAATACAGGCCAGGTCTAGGGACAGAACCTGTGCATGAATATCATTTGCCAGGCTTCTAGTATATACATATATGGCTTGAATGTACAATATGTATATATTGAGTGGCCAGATTATTATGACCACCCCATCAGTACTTTTGGTACTTCCTTGGGTCACCTTTTGCTTTCAATACTATGTATGTGTGTGTGTGTGTGTGTATACCTGATAAAAATTCATGTAGTTTTAAATGTTATTTTAGATCTTTTCATACATTATTTATATGGTAAAAATTGATATTATAATCAGAAAAAAAAACAAATAGATCAAGTTGTACCAACTTTATGTATACCACCCTTAGGTGCGAATACTTTTCCATAACTTTGGCAGCTGTCATTTTATTTTTAAATCTAAATGTACTTTTAAATAATTGTACATTTTATGTAATGAGGTAAATTAAAGTGCTTTATATTTAAGAAATAATATATATATATTTTTTTAAATTTGGAAAGTACATATAATAATAAAAGCCTAAGTAATCATTGCAACTGAATGGACAATCAAACAGGCTGTATTGGGTGACCAGGCCCACAGGGGGGTTAGTGAGGGTCAACCAAATGACTCATGGGACAACCAGGGCCATAGAGGGGGCAGTTGGGGGTGATCAGGTCAGTAGAGGTGGCAGTGAGGAGCGACCAGCCCAGTGGCGAGGCAGTTGAGGGCAATCAGATCGGCAGCAGGGGCAGCTAGGCTTGCAGAGGTGGCAGTTGGGGGTGACCAGGCCAGCAGGAGGAGCAGTTAGGGGCGATCAGGTAGGCAGGCAGGGGAGAGTTAGGAGCCAGTGGCCCTGGATTGTGAAAGGGTGCACCAGGCCTCTAGTATTGTACAAAAGAAGTCATTGCTTTATCCAAAACTGAAAAACTGGTGACTTTGCCTTGATAAAACATAAATATGAGTGACTAGCATTACTAGAATGGTTAAGGGCTGTTTCCTGAGGAGTAGATGGCATTAACCAATCTGATGTCTGCTTCATTGGGTTTGATAATGTGTTTTCTTAGAGGAAAAATTTCACTTGTTTACTCCTTGCAATATGCCTAATAAGGTAATATTTATTAGCAACTACATTTGACCTATGTAAAACAGTTCTATATGTAGAATAATTCTTTCATACTTTTTAAATGATGTGACAGTTGCTAACAACTTTGTAATAAAGATACCATAAAAATAAGTAAGATACCAAGTATATACTAAAAATTAAAAATATGATTTTGAAAGTCATCTCTATGAAAGACTGTTAGAAATATATTATGTTTTTAGTACCAGAAAGTTATTTCAAATAAATATATTGGATATATTGGATGGCATTAATTTATATTCACAATTACTAAAATATAATAGACCTTTGAAAATCCGCTGATACAATAAGTGTTTTAAATAGGAGTGAGCCTATCTGGTGACTAGGAATAAGATTCTGTGCTTTCAACATGAAGTGGAAAATGGCAGGTCAATGCTTTCACTTCTCCTTTTGAATGTATTAGTGATTATAATTAATTTTACTATGATCCTAGGAAAAAATTGAACAACTTTTAATAATCCATTTGCAGATTCACTTTTAGAATTCTTATAAGCACCATTTAAGCTTTTCACAGATAATGTTTATTAAGATTATCTCTTATCAAAATGTAGATTTTACCCACTTTATATCTATACTAGAGGCCTGGTGCACAAATTTGTGCACATGTGTATTCTGGTCAGCCTACCCAAATGGGGGTCCATTGGGCTGGGCCAGTGGGGTGGAAGGGCCATAGGTAGTCTGATTGGGGTGTTGGGAACCAATTGGGGTCCAGGGCGGCCAGTGGAGGACCAATTGGGGGCTGGATCAGGCTGGTGACTGCTGTAGTGCACATTATAGCCAGTGGTCATTCCAGTAATTCTGGTTGTTCCCATCACTGGGCATATATATATATATATATATATATATATATATATATATATATATATTTAGACTAATAAAAGGGCAATATAATTGGTAAGGATTCCTCCCAGTAAATACCAAACAGAAGGCAGCGTGGGGTGACAAGGTCACAGAGGGGATAGTGAAGGACAACCAGGCCAACAGAGGAGGCAGTTGATGGTGACCAGGCTGGCGGGGGGGGGGGGGGGGGGGGGAAAATATGGGGGCCCACCCGACCGGCAGGGGGGGGGGTGGTAATTGGTGGAGGCCAAGTTGGCAGAGGGTGCAGGTAGCAGAGAGCAGGCTGGCACGGGGGGCAGTGAGGGGTCACCAGGTTGGCGAGTGGGGGATAGTTAGGGAAAACCAGGCTGGTGAGGGGCAGTTAAGGGAGATCAGGCTGGCAGGTGAGCAGTTAGAAGTCAGTGGTCCAGAACTGTGAGAGGGATGTCTGACTGCCGGTTTAGGCCCGATCCTGGGAATCAAGCCTAAACCATCAGTCGGATGTCCCCCGAGGGGTCCCAGATTGGAAAAGGTTTAGGCTAACCTGAGGGGACACCAACCCACCCACCCCCGTGCATGAATTTTGTGGACTGGGCCTCTAGTATGTATGTATGTGTGTGTGTGTATATATATATATATAGCTAATATACTAAGTGCTGGACCTTCCAACTGGTTGCTATGATGTGCACTGACCATCGGGGGGAGACACTCAATGCAGGAGCTGCCTTGACCTGCACAGAGAAATGCCATGAAAGAGCTCATGCCCACAAAGCAACACTTGGCTTCCCTGGGAGGGGACACAGGCCCTGCCACCACCCAAGAGTGACAACCTACCAATTACAGCTGACACTGCCAAGACCCCATGGCTCAAAATGCAGCCCACAGCCCAGCCCAGTTCTGAAAGGATTGCTGTGTGTGCAGGGTAATGACATCATGTAACAACACCCAGCTTCCACTCCCTAGAAATGACTAGCCTCCCTGCAGTTTCTTCAGCCCAGGAACATGACTTGCTTTATAGCCAAATGCAAACATTTCACACTTTAACCAAATGTCTGTGAAGCATTTTCCTGTGTCTCATATCATTTGATCCTCACAGCAGTCCTGTAGTAGGTATATACAGGACTTCTGTGAGGATCAAATGATATGAGGCATGGGTGGAATCCTATTTTCTTTTCATTAGCCAGAAAACATAGATTTAGAAAGCTTAGAAACTTGACCCAACTGAACAGAAGTAAGAAATGGTAGATCATGAAAATGACTTCAGGTTTTCTCACTGTGCAGAATATAGTCAAACACTGCTGCAGTTAAATATTTAACCCTTTGTTCTCCCTGATGAACTACAATAATATTCTGCTTAGTGTTGATATTTATTGCTGTGTTGCTGACAATTACCAATAAAAGAAGTTGGGGTGGTTCCCTGGGCTGGAAAAAGTTTAGCTACATCAGAAAGCAGGTCTAATTAAGCAAATTTATTCTATATATGTAAAAGGCTAAGTTTATTCACACATACATAATACATAAAAAGCTTTCACTGGCACCAATCGCATGTGTATTTTTAGATCTGTCATTGTTGATTGTAAATTTGGTTGACACTTCTATTATAGAGAAAGGACAAATAGTGATATTAAAATATTTCTTCTAATTAATTTCCTTTCAATGTGCATGAATCCATACTTGGGCTACTAGTTTTATAAAAATTGTAATTTTCTTTCAGGTTGGCATATAAAGGTGTAAAAATTAGATTACTGATGTTAATTATATATAAGCAAAATAGTCATGTTCAAAATTAAATGTAGAGAAATTAATGGACTCAATGAGTAAATTGAACTTTCTCAAATAAATGTATAATAATCTATATGTTTACTTCTCTTTACTATTAATATTAAGACAAAAAACATCATGTGCTTGCTTATGTTCGTTTTACAATGAATCCCCTTCTTTTGTATAGTAGGCATTATCAATTGTCTCCACATTCCAGGAAATTTTAATATTTGTATGAATACACTTCCATTACATTAAGAAAAGTTGCTTCTCTTTGCTTGAGATGACAGTGAAGATCCAGTAGGTTTTTCATATACCCAAGCCTTTGTTTACAAAAGAAAACATAACACATTGGGCAGAGCTGATGATTGACAACAAGCTCTATTTTCTGAGTAAACATTTCAAAGGCAGTATATTAATTTGTCAGTATTATCCTTGAATATGACGAGCATTTTAAGTAGTCCACATAACTGGGCTCTTCATTTTGACATGTTTGATTTTAGAATTGCACTGTTTATGTCATTTATATTGAAACTACTTACACCTGCTTTCCTGTGTGGCTTCCCTTTTGCTAAAGAAGTCAGATTCCATGGCAGACAGAAGAGATTGGATGTGCAGCCAATAGTCTTTCTATCCTTCTCTGTTTCAGGTTTCTAAATCACTTCAACTGTTGCTTTTCTGATTTTAGAAGCAATTAATTACTAAAGTTGGTATTGAGGCAACAAGTATTCAGAGATGCATATGCCTTGTTCAAAATTTATCTTTATTGTTGAGAGTATTACAGATGTCCTCCAATTTTCCCCATTCTTTCCCCTCCACCAGTTCCCACCCTGACCTTCACTGATATATTATCTGTGACCTTGGGTTATGCTTATATGCATATAAATTATTTAGTTAATCTCTATACGCTCCACCTACCTCCTTCCCTCTGAGATCTGCCAGTCGGTGCCATGCTTCCATGTCTCTGGTCTTATTTTGTTGGTTGATTTATTTTGTTCCTTAAATTCCACATATAAGTGAGATCATGTGCTACTTGTCTTTCTCTGACAGGCTTATTTCACTTAGTATAATACTCTCCAGAACCCTCACAGTGTCTGAAAGAATAAGAAATCCTTTCTTTCTTTTCACTGCTGCATAGTAGTCCATGGTGTAAATGTACCAGCTTTTTATCTACTCACCTACTGATGGGTACTTGGGCTGTTTCTAGATCTCAGCTATTGTAAATACCACTTCTAATGGAAGTGGGATTACTGTGTTAAATTTCAGTTCCATTTTTAACTTTTTGAGAAAAATCCATATTGTTTTCCATAATGGCTGTACCACTCTGGATTCCCACCAGCAGTGTACTAGGGTTCCCTTCTCTTCATATCCTTGTCAGCACTTGTATGTTGATTTATTGATGGTGCCTATCTTGCAGGTCTGAGGCAATACTTCATTGTGGTTTTAATTTACTTCTCTAATGATAGGTGACTTTGAACACTTTTTCATATGTCTCTTGGCCATCTGTATGTGCTCTTCGAATAAATGTCTACTTAGGACCTTTCACCATTGTTAATTTTTACTTTTATTTTATTTATTATTTTAAAATATATTTTATATTGATTTCAGAGAAGCATCAGATGAGAGATAATCATTGATCAGCTGCCTCTGCATTCCCCTTGTGACCTAATCAAGTATCAAACCTGGACCTCCTGGTTCATAGGTCAATGCTCAAACACTGAACCATACCTGCTGAGATATCCATTTTTTTAACTGAATTGTCTTTCTTCCTTTTGTTGAGTTTTATGAGTTATTTTTATATTTTGGAAATTAGCCCCTTATCCAATGTATCATTGGCAAATATGTTCTCCCATACAGTGGGTTCTCTGCATTTTGAGAATGATTTCTTTTGTGATGCAGTAGCTTTTTATTTTGATGTAGTTCCATTTGTTTCTTTTTTTCCTTTGTTTCTCTTGCTTTAGAAGATATATCAGTGAAAATTCTGTTACATGAGATGTCTAAGATTTTGCTACCTGTTTTCCTCATTTTTATGGTTTCACAATTTATACCTAAGTCCTTTATCCATTTTGATTTATTCTTGTGTATGGTGTAAGTTGGTGGTCTAGTTTAATTTTTTTGCATGTATTTGTCCAATTTTCCCAGAACGTCTACTGAAGAGACTGTCTTGACTCTAGTGTATGTTCTTGCCTTCTTGGTCAAATATTAATTGAGCGTAACAGCTTGAGTTAATTTCTGAGTTCTCTGTTCTGTTCCATTGATCTATATGTGTGTTCTTGTGCTAGTACCAGGCTGTTTTGATTACAGTGGTGTTGTAGTATAGCTTGATGTCCATTTTGAGTTTATTCTTGTGTATGGTGTAAGTTGGTGATCCCTCCAACTTTACTCTTCTTTCTCAATATTGGTGGAGCTATTCAGGGTCTTTTTTATTCCATATAGATTTTTATATTATTTGTTCTAGATTTGTGAACTATGCCATTGGTAATTTAATAGGGATTACATTGAATCTCTAGATTGCTTTGGGTAATATGGACATATTAATGGTTTTAATTCTTCCTACCCATGAACATGGCATATGTTTCCAGTTGTTTGTATCTTCTTCTATCTCTTTTTCAATGTCCTATACTTTTCTGAGTACAGGTCTTTTACCTCTTTGGTTAAGTTTATTCCTAAGTATCATTTTTGTTGTTGTTACAATGGTAAAATGGATTGTATTTTTGTTTTCTCTTTTAAAGTGATCATTATTCTATATAATATGAGAGGAATATGCTAATTATCCATTACTCCGTGAGGTGTAATGACCGAGAGCGTAATGACTGGATCACGGGTCTGCAGGAATGGGCAAGCAGGCGGCAGAGAGCTACAGGAGGAGGCAGGGCAGCAAGCAAGCAGTGGGTGGAGATCTATAGGAGGGCAAGGCAGCAGGCAGAGAGCTACAGGAGGACGGCAGAGAGCTACTGGCACGTGGATTTATGTGTAGGGCTACTAGTTGATATATAAAAATGATGCCATCTACATTTTCATTCAAGATATGTACCATGAAGTATTGATGCATATATAACTGCTTAAACACACACACACACACACACACACACACACACACACACACACACACACCTGCTACATATTAAGTGTTGTACAATTGTAAATGCTGAAAGTATATGTGAGAACTTGCTAGAATTTTAAAACATCACATCACAATATTTTACATTTAGTTTCTTTGGTGTTTTACTTGGAAGATTAGGATTTTAGGGCAATAGCCACATCCAGCTCTTTCTGACCCTTAAGTTTACATTTTGTAAGAAGCAAGAGAGGCCGATAAAAACTTAGCAATTGACTAGATAATATATAAGTACCATGTAATACACACACTAAATTACTATTTTTGTTTTTTCAAAGCTTTGTATTTATTAAATGACCTAAATCTCTGATTCCAATTCACTAAATTTTATACTGGCCTTTAAAAACAAAAAACAAACTATTGATTGTACCACTAGATGGCAGAAAAAGATCAGAAAATTCCCATTGCATACTCACATTAAAAAGCATGTATAAATGCATTAAAATCTTACTGGAATTACATATATACATAAATATTATTTAATTAAACTAATTATGACTAAAATACTTTATAAATTTTATCAAATGTACCTTTTAATATGGAGATGTTTATACTTTTTAGTATATATGTACACATATATGTGATACAGTGGTACCTCGAGATACGAGTTTAATTCCTTCCATAACCTTGAGGCGTGGGAAACTATGAGACGCTCGAGTCGCGGTAAACTGGTGGGTCGTGTGCAGCCGGCCGATCCACGCGATTACTCCTATCTCAAATGTTGCTCGTATTTCAAAGCAAAAATCTCTCGCTCGACGGCTCATATCTCAAAAATCTCGTATGTTAGGGCACTCGTATCTCGAGGTACCGCTGTATATGATACATTTCTGATATATATACATAGGGTGTGTATGTTTGTGTGTGTAGTAGCAAGTTGTATATTCTACATAGGACAATACCTGAGAAAAAAACAAAACCAACCCTATGACACCTTACATTTATTCACATGTTCTCTTGTGTTTAACTCCTATATTAATTATCTAGGATTAATTCAATATTAACTATTATTATATAAATAAACAAATATGATTTCTTTTTAGTTTGTACATAAATGTATTTAAACTACTATTTGTATCATTTTAAACACTAATAAAATTTTACTACACATAGCTGACTTTCAAATTCTCTTGATTAATATATACATATGGTTATTGATCCATCAAAAATTTTAAGCAGCTATGATATTTAAAGAAATGTTCCTATTCCTATATTAGAAGGATTTTTTTAAAAATTAGAATATTCTTTGTGATAATAATCTTCATTTGACAAAAAAAGGTGCAAACTTTTGTCTAAACAGAAAATGAGGAAAATGATCAGTATGTGTTAAACTTTGGATCCAGTTTTGTCGCCACACTGGTATGCTCTGTGATCCTTAGCAAATCAGTATCCAGATATCAAAAGATAGATGAAAAAAAATTGGTGACCACACTTACTCCTGGAAGAGAAAAAAGTGACTTCATTAATGTATGTGAGGGTTTTTTGTTTGTTTGTTTGTTTATTTTTAGTTGGAAGTTTTTAGAAAAACTTAGGTAAAATGGTGTTGATTTTGTTTTATTGAATTGATTCAAGATGATCTTAAACTTGCTTTTTTACCTGAAGGTTGAATTGTTATAGTTATCCTTATGTCCCAACTTGACTAATTGGTCTTTTCTTTTCTTATTTCTCCTTCCCATCTTTACCACCTACACTTATCTTCCTTCATCCCCACCTCAACTCATTTATTTTATTGTTTAAATGAATGAGTTGGAATATAAAAATGAAATAAAGAAATATAAAAGTTATGATTTTAGAATTATTTAAGGAAAGGAGTTTCCTATTTTCCTCAACTCCTTAAGAATTAGAAAAAAATCAGACTTATTGACTTACAACTTAGCATATATCATAAGGCTAGATATAAGGAAGATTGTCATAGATTTGCTAAGCAAAAATGTAGAGAGTATCTCCAAATATTTTATAAAAACAGGTTATTTGCTCAAATATCTATAATCCCCATATAAATAAATAAATATAATTTTATCCTTGATTCTGTGGATAAATTTATTTTTATACCTATGCTTACAAAACATTGAAACATATTTTCAATCATAATAGCACACAGCAAGCTCTGAAGTCTTATGGTTCTTGCTGTCTATGCTATATGCCTTTGACATTACTAGAAATGTGTTTTAAAAATAAGTATAAGCATTTTTCTTATCCAATGAGAGTGTAAGCACTTTGTGGGCTAAGACACTATCTGAGACATTTCCCATTTTTAGACATTCTTATTACATAAGTACTTAGTAAATATTTATAGATTAATTAATTACCTTCTTAGGTAATATATAGTATATAACCTCAAAAAATCAAATCCTCTGATGAATATTTTGGAAAATATAATGATATATACACATTTATATTTCCCCACCAAATGTCTCCTCTAACCTCAATAGCTTCTGCTTTTCTTAGAATTACGTTCCTTATTAGTACAATCTTTCAGCCCTTTAAATATAGTTTTGTACAAACGGTACAGTATGTGGTAATCACCAGGAGCTTACATCCTGACTTGAAACTGTGTAATAAATAGCCATACATTAGGACCCAGTCATGCAGAAGCCATGGAAGCCCTTGACTAGACTCAGTACCTTCCATAATTTCCAGAGATTCTTGGGGTTTCAACTTCTACTGTTTATTCTTAGGATAGAAGACAACAATTGAATAAAAGTGATTGCTGATATGTAGTTCCAGTTGCCTCTGATTTACAGGCTTAATTGGAATTCCCTGATCTAGCCCCTAAAACCAAAAGCAAGATCCAGATTATTTATGCCTGCTAAGATGCATCTAATTACTTTTTAAACAGTCTAGTTGTTCAACCCCCTTTAAGGAATGTTTCCCACCTTGTGATATTCAATATAGCACAGGTTTCCCAAATTGTGTAACTGATCTCAGTATTAATAAGTGGAGTTCCAGAGTGCAACAGTTCCATTTCTCAGAATGCAGGAATCCTTAACAATCAAGCAATTTTGAATAACAAGAATGATGATGGCAAAAACAACTTTACCAACGTGGATTGATCTCCTATAATGATAATTATTGAAGGAGGTCAAAGCAATGCAATAGGTTTTGCTAGATTTTGCTAGGATAACCTTAAAAAGCTTACCAACAAAAGTTTTTTCTCACTATATAACTTCTGCCTCAAATTGTACACAATTCTGCTACACAAATCAGTTTTATTTAAGTTCTGAGCTAAAGAATCAGCCTCTATCTTAGTTTCATTAAAAAGATAAAAAGCAGAGCATCTCATGTTTTAATGGGAGCATGTTTCTTGATTTAATAAACTCTGATATATAATCTATTTTTCTAATATTTTATTTGTTCCCATAGTGTGTTTAAATTGCTCTTATAATCATCCTAGAAAATATTAATTCTTACTGCTTATCAATTTACCAATAGCTGAAAAAATTTCCCACTCATTCTCTCATCTCAAATGAAGATATTTCAGTGAGGAAAAACAATACATATTTCAGCTATTTTTTTTTCTTAAAAGATCTAGTCACAATATCACTATAATGAGAAAAATCACCACCACCCTCTATAAACATTTTTTTAGAGGTTTTCCCAAATAAAATGAATATTGGGAGATTTGAACAGAGAAGAAAGAAACTTTCACAATCTAAGAATACTAAGTTTTACTACTAGTCTACTAAATTTAAAATATATGTGTGCTTTATTGTGTTTGAAGTTAACAGAAAATTAGCAACTACAAATTCACCATTTAAAAAGATTTTCTATTTGAGAAACTTCCTACTCTCTTTTCCACTGATAGAAATATATATATATATATATATATATATATATATTCTTATGATCAGTTAAACTTATGTTCTACCTGAAAGTTTTATTTGATGTTCTCTGAACTTTCCACATCTGTTTATAATAACAATGAATTATATACAAGTGTTTACTAAATCTCTCTAACAAATGTATACAGTAAATATGTTTTTTCTTCACATTTTATATTTTCTATTAAGATATCCCTTTTCTTACAACACATACGATTGTTAAGAAACATACTGCTTATGTCCCAGAATGTTCTCAGTGTCATTCTAAACAGATTATCCCACGGTTGGTTATTCCGTGATTGTCATTTTGCTGGTATGTATATTAAATGTGGTAAGTATTGCCCTGAATATTTTGTCTTTTATTTCTCTATTACATCATATGTGTTTATTAATATTTTTTAACTTTTGACTTTGAAGGAAATTTCAAATTTCATTGAAAGCTAAGGTAGTTGTAATGCTAACTAAATGGTATTGTCTGCTTATTATAATACTCATAGCATCATAATGGCTGAAATATTTATTTCTATTTTGAGAATTTATCAATCTAAGCGTTACCTAACTCTTATGAAATATTATCAATCTGCTTATAATCTTTCCAGATGCTGGCGAGAACATAAAGGATTAATAGGACAATGTCCTCATCCACAAAAAGTTTAAAGTTCAACCATCTATAAAATATTTCAACAGAGCAAGGTTATTTCTTCCTCTTTCTCTTATTTCCTGCCAAGTTTTCCTCAGCTGTTGAAAGTTTCTATGGCTTATGCCCAAGAAGTTTTTGCTACCTAATGAGCATAAAATGTTTTCTGCAGAGGCTTGGTATACACTCCTATGAGAACAACTCTGGACACATTGGCAAGTTTCTTGATTGTCTTGCCCTTCAGTGAAGAACACTCTAGACAATACATGGAAAGGATTGCCAACCTCAAGCCAAGTATCACTTACACATGAAGTAAATGTGTCTGGTTGTTATCAGATTATGCTATTTGTTGTTATTTAGTTGGATTGACCATGAATGACTAGCCTTCTAGAAACTTTCTAGTCCTTGTAGTAATTCATATGATGTCTACTATAAGATGAAAGAAGAAGCCTGAAATTTTTTGAGAATGAAAATTAGGACAAATCTTTAGTCTTTTTCAAGGGAACTACTAGATTATGGGAAGAGCAATCCTTTGTGGTGAGGGATTTTCTTATGTATCACAGAATATTTAGCATCCCTGTCTCCAAGCAAAAAATGCCAAAAGGTCCCTTCTCTTAGAGACAATTACCATTAAAGCATCACAAGTATTTTACTCATGGATTTGGGGAGTGGAAGAGACATTACAGGCCCAGAGAATCAGTTATATGCAAATTGGTTTTTCTTATTAATATTAAAAGGTGAATTCATATGATAAATTCCTAATTTGAAACAAATATACAAAATTAAGCAGAAGAAAATTTCAAGCAAATACACATTTCTGAATATCACTATTACAAAGTTCATTCTTTTTTTTCTAATCTCTCCCTTCTCCTTCTGAGGTTTGACTGCCTGTTCAGTGCTTCTTTGTCTCTGAATCTATTTTTGTTTATCAGTTTATGTTGTTCATTATAGTCTACAAATGAGTGAGATTGTGTGATATTTATCTTTCTCCAAGTGGCATATTTTGCTTAGCAAAATGCTCTTCATATTCATCCATGCTGTTGAGAATGGAAAGAGTTATTTCTTTTTTATAGCAGCATAGTATTCCATTGTGTAGATGTATCACTATTTCTTAATCCACTCATCTACTGATGGCACTTAGGCTGTTTCCAAATCTTAGCTATTGTGCTGCTATGAACATAGGGGTGCATATATCCTTTCTGTTTCCTTGAAATATATTCCTACAAGTGGCATCACTAGGTCAAATGACAGTTTCATTTTTAATATTTTGAGGAAACTCCATACTTTTTCCCACAGTGACTGCACTAGTCTGCATTTGTACCAGCAGTGCAGGAGAGTATCTTTTTCTCTGAATCCTCGCCAGCACTGGTAGTTTGTAAATTTGTTGATGATAGCCATTCTGAAAATTGTGAGATGGTACCTCATAGTCATTTTGATTTGCATCTCTGATGATTAGTGACTTTGAGCACGTTTTCATATATCTCTTTATCTTCTGTATGTCCTCTTTTGAGAGTGTCTATTTAGGTCCTTTTCCCATTTTTTGATTGGATTGTTTATCTTCCTTTTGTTAAGTTGTATGAGTTCCTTGTACATTTTGAAAATTAAACCTTTATCAGAGGTAACTTTGGCAAGTAAGTTCTATCATGCAGTGGGCTTTCTTGTTGTTTTGCTGATGGTTTATTTTTGCTGTGCAGAAGCTTTTTATTTTGATTTAGTCCCATTTGTTTATTTTCTACTTAGTTTCCATTGTCCTAGGAGCTGTAGTGGCAAAGATATTGATATGAAATATGTCTGCTATTTTGCTGCCAATGGATTCTTCTAAGATTTTTATGGTTTACCATCTTATGTTTGAGTCTTTTATGCATTTTGAGTTTATTTTTTTGTGTATGGTATAAAATAGTGGTCTAGTTTCATATTTTTGCATGTATCTGTCCAAATTTCCCAACACCATTTATTTGACATGACTGTCTTGAATCCATTGCACAAAGTTCATTCTGTAATTAGCCAAAATTATTTTTAAAGGAAAAGAGAATCATATTTTTTTAGAGATACAAAGATCCTGGTAAATGGTTAAAATCCATTCCTTTTATTTTAGAGAAAAAACATGTAAGGTAAGTTAAACATTGGATGGGGTTCTGAGTGTTTGAAGAGAGGTATTCAAAGTCATGCTCATTTTAATGGTGTGAAAATTCTAAAGAAATGAGATGTAAAATATAGGCATAGCAATAAATTCTTTTAGTCAATTCCCCAACCTGTTTTCTCAAATTGAAATCATTTCGATTTCTATAGATTTCTCAGTATAGCACCATTAGAGCCTCACAGAGAAAACATTTCTTGTTTCCCTTTCAGTCTAAGTGATATAAATCAAGACAAAACAATACATTCACACCTAAGTCTTATTTTCAATGATTAATGCACTCAGGGATTGGAAAATGCCTACCAAATAGACAGACATGTTGGGCATCTCCTCCTGGAGCCAGACTGGAAATACAACTAAATCAGGGAACATCCACCTGGAATTAACAAATTAGACACAGCTGAAGAGACAATTTACAACGAGGAAGGGCCAAAGACACCTGGAGAATGGTGGGAATGAATGGGATCTGGCCTTGACAATGACAGTGGGCTTAAAGGGTGAGGAGGAAGCTTCATTGCACCAAAGTTGCATCTCTTGACAACAAGTGTACAATTCAATTGTGGAAAGGAAAAGCCAAGGTCTGCTAGTGGCTGGAGAATTTGGACCTAAGGTCATGGCCTCAAAAGGCTGCATCATGAAAGGAAGTCCAAAGATAGACCAAACAGTGCAGTGTTGGGGTGGGAAGAGAGACCCTTAGAGCTGTTTGCTCTTTTCTCTTCTTTCCTTTTAAAAAGAAAAAAAAAACATGTTTTTAACATATTTTTTCTTCTTATCTTCTTATTCCTTTTCTCCCTCCTCTATTCTAAGCCATGGTAACTCCCCTATATATCCAATTCCTCAACCTAATTTCTCTATTTAATCTCTGGTTCTACAGATTATGCCCCTCTTTTTATTTCTCTGGATGTTTTTTGGTTTATTTGTTGGTTTTGTTGTGTTTTTTACCCATAGACTCTTTTCTTTTCTTTTTTTTTTTCTTGCTATCATTCTTGTTTGTTTTCTCTTTTCCTAATTCTCTTTTCTCTGGTGGTCACTTTTAATGGGATTATAGTTGTCTTATGTACATTCATGTTCTTCTGTTCCTTCTTTGTCATGTATTGTGTTTTATTTTGTGCTGTCTGGTCAGTAACAATTATTGGCACAATGTGTTTGGGAGTGAGTCACATAATCAGACACCCTGAGGGGGGACTCCATCCACAAACAGGACAATAACATTCAAGACCCAATTACATTAGGCAAATCTAAATACGACAAGTAGGGGGCCTCCCTAGAAATTCCAGCCCAGGACACTTGAGAGACTCCACCACTGGGTCCCCAGAAAACACCTATTACATAAGACCAATTAAAAAAAATGAGTGGCATAGCATTTTGACCTAAAAAATAGAAACAATTACAAAATAATAGCAAAAATGGGGAGATAAAAAATCAACCCCAAATGAAAGAAAAGGAGGAATTACCAGAAAAGGAATTAAATAAAATGGAGGAAAACAATTTGTCAGAGAAAGAATTCAAAGTAATAGGTTATGAGGATTCTCAAATGCCTGAAAGGAAAATTCAGCCACAGGTGTAAGAATCAAGAGTAAATGAAGAGTGGCATAGCTATAATAAAGAATAAAATAGAAGGTTTCAGCAGTAGATTAGAAGAAGCTGAGGACCAAGTCAGCAAGTTAGAAGGCAAGCTAGAAAAACACCTGAGGAGACCAGCAATAGGAAAAGAAATTAAAAAGCAAGAGGAGAGTTTAAGTGAGCTTTGGCACCAAAAGAAATGAAACAGCATTCACATAATAGGGATCCCAGAAAGAGAAGAAGCTGTGCAAGGAATAGAAAACCTGCTTGAAGAAATGACAGAAAACTTCCCATCCCCAACTGGTTTGCCTCAATAGATAGAGTGTTGACCTGCAGACTGAAGGGCCCCAAGTTAGATTCCAGTCAAGGGCATGTACCTTGGTTTTGGGCACATCCCCAGTAGGAGGTGTGCAGGAGGTAGCTGATCTATGTTTCTCCCTCATCAATGTTTCTAACTCTCTATTCCTCACCCTTCCTCTCTGTAAAAAACTCAATAAAATATATTTGGAAAAGAAAAAAAGAAAACTTCCCTGAAATTGGGAAGAAAAATCACACAAATCCAAGAAGTAGAGTCCCAAAAAAAGATGTACCAAAAAAGACTGATACTCAGACAAATCATAATTAAGTTGCAAACATCACCAACAAAATAAGAATCTTAAAGGCTGCCAGAGAGAGATAGAAAGTTAACTACAAGGGATCTCTCAGATTACCAACTGATTTTTCAACAGAAACTCAGCAGGCCAGAAGGGAATGGAATGAAATATACAAAGTATTGCAAATCAAAGGGCTGTATCCAAGAATACTCTATCCATCAAGGCTATCCTTCAAGACTGAAGGTGAAATAAGGAACTTCACAGACAAAAAAAAAAGGCTAAGCGAGTTTATTATCACCAAGCCAGCAATGCAAGAAATGTTAAAGAAACTACTGTAAAAAGAAGAAATAGAAAGAGAAGAAGGAGTATAGACACAACACAAAGAACAAAAATTGCAACAAACAAGTACTTATCCTCTATAATGAAAGGGTAAAATGCAAATAAACAAATGGAAGAACAACTGAACAACCAATCAAAGCTTAATATGCATATGATATGCTAAGGCTGCTCAACTGGTCTCTATGATGTGCACTGACCAACAGGTGGAAGACAGTAAACTGGCCCACCAGTCACTCTAGCATGCACTGACCACCAGGGTGCAAATGCTCCAACTGGTAGGTTAGCTTGCTGTTGGGGTCCAGCCAATCAGGACTGAGAGAGATGGGCTGGACATGCTTTGGAATTCTCCCACAGTCCCTCTACAGCCAGATCATACACCAGTGAGGTCCCTCAGCCTAGACTGCACCCTCTTGCAATCTGGGACCCCTTCAGGTGATGTTAGAGAGCTGGTTTCAGCCCAATCTCCCAGGCCACTCCCCTTAGGAGGGCACCAGATACAGGGCTCATGTCTGGTGAGTATTGCTGAGGCAACAGGAGCTTCTCCCAATTGAGACTGATGGGGCGTGAGCCTATGGCAGGCACAATGGGGCCAGGATGTGAGAGAGCAACAGGTAGGAGCTGAAGATGGGGTTGGACTATGCACGAATTTGCCACCCAGAGGGACCTCACCTGTGCACAAATTTGTGTACCAGGCCTCTAGTGGATATACATTGAGTGACCAGATTATTATAAGCACTCCATCACTACTTCATTGGGCCACCTTTTGCCTTCAATACTGTGGCCATTCTTCTTGGCATTGACTGAAAGAGATGTTGAAAGGTGATGCAAGGAATCTGACACCATGATGAATACCTCTGTCCAGTTCTGTGATAAGATGAACTTGATCAGAAACTATACTTAGATATGTTGTGCTATTCAGATTTTGTTCCACATGATGCCCAAATCATGCCTGGAAAACATGCCCAAACCATAACACTGCCCCCACCAGCTTGAAGGGTTGTACTCATGCATGTGGGGCGCATGCTTTCATACTGTTTCTGCCAAATTCTCACTGTGCCATCTGCATGATGCAACTGGAAATGTGATACATCAGACCATATGACTTTTTTCCAATGCTTGACTGTCCAAGTTTGTGTTCCTGTGCAAATTGAAGACATTTTATCTCGGTAACTGCACAAAGCAAAGGTGTTCAAATAAGTCTTTGGCTTCCATATCCCATACGATGCAGCGTATGACTAATTTGCCTACAAACATTAGGTGGTCATATAATCTGGCCATTCAGTGCATATAAAACACTAATATACAAATAGACCGAACAGCAGAATAACTGATCAACCAAACAACTAAACAACTGGTCACTATACCTGTGTTGATCACCAGGGGGCACACATGGAACATGGAGGGTATTGGCAGCAGGCAGCAGAGCATGGAACATGGCAGGTGTCTGCTATGGCAGGATGGTAGGACAGGTGAGCGGGAATGCCAGACCAAGGTGGGGTGCCCATCACTGTCGTCAGGACAAAACTCTGAAGGTTACTGAAAATTCTTTGCTCCCTGCACCGCAGTTTCTCCTGGTTCTCACACCTTTTGCTTGCACCGGAGCTGCCTCTTGCAATAGCTGTTGTTGTCTAGCACCAGGCCCTATTGCTTGGCACCATCAGTGGGTACAATGGTGGCTGCTGGCCCCAATCACCCTCAGGGTTATGTACCTCCCCCAGCTACTGAAGGGTGATTGGGAAAGCAGCTGCCACTTGCACCCGCTGATGGCCTCTGCCCCACTCACACCCAATGCTGGCGAGGCCCTAATCATGCCGTACCCTCAGTGGGTGCGAGTGGAGCTGGCACTGTCAGCATGTGGGACTAGCAGTGGTAAGAGTGAGGCTGCCAGCAGACCGGGGACCTGGGTCTGTGACCAAAGGGGCTGGGCGGGGGCACGGAGGATGGGCTGAGACCTGCCCTGTGCCAACCACAACCTGGTAGCCCATAGTTCCTTTCAAGGTGCACACTAGGAACCTAGTCAATAATAACCTTAAACATGAATGGATTAAATGCTCCAATCAAAAGACATAAGGTAGCTGAATAGATAAGAAAACATGACCCATATATCTGATGTCTACAAGAAACTAATCTCCAAACAAATAACTCACACAGATGGAAAGTGAAGGGATAAAAACATTTTTTTCAGGTACATGGAAATGAAAAAAGCTGGGGTATTTATATCTGACAAAATTGACCTCAAAATGAAGGCCATAATAAGAGATAAGGAAGGCCACTTCATAATAATAAAGAGAGCAATTCAACAAGAGTATATAACTCTGGTAACATATATGTATCCAATACAGAAACACTCAAATAGATAAAAAAAAAACTTCTAGAAAATATCAAGGGAGAGATACATAAGAACACAATCATATTATGGGATTTAATACACCATTGTCAACACTAGACAAAATTTTTATTAAAAAAATCAGCAAAGAAACATCAATCCTAAACCACTTACTAGATCAGTTGGAACTAATTGAGATCTTCAGAACAGGCCAATATCTCTGATAAACATAGATGCTAAAATCCCCGACAAAATATTAGCAAATTGTGTCCATCAATATATTAAAAAGATGGATCCCACCACGATCAAGTGGGATTTATTCCAAAGATGCAAGACTGGTACAATATCCATAAATCAATAAATGTGATACATCACATAAAAAATTGAAAGACAAAACCACCCAATCATATCAATTGACGCAGAAAAAGCATTTGAGAAAATCAAACAACCTTTCTTGAAAAAAAACACACCTCAGCAAAGTGGAATAGAGGGATCATACCTCAACATAATGAAAGCCTTATATGACAAACCTACAGCCGACATCATACTCAAGGGGCAAATACTAAAAATTGTTTCCCCTTAGAACAGGAAAAATACATAGATGCCCACTTTTATTAGTTCTGTTCAACACAGTATTGGAAGTACTAGCTATAGTAATCAGACAAGAAGAAATAAAAGGTATTAAAATTGGAAAAGATGTAAAACTGTCATTATTCGCTGATGACATGATATTGTACATAGGCTCCATCAAAAAAAATTATTAAGTTTAACAAATAAATTTGGTAACATAACAGAATATAAAATTAACACCCCAAAATCAACGGCATTTTTATATACCAATAGTGAACTGACAGAAAGATAAACTATAAAAATAATCCTTTTTGCCACTGCAACAAAAAACTTAAGATACCTAGGAATAAACTTAACTAACAAGATAAAAGACCTACACTCATAAAACTAGAGGACACTGAAAAAAGAGATAGAGGAATAAAAAAACAAGTAAAAAAATATACAGTGTTCATGGATTGGAAGACTCAACATCATACTATCCAAAGCAATTTATAGATTTAATGCAATCCCCACTAAAATACTAATGGCATATTTCATAGACTGAGAACAAACTCTCCAAAATTTACATGGAATAAAAAGACCCTGAATAGCTGCAGCAATCCTGAGTAAGAAGAACAAAGTTAGGGAGGTCACAATATCAGACAAAGTTATATTACAAAGATACTGTTTCAAAGCTGCCCTTGACTGGCACAAGAATGGACATATAGATTAATGGAATAGGATAGAGAACCCAGAAATCAACCCAAGCCATTATGCTCAATTGATATTTGACAAAGGAGGCAAGAACACAGTCTCTTCAATAAATGGTGTTGGGAAAATTGGACAAGATACATGCAAAAAAATGAAACTAGACCACCAACTTATACCACACACAAAATAAACTCAAAATGGATAAGATTCTTAAATGTAAGACTTAAATGTAAGAAGTCTCCATAGGCAGCAAAATATCAGCATATCTCCTAGGACAGTGGTCTGCAAACTCGTTAGTCAACAGAGTGGCAAATGGTGGCTCATGAGCCGCATATGGCTCGCAAGCCGCAGTTTGCCAACCACTGTCTTAGGACAATGGAAACTAAGAAGAAAATAAACCAGTGGGACTACTTCAAAATAAAAAAGTTTCTGCACAGCAAAAGAAACCATCAACAAAACAATAGGAAAGCCCACTGCCTGGGAGAAGATATTTGCCAATGTTATATCAGATAAAGGGTTAATCTCCTAAATTAATAGGGAGGGAACTCATACAATTTAACAGAAGAAAGATAAACAATCTAATAAAAAAATGGGCAGCCGAGACCGGTTTGGCTCAGTGGATGGAGCGTCGGCCTGGGGACTGAGAGGTCCCTGGTTCGATTCCGGTCGGGGGCATGTACCTTGCTTGCGGGCACATCTCCAGTGTGGGGCATGCAGGAGGCGGCTGATCAATGACTCTCTCTCATCGATGTTTCTGACTTGCTATCCCTTTCCCTTCCTCTCTGTAAAAAATCAATAAAATATATTTTAAAAAAATGGGCAAAGGACCTAAATAGACAGTTTTCAAAAGTGTCTATACAGAAGCCCAAGAGCATATGAAAAAATGCTCAATATCACTAATCATCCGAAAGATGAAAAAAAAATGCAATACCATCTCACAGAATGGTTATCATCAGCAAATCAACAAATGATAGTGCTGGTGAGGATGTGGAGAAAAAGGAAGCTTTGTGCACTGTTAGTGGGAATGCAGATTGGTGCAGCCACTGTGGAAAACAGTATAGAGTTTCCTCAAATAATTTAAAAATGAAACTGCCATTTGACTCGTAATCCCACTTCTAGGAATATATCACAAGAGAACAGAAACACCAATTCGAAATAATATATGCACTCCTATGTTCATAGCAACACAATTTACAATAGCTAAGTTTAGAAACAGCCTAAGTGTTTATCAGCAGATGAGTGGATTAACAAACAGTGGTTCATCTACACAATGGAATACTATATTGTTGTAAAAAGAAAAGAACTCTTACCCTTTGCAATAGCATAAATGGACCTGGGTAGCGTTACATAGTTTTACCAGTTAATAAAGCAAATTTTTTAAAATTAAATCTTATTATTCAGATTATTATATTTGTTTCTCTTTTTTTCCCTTCATAGCTCCACTCCACCCAGCTCCTACCCCTCCCTCTACCCTTGCCTCCCCCCATTGTCTCTTCAGATTGCATAAATCTTTATCCTTTTACTAAAGCAGATTTTTTTTCAATCAATGGAGTTACACATATGTTGATAAATATGCAATTTTATATATATGCTATTTTGTTGTATTGACAGTAAGCTTCAAAACTTCATATGTCAAATTTTCTGAAGGTGGTAACATCATAGATATTTTTATGCTTAAAAATGTCAGATTCTATGCCAAAAAAAAAGAGCATTTGTGTGAAGTTTCAATTCATTATTTTATTTTGAAGTGCTGCTGAAAGATATTGTATACTTCGGAAAGTTTATGGTGAACATGCTCCATCTCAAGATACTTGTGAAAGCTGCTTTAAAAGTGATAATTTCTGCTGAAACTGGTTTGGCTCAGTGGATAGAGCGTCAGTCTGCAGACTGTGAAAGGCCCCAGGTTCGATTCCGGTCAAGGGCATGTATCTTGGTTGCGGACACATCCCCAGTAGGGAGCATGCAGGAGGCAGCTTATAGATGTCTCTCTCTCATAGATGTTTCTAACACTTTATTCCTCTCCCTTTCTCTCTGTAAAAATCAATAAAAATATATTAAAAAATAAATGAAAAATAAATGAAAGTGATGATTTCTATGTGAAAGACAAAGAATGTCCAGGTCAACCGAAAATGTTTGAAGACCAACAGACCAACAATTACAAGCATTATTGAACGAAGATGTGTGTCACACTGTCAAACCTCAGAGGGAAGACAGGGGAAGGTGAGGTGGTTGGGTAAGAGATCAACCAAAAGACTTGTATGTATGCATATAAGCATAACTGATAGGCATAGACAATGGTAGGATGAGGGCCTGTGCTGGGGGGTGTGGGTGAGTTTGCAGAGGTCAATTGGAGAACAAGGAGACATATGCAATACTTTCAACAATAAGGAGTTTTTGTTTTGTTTTTTAAACAAATAAACAAACACAAAAACCTTACAAAACTATGCTTAATGCAATAAAAACTTGTTGGGTTGATTACATGATCTCTTAACTATGGAGTTCTGAATTGCTGATAAATATTCCTTTAAAAAGAATTTTTATTTCTAGTGACCAGCTATTCTTAACTGAGATTAACATTTCTTCTAAACACATTTAAACATCAACTAATAGATATTATGTGATTTATTCAGATTATCCATGAAGTAGCAATGACTCTAGATTGATTTTTTTTTAGTTCTTAAATGTAATAAAATGCCATCTTACATGGAAAATGGATCTTTTGTGACATTCAAAGCATCAGTACTGTAATTTCTCCTCTTGAAGCTTGTCATTTTATCACAGAGTCCATTTATTTATATTGTCTTAGCGTTTCCCTTTTTCTAGGTAATATCAAACTGATTATTGGATGAGTCTTATCATGATATTTCAATGAATCAAAGCTAAATGGTCCAGGCTAAATTAATATACTCTTTTCTCTATTTATTAAAAAGAGAAGGTACATGTGCTACTTTTATATTTTTCATGAATTTTGCTTTTTCTATTCAAGAGTATAATGAATCAAAATCTTGGCTCTAAAACTCTACATTTTGCTGTTTCCTCTTTTCCCATATTCCCTTCTTTCAAATCCCACTCCTTTTCACCAGAATTATATTTTGAAATTAACCTGATAAATTTGTTCTCAGAGTCCCTCACATTTGAGAAGATAAAAATGAGAGACTGTAATTTCCTCTATTGCATTCCATGTTTTTGTTTTTAATTCCTGTTGCCATTTTTGTCCTAGAATTAATTCATACTCACACTGCCCTCATTTTTTTCTTCATCAACAAACTCTTGAGATAAATATGGCCTTAGTATTATGTTGGCATCTGAAGGAGTTAGTAATTAAATGTCAGCTTGTCATTCTACACATAAATCTGAGTTAACCAAAGGTGGAAAGCATTTCCAAATATGTCTGAAAGTATGAAAAATGTGACTTTTTCATGCTTGAATAATTGAAAGATAGCCAAACTACTTCTATAAAACTTTTAAAAAGATCAGTCAGAGAATAGCATGATAAATTTTAACTCAAACATTAGTTTATTTACAGAGTACTTGAAATCAGGGAACCTAGAGAGGAAATCCATCTTTAAGTATCTGGAGTATTATGAGAAAGCAAAGATATCTCCAGTTATTTATAAATTCTGTTCGGGCAAATGGAAATATATAAATAAATTTATCTTATCTCTTTGTATCTGCATAAGACTCTCTTGTCTGGAGGTGAGCAGGACAGAGTGGAAAGGTCAATGGGAGAAGGGAAGAACATCTGTAATACTTATAACAATAAAGATCATTTTTTTAAAAAAGACTATCATTCCTCTAATAAAGTATTTTGAAATACAGTATGTCATCTGTGCAAATGTCTTTTCCACTTCCCTCCTTTGTATAATTTTTCCCATTGTATTTATAAGGTGATGAGAACTAAAATATTTTAAGTTCCTGTGGTGAGTTTTTAGGAGTACTTTTTTATTTTTTATCTATGTTTGGGAAAATTACATCTTCCATATTTGTTGTCTCAGTAGACATTTTCATGCTCCATTACCACTCTGGAAGAAATAATGGTTGTTTTGGTTGTTCCATTAACTCAAAATTTCAAATTATAAAATCATTCTGGTATAATTTTATAGAGAAATTTTAGCTCTTTACTTCACATCCTGTACAAATACAAGGAAATGTTTATATTTCCATTGACTGTGGAAAATAGATTTTGTTCTACAACTTGTTGTTTTCTATTCCTTCATATGTTCACATATGCTGAAACAATATGTGTGGTGAACTGAATGGAAAATAAAACAATCAATTTAACATTCAAAATAGGTGCCAAATAAATGTCTCTTGCTGGAGAAATAAGTGAATTTCCAGATCCTAGATCCAGAGGTTAGCTATTTATACAGCATTTGGGTTTTCCCAAAACCACACTTACACTGTATAAATAAGGTTGTACTGCTCTTCCACATCTTATTTCCTTCTGATTGCAAAATAGACTCCAATTGATGGTGCAAAGGGACACTTGAAGATCTCATTTTATATGGTAAACTTTCCAAAGTTTGTGATGAAATTATTTTCAACCTAAAAGAGTGAATAGGAAATATAAACATGGAATTAAACTTGTTTATGCCTCAGGCTTAGTTTGATTATTGAAACATGTGTGAAGACTCAAGAGTCTTATAAATGTTGTCAACTCCACCTCATAAACTCCATCCTCCTAGAAAAATGTATTATAATGATTTTCATTGTTAACGAGTTAACATTTTGATGGTTAAAACATTAAAGTAATAAAATATTAGTGCTAAAGCAAAAAAAATACTTTGTAATAAAGATATATCCTTTTTTTTCTATTTGAGATATATTGAAATTTTTTTACAAGAAAACATTCAGCATTTCTTGCCTTTGTCTGTGTGTGTTATTTTATTTTAATAAGTGAGTACTATTACTTTCTAGAGAATTCCACATCTCAGAAAAGTTGTGTTACTGGAACAGATTTCAAGGTGTAAGATTTACAATAACTTCACAACAAAAATATAATAAAGTGCTAATGAATGTTACCTTCCTAATTAAAACTTAAGGGCAAACAATGTTACATTAAGAATTTTCAAGGGGAGGTGGGGAGAAATTAACCAAAGAACTTATATGCATAAATGTATAACCCATGGACACAGACAATAATGTGTGAAGGCCTGGGGGACAGGGAGAAGCAGGATAAAGGGGACTAATAGGGGGAAAAAGGGGACATCTTAATAAGATAAATTTAAAAATAATAAACAAAAATTACTAATAAAAACAAAGCTATTGAAATAGTGAAATATTTAATAACTATTAAATAATTAAATTATCATCCATAAAATAATATTAAAATATGAATTTATAAATTGCTTTTATTTTAACTTAGCTTCCCAGTTTTATTTCTACTATGGAGGCAGAGGCACTCACAAAATTTGTTCTTTTTTTTATTTTATTTTTTGCTAATGAGGATGTCAGCTACAGTAACTGTTGAATGTACCATAAATGTTATCTCCACATTGTCTTAATTTCTGCATTCTTTCTATATTATTTTGAGCTGTCACTATGGTTGAATAACCACATATCTATTTTTAATTTCATTTTAATACATATTCTATATTATAAATACTGTAAAATATATGTACATAATTCTCTCCATGAATTTCTGACTATGTCTTATAGATTAAATTCAAGGAACAGCTATTGAATTAAAGCATCTTAACAATGTCCCAAAAGTTATACCAATTACTCTGCCATAGATTAGCTTCCCTGTAGTCCATATTCATCATAAGGCATCAACATTTCTTAGAGATATTAATTTTAAAATAGATTGGAGAAATAGTAAAACATTTTATTTACAATGTTGTTCAAAGAGAAATCCAAACCTTTGTGTCACTTAAAAACAAAAAGACAATGAAACCAAGAAATATTTATATCTACTTTAATTTCTTTAAAAATTTAAACAAATTATTTTTACATTTACTTTCACTTAAATAAATTCTTAATTTCCATTTTAATGTTTTCTGCAAAAAAAGAAGGCTTTCCACTATTATGAATCAGGAAACCCTATGCCACAAGTGAATAAATGTTCATGATTACATAGCTTAAGGACGTATAGAATTATAAATAAAGTATTTTGTGGCTTACTTATTCATTTATGAATTAAATTATAATGTATTGAGTAACTTCCATGCCCCCTCGAGGTAAGACCTTATGTGCAATGTCTTCTACAGTTTATATCAGAGGAAGTGTATGTCTCCAATAGCAAAATTAAAAGTGTGGTAAACTCTACTAAATGGAACATGGCTCCTCATATATGCAAATTATAAAAGTTGTATAACAGAATTTAAAGAAACTGAAGGATCATGGCTGTCTCTCTCAGAATTTGTTTCTATGTAGAAGGAAAGTAAGACCTAGGAAAGTAAAACATGCAAGGTGACACTTATCATAAGCTGGGACAAGGTCTATGACATCCTGACTTCTGATCCAATGTCCTTCCTGTTACCAGATTAATGACACAGATGCAATGAGCCTACTTTTTCAGTAGGTAAAACAGGATATTTTAGTATAATGAAGTGCCACTTTATGTGACATATGAAAAAATGACTGTATAACTGGCCCTTATTGTGCATGACTTTTCTGGTATGCTTACACTGTGCTTATTTCACCAATAGATGGCACACTTACTGCTTATAGTTTTATGATTTAATAGTCTGGTTAAAAATTTTCCATTTATTAAGACTTTAAGAATATGCTATTATTTTAAAACAAGCTGTACTTTATTAAAAAACTGTATAAGTTTCTTCATTGGTTATTTAAACAGTAAATCAACTTTAGAAGTCAATGATTACAACAATTCTTTATAAATAAAATCAATATTTATGCCAAGCAAGAAGTGAAAATCCCTTCTAAATATGTTCTACACATGCCTCCCATATTCTTTTACAGAGGGAATGCTATAAGACAGCCTATACAATACAGTTTTGCATATTTGATCATTTATACCTTTTCATACCATTCCTGGCTTTATCTCTAGGCCTAGCTGTGTACTACTTTACTATATAGTTTTTAGACCAAAGAATAAACTATTAATTAAATGATTGGAACTTAATCCACAATGTAAGGTCTGTTCTAATCTGCTGTATCAATTTTCTTTATATAACTAAACCAACTGTATTGTAGAGATGTTTCTTAACTTATTGTTTATCTTTTTCAAATAAAAATATCAATTTTAGAAGAACTTTGTTTTATAGACTATAATTATTCCAATTTTTAACATTAATGCTTGAATTTTTGTTATAAATTATAAAAACAATTTTCCAAATAACATGAAAATGCCAGATTATTTCAAAGAAATACTCTTTTATTAAATAGGCCAAAGCAATTAGAAAGATGAATACATGTATATATATGCTAATAATTCTCAGGTTTTACCGGAAGCCCTTTTTGGGCATTTTGATAAGATATAAAAAGTCACTCCACATTTAATAGCTTATGTGCACTGTTTGTTGATGTAAAAAAAAACAAAAACCCAGAATTTATTTAGCTTTGAAAACTAGGTCATTAACCTGAATTTCTGGAAAGGCAGAATAAGACAATGCTTTATTAAGATATGAAGAATCTCTCATCCTTTAATATTCTGAGAGAAAATTCTCAGGAAACCACTTCTTCACTACCATCTTTAGTACTTGGCTCACTGATTTCTCCTTCGCTACTCCAAGTTGTCATTCTTGAGAATTCCAATTGATCCATTGAAAATTTTTTATCTCTTCAACTTCTAAGCTCAGTCCTTCCCAGATCTTCTTTGCATCTCTATTAGTATCACCTCAGAATTTTGGATTTTAAGTATCCCATTTTAACCATCACATTCTAACTTTCAAGTTCAGAGACTGAAGTAATTGCACTTCAGCTCAGTGTCCACCTTTAATAGGCCTCCTGTACTTGAATCTGCCTTTTCATTCACCAATCTTCTCCTTTACCTCCCTTTATACACATCCCTATCCTCACCGCTCTATTTATTTCTGAGGTTCCTTGAATGGCTATGCCTTCCTAATGCCCTATTCCTCCTTTCCCTCTGACTTACTAGTACTCGCTGGTAAACCAACCATGGTTAAATCCCACTATTCACCTACTTTTTAGCAAACTATTTCTTCCACATTCATAAATGGCTGGAGGAAAAAAGATTCCTCCACTGAGTGGACTGCTCTCACTTTATTTCTTTCTTTGACTCATAGGTAACTCATTCACTGTTAAATACATGCTATTTAGCCTTCATGTGTTTGGATGTTTTGAGTGTTTTTAATGTAGTTGATTTGTAATTTCAATCCCACTGTGATCTGAGAAGATGCTTGATCTGATTTCAATCTTTTTTAATTTATAGAGATTTGTTTTGTGTCCTAACATGCGGTTTATCTTTGTGAATGACCATTGTTAGCTTGAAAAGAATGTGTAATCTGAGCTTTGGTATGAATGTTCTATAAATATCAATTAAATCTATCTTCTCTAGTGTGTTCTTTAGAGTCACTGTTTCCTGTTAATTTTTTTTTCTGGAAGAACTATCCAGTGAAGTCAGTGGGGTGTTAAAATCTTCTACCATGACTGTATTGCTGTCTCCCTTAAAGTCCTCTAGAAGTTTGTGTTTTTATATATATATATGTATATATATATATATATATATATATATATATATTGAGGTGCTTCTATATTGGGTGCATATATATTTACTAGGGTTATAACCTTTTCTTGGAAAAACCCCTTTAGTATTATATAGTGACTTTTGTTGTCTCTTGTGATGGCCTTCATTTTGAAGTCTATTTTGTCAGATAAGAATATTGCTACCCCAGTTTTTTATTTTTTTATTTTTTTCATTTCTATTTGCATGGAAAAAATGTTATCCATCCCTTTACTCTCATCCTGTTTGAGTCTTTTGTTCTTAGGTGGGTCTCTTGCAGACAGCATATAATGGGTAATGTCTTTGTTTCCATTCAGCTACTCTATGTCTTTTGATTGGAGAATTTAATCCATTTACATTTAAGGTTTTGACTAGAGGCCCAGTGCATGAAATGCATGCACTCAGGGGCTCCCTCATCCTGGCCTGTTTCCTCTCACGGAACAGAAGCCCTCTGGGGATGTATGGCTGCAAGCTTAGGCTTGCTTCCCACAATTAGATATCCTTAGTGCTGTCGTGGAGGTTCAAGAAGATTCTGCCACCACTGCTGCGCTTGCCAGGCTCTGAGTTCACTAGCTATGAGCCTGGGTTCTGGCTGAGCAACACTCCCCCTGTGGGAGCTCACTCACCACCAGAGGGCATCTCCTGCATTGTGCATCTGCTCCCTTGATGGTCAATGCACATCATAGCTACCATTGTTCTGCTGTTCGATTGGTTTACATATTAACCTTTTATATAGGGTAGGTATTTATTGTCATTTTACTTCTTTATGCATATGTCTCTCTCTCTCTCTTTCTTTTTCTCATTACAGAAGTCCCTTTACCATTTCTTGTAGTGATGGTTTGATGATGATAAACTCCTCTAGCTTCTTTTTTTTTTGGTCTAGGAAGCTCTTTATGTCACTATCTATTTTGAATGATAGCCTGCTGGATATAGTAATCTTGGTTTCAGACTGTTCCTTTTCATTACTTTGAATACTTCATGGCACTCCTTTCTGGCCTGTAGAGTTTCTAATGAGAATTCAGCTGACAGACTCATGGCAGCTCCTTTGTAGGTAACAAATTGCTTTTCTCTTGCTGCTTTAAAATTCTCTCTTATCTTTAATTTTTGGTATTTTAATTATGATGTGCCTGGATGTGAGCCTGTTTTGTTGTTGTTGTTGTTGTTTGTTTTTCTTTTTCCTTATTTGGGTCTTCTGTGCCTCCTGAACTTATATGACTTTTTCTATCATCAGGATAAGGAAGATTTTTGCCATTACTTCTTCACCATCCTCTATTCTTTACTCTCTTTCTTCCCTTTCTAGCACTCTTTTTATGTGAGTATTGTTACATTTCATGTTTTCCCACAGCTCCCTTATGCTAGCTGTCCTGTTTTTAATTGTTGTTTTTTTTTTTCTTTTTGGTTCTTTGATTGAGTGATTTTTTTTTCTATCCTGACTTCTAACTCACTGATCCAGTCCTCTACTTGTCCTAATATTCTGTGTGTTTCTTCCACTCTGTTCTTTAGTAGTGCTATTATTCCTCATAGTTACTACATCTTTTCTCATGTTGTTGAGCATCTTTGCTGCCATTATTCTGAACTCTATGTCTGATAAATTTCTTATATCCATTTAATTTAGCTCTTATTCTGGAGAATTCTCTTGTTCTTTTATTTCGGGCTTAACTTTTGGCTCTCCATTTTGGCTGCCCATTTAGGTTTGTGTCTGTGTATTAGGTAGATCTGCTATGAGTCTCAATCTCTAGTGCAGAAAAATATCAGATACTATTTGTGACTGTCCCTTAGGATCCTGTTTATATCTATCACTATTCATAGCTTGTAGCTTCCTTTGCTGGGGCTGGGGCTGGGTGCCTTTGGAAAGGAACAAGATGTGCACCAGGGTCTGCTTTTTATAGCCCTAAGTATTGAATTAAATCAGGCAAAGATTCAAAACCTCCATCTCCATATACCTGACTCTATTTGCAGTCCCATTGACACTCAGTTTTGAATAGGCCTAGGCCAGTTGTCAGCAAACTCATTAGTCAACAGAGTGGCAAACCGCGGCTCACAAGCTGCATGTGGCTCGCGAGCCGTGGTTTGCTGACCACTGACCTAGGCTATTGACCACAGGGTAAGCTATTGACCAATAGGGTGAAACAACTGCCTTCCCCACCCCACCCCCCAGGGAAAAACTGCCTAGATAGCAAAGATTTAATGGAGAAAGATGTCCTCTATAGTGTGAGGAAATGACTCAGCACAGGAAACTGGAGTGGTTGCCCTCCAATCTCCAACTCCATCAAACTTGGCTTTTGCTCATACAGCTTTAATCCATTCTGCTCTTGCTTTGCTGGAACCCAATGTGAATGGCTGGCTGCACATGAAATTTTGTTCATTGGCCCTTTAAGAGGGTGTCTGCATTTCCAACCATCTCTCCTTGACAGACAACAACCCCACTGCTTTCCACAACCAGATATTATGTGGGCACTTTTCTCAGTTGTAGTGTTCTCTGCTAGGAAGCTCAGCCTAGTTTCTCTCCAGTTAATCCTCAGTATATTTCTTAGGATTGTGTTTCAATATTTTAGTTGTAATTCCAGTTTGGTCCTAGGAGAATGTCAGTGTATTTCTACTTACCATGCTGCTATTTAGGAGCCTTCTGGACTGCTCTCACTTTAAATTAATGTTTACAAATTTCAAACAGAAACTCAGCATACATAATAATTCTACTATACTTCTCCAAGCTCTTAAATTACAACTTCACACCTTTTCTTCTCTCTCTAAACACACTACTCTCACTCTACACTAGTGGCTTTAGTTTTTACAGTTACAGATAAAATTAGTTTCTTTTCCTTCATCAAGTTTTGTTTTACACTCCTAAATTATTTCCAACAGCAAAACAAATAACAATGACAAAGCCTTAATATCACCCCATCTTTTTTTAAAAAATGAACATTTCCTACCAGCTACCACTACTGTTCACTTTCTTTGCTCACTTTCTGTAAAACAACTCATATTTTTCTATACTTTTTCTCTTGTATAGCGATCTTCTCAAGCTATTGCAAGTAAGTTTTAATTCCCCCTCCATTTTAAATAATTCTTTAAAATGCCTCTAGGAAACTTGCAGATGAGGCGGCTGGCAAGACAGAAGTGAGGGAGAAAAAGTAAGTGAGGGGAAAAAAGGAGAGTGTATGGGTGTGTGTGGTGGGTGTGTGATTGAGTGAGGGACAGTTGAATCTCAGGTGAGAAGTGGGGACTGGCAGTCCAGGCTCTCTTGGACAAGGGGAGACTGTTATCGCGGCTTTCACTCCTTGGACTGCGGGACTTGGGCGCGGAGCCCAAGCGATCTTGAAGGGAAAAACGGCCTTTTTTTAGGAACTCACCAACAACACCAGCCAGACTGCCCTGCAAGCCAACAGTCACTCCAGCCAGAGTCCTGCAGACCCGCGGACCCTGCATTCCCATGGACCCTGGGACCTCCGCCTCCAAAGCAGTGAGTGCAACCTCCCACTCCCCAGCGACATCAGCGCGGCTGCGGCAGCGGCCACACACGGGTCTGGGCTTGCAATCTCCCCGGGTCACCAAGTGTGTGTGGGTCACCAAGTATACGCGCACCGTGTGCTTGCACCAGGGTTTCGGCTGTGCCGTGGTTTCAGCTGCAGCTACACACTAGTCCCTGCCTGCTGGTTCCCCAGTCTGCAGCATGCCTTTGCGCCAGTTTGCGAAGCACCCTAGTCCCTGTGTTTGTATGCCAGGGTCACCCCATCTGTGGCATCCTAGGTCCTGTGTATGCGTGTTCTGGTCGCCCTGTTTGTGGCGTGCCCTCCTATCTGATTTGTGGACCTCCCTGGTCACCTGCATTTTCGGTTCGTCCTCGAGGCCGCCACCCAAGGCAGGTTTTCTACAGCACATTCTTGGTGGTTCGCCCCCTAAACAGTGCCTGGGATCCACTGGGAGCCCCTGCGGGTGTGAATTTTTAACTCTGGACACCACAGCCACACCTCTCCAGGGTGTAGGCACCTGAAACACATCACCCTGACAGACGGGTCCTTGGTGTCACTGTGTATCCCCACTGGGCACGTGTAATCTCAATTAAGGGTGAAAAACAGCAAAAAATAGGGACACTCCTTTGCACAATTGCCGACTTCTAGACAACACAGTTGTGCTGCTCAAGCTCACAGATCTAACCCAAATAAATCAAGTAGGAAACTACAATAAATTAGCAAACACAGGAGAACTGAGAGAATATGCCAATAACACCATCCCCTCAAAAAAAACTTGGGTAGTAAAGCAATTAGATCTACAATTAAAACATTACAGGAAAACATGGGAAGACATAAAAACAATCCCCAAAGGAAAGAAAAAGAAGAATCACCAGAAAGGGAGTTAGATGAAATTGAAGTGAGCAGCCTTTCAGAGAAAGAATTCAGAGTAATGGTTTTAAGGATGTTTAAACAGATGGAAGACAAATATATGCAACTCAAAGACAATATTACACAACTCAATGAGAACTACAAGGAACTGAATGAGAATGTCACCAACATGAAATGAAACCAAGAGGAGATGAAGAAGGACATAGCTGCACTAAGAAACACAATGGAAGGCCTAACTAGTAGACTAGAAGAGGCTGAGGACCGCATCCGCGAATTAGAAGACAAGGTAGGAAAGAACACACAAACACAGCAACAACTGGAAAAAAGACTTAAAAAACAAGAAGAGATCCTAAAGGAGCTTTCGGAAAACACAAAACAAAACAACATATGCTTAATTGATATACTAGAAGGAGTGGAAGAAAAGCAAGGAATAGAAAACCTATTTGAAGAAATAATGACAGAAAATTTCCCCAAAGGGGTCGCGAGCCACAGGCTGAGAACCACTGTCCTACAATATCATTTAATTTCTGATATTTCACAACAGCATATTGTAAAACTACCCCAAACAAATGTGCAAACTAATTTTTGAATGTTTAGCAGCAATTTAAAAAGAGGACATGAAAGGATTTAATTCCTTTCAGAAGGATTTGAGGCACTGGGAAGGCACTTGAGCATTCTATTCTGGCCATCTTTCCTCTTTTGCAAGAGGGAGCCTCTTCTCACAACCCAATGGACCTCAGCTATAGCCTGAGCTCTCTATTTACGCTGAGGTTGAAGCCTCGAGGTGGCTGGTATAATGGATCTGTCTCTCACCAAATGGTGTGAGCTGGGCCCTCACTGGAGAAGGAACCTGAATTCCTCGAGATAAGTGATCAGTGCCAGGGGCCCCAGCCAGCAGGCGAGGGGATCCCCAAGGCAGGTACTGGGCATGGAGGCCACAGGGGCATAGGCTACCATGGAGACAGAACTGAACCTCACAACACCCTGCTTGGCCCCGGAGGATGACTGGTTAGCTAGAGATGGGTAAGATTCCTCAGGGAAGGAATAACCTAAGAAGGGCACAGTCACAGAGGGACCATCACGAGAGAACATGGGGGTCAACAGAGGTAGGGCAAAGACCCTCACTCCCCTCCAACCTTGCAAGGGGTCTGAACCTTCACCCCTTCTGAGGGAGGTCTCCTGCCTCCATGGCTACCTTGCTTCCCACGCTCAGCACAGATCAGACCCAGGTAACAGACAGAAACCTGCCGACAGCAGCTGCCCTATATCTAAATTCAGCCTAGCACTAGGAATGCTAAGTGCTTACTCAATGCAAATAAACCTCTCCACTAATATATACAGGGTAATCTAAGATTGTTGGTAGAGCATTAAATTTGATGTAAAAGAATTATCAAGCTTTCAGATTAATTTAAATTGGCGAACTGAAATAAGCAAACACCCAAGAAAATTTAAGTGTACTGGACAAAAAGCTATTTCTAAAATATTAATTAAAATTTCTATTGATAGCTCATAGCATGGTAAAATTGCTTAGTATGTAATGAACATAAAACAGGCATATTTGTGTGCAAAAAAATAAAATTTGAAGTTATCAAGGTTGCATTAAAAATTTTACCAAATTCTCCATTAATAAAAAAAAAAAACATGGTGGTGGGGGGGAGATGTAGGATAATATCATGTAAGGAAAAATACCTGGTAAGTAAATTATATCTAGAAAATTTTCACTTTAGAAAATTAATTTCCGTTTATAATACTAACAGCAAGACATCCATGAAAAACACACATGGTATCAAAATAAGCCAAAGGAAAGCGGATAGTCAAAAATAAAAAGGACCTCAATTCAATTTTATATAAAAGATTCCTTTATTAACTCTTGGTCGAGAATATGTTTACATACTTTCAAAAAACAACTCCCAGACCATGTGGACTCCTGTAAGAGAGAGGAACTGACAGGTCTTAGCCAACCACGAAGGCAAGAGGAGAAACAGTCCAGAGATGGAAGACACTGACTACGCCTTGCCATGTGAGCAGTTAGCAGCTGTGCATTGCTACAGGATGCCTAGGACCAAACCAGAGAGGGTCAGATCGGCATTGCCACCATTTGTCCACCATCCAGATACCATTGATAACATGTACACATAAGGAACTGTTTGACATTGAAACTGGACACAAAGCTATTGGACATTGAAATTGGGACTCAATCATTTTTCTTTTGCTCTTGTGTGTTTATTTCTAGTCTACAGGGGCAAGATGTTTTTAAAGACTAGAATCAGGAGCTAGGGGGGAAGCAGATGCAGAGGCAAAGAAGCAATGAACAGACTATTGTGCTATAGTGGGAAGGCAGGGGAGGTTGGGGGGAAGTGGCCTATAGGAGATCAACCAAAGGACTTGTATTCATGTGTGTGTAGGCATAACCAGTGGATACAGGGCAATGGGGGTGGGGTGTGGGAGGAGACGGATGAGGGCATGTACTGGGGGGTTGGGAGGGCAATAGGGAAAAATAAACAAATAAATATATAAAATAAAATAAAAATAAAATGCCTCTAGTGATCCCTATTTTGCAATATCTATTCTTAATAAGCTCTTTTCACAGTTTTCTATTCTCTTCTTCTTCATAGTTCTTTTCTACAAATTCCTGTCACACCACAACCTTCTAATTGTCTTTTTAACTCAAGATAGTAAATAATATAACCATCACAAAAATTTATTATAAGCACTAAAAAAAAACAGTTAATAAATCATAGTATGTGCTTGTCACACAGTTTGATAATTTTATAAGATAAACTAGAGGCTTGATATACAAAATTCATGCAAGAGTAAGCCTTTCTTCCCCCAGCTTCTGGCACCAGCTTCCCTCTGGCACCCAGAACCTGGGCTTCCCTCTAGCCATTGGCAGGTACCCAGGACCAAGGCTTCCCTCACAGCCCTGGTTTTGTCTGGAATGTTAGCCAGAAGGACTAATTAGCATATCATCCTTTTATTATTATAGACTAGAGGCCTGGTGCACAAATTTGTGCACGGGTGGGGTCCCTCAACCTGGCCAGTGATCGGGGCTGATAGAAGTGTTAGCTGGCTGGGGGAGGGACAGTGGAAGTTGGAAAGTGGGGGGAAGGGACAGTGAGAGATTGGTTGTGGGAGCACACTGACCACCAAGGGAGAGCTCCTGCATTAAGCATCTGCTCCCTGGTGGTCAGTGTACATCATAAACAACTGGTCAACTGGTTGTTCAGTCATTTTGTCATTCAGTTGCTTAGGCTTTTATATATATAAACTAGAGGCCTGGTGCACTTGGTGGGGATGGGGGTTCCCTCAGCCCAGATGGCGAGAAGGTGCAGGCCAGGCTTAGGGTTCTCATTAGTGCAGGATAGGGGTTGAGGAGGGACCACAGGAGGGCTCCAGGGTTTGTCCGGCCTGTCACGCTCAGTTCCAATCCTGATTGGCCAGACCACAGCAGCAAGCTAACCTATTGGTTGGAGCATCTGCCCCCTAGTGGTCAGTGCATGTCATAGCTAGCAGTTGAGCAGTATTAGCATATCATTAGCATATTATACTTCGATTGGTTGAATGGCCAACTGGTTGACTGGGCACTTAGCATATTAAGCTTTTATTATATAGGATTAGTATTGTTTCCATTTCCTTGTCTGTTTATTTATTTGTATATTGTGATATATTGCGTGTGTTTCTTTTCCCCCCATTTTCTCTCCAATAATATGTTTAAATTCTCTTTATATGAAGAATGTGGAGTAAGTAGGATAGCTAATTATATAGAGCATTTTCTTAATGTTCAACCACTCTGTCCTAAACTCTAGGAGTCCTTCTCACATGCTATAAAATTCCTCTAGGTCACAATATTCTCTGTTAATAAGTGTGGTTTGTGCCCATTTGAAATTGGTAGTCACTTGGAAGTGAACAACAGTGAAATATCATTAAGTACTCTTTTGTTTTCATTAATTTGAATGATGTTAAAAATATACAAATATGGTCTCTGACCCTAAAGAGTAAAGAATCCACCTCAGGGTTGGGTAGACAAGTTTTTATTTTATTATTTTATTTTATTTTATTTTATTTTATTTTATTTTATTTTACTTTACTTTACTTCACTTTACTTTATTTTATTTTGTTTTGTAAAGGACCAGAGAATAATTATTTGAGTCTCTGTGGGCTATACAGTCTCTACTGCAGTTACTTAATTCTGCAGCTGCAGTATAAAAATAATTATGAACCATACATAAAACTAAATGGCTGTGGCTGTGTTCCAATACATATTTATTTATAGAAACTAAAATTTGAATTTCCTATAATTTCTTCTTTTGATTGTTTTCAATTATATAAAAGTTATTTTGTAGCCTGTTGGTCCACAAAAGATAGCAAATAGGCCTCATTTGGTCTGCTGTCCATTGTTTGTGAACCCCTAGCCTATTTTTAAAAAAGAGAATACTTAGGAAATATTTTCTGACTAACACATAGTATTGAGTGATATATTTTATAGTATAGGTTTTTCATAATTTTAGTTTCTTAGGTATGGTTAATATGAATATTATAATATTAAATATAATATTTAATATTAAGATATTAAATATTAAAATAATGTCAAAATATCTTAAAAGAATGTCAATATATTTTAAAAGTAAGTCAAAACAAGATATGAGAGGTCCTTTTACACCCACCTGTTTGAAGATAACTATGTAATTAGTTATGACTATCATCTATATCTTTACTCTCTTGCTCATATCAGCCAGCCTTTCATTCCAAGCTTGGATAATTGGGTTTACTGCACGTTATGGGAACCTGGAAAATGGCAATTCTCAGAGTCAATTCCTTTCTGGCAATCATTCAAGAATCCCAATTGAAAGCCATTTCTTGTCTCATGGGGAAGCAACCAAGTATCCAAATCTAGAAAGCAAGAGGAATGGGTGAAATACAGTCCTAACAGGGGAAGAAGTAAATCCCTGAGCTCACCCAATAAAGAAGGTGCCAATAAATTTCTATGGGTAACTGCAATTGTGAAAGTTATCAATGACATTTTAAGATACCTTTCTGCTTTCATTCTTCTCACTCACCAAGACTTTACAATGGTGGGGTTGAGGTGCATGGTATAGAAGAAGTAGTATAGATACATAGACCAATGAATACCCTTATGAGGTCAAGAAAGGAAGCAATTAAATCAGACTGAATTTTTTTCAGGTGGAAAGGATACCTGGGTAAAGAATGTTTGAGTAGGTGGATATGAAATATTTTAGAGTCGACAAATCTGTTCTATTTTAGAGCCTAACATGCTTAAAAATGAGCTGGCAGGGAAAGATATGTGTGCCTGTTATTAATGGAATGCAGCATTCATTCACAGTTATGTATTAAAGATTACTCCTTAGAGCATGAAAAGTTCTGTACTTGATGATATTATCAATGTAGAAGTTTCAGAGGCTAAAAAGCATAAATTTATTCTCCAGATTGGGAAGTCTTTTTTCAGTTTTTCATTTTGCAAAGTAAATGTTTGTTAAATTCACTGCCCCAATTTATAATGCTGTATCAAAGGTTGCATCTAATCTATAATCTTTTAAGTGTAGACTATACTTCTAGAGTATAAAAACGAGGTCAATAAATAAATTGCATTTGGAAGTGTATATATGATATAAGAATACTTACTGAACTTTGAGTAAATTCTTTAATTCCTTTAATTCTCAATTATCCTTACATGTCATGCAAGAAATATCACTTAATATTTTGTCTTTTTAACACATTTTCTATACTTTTAAAAAAATGATGCCATCTTAATCTTTTTAACTAACTCAAATATTTTGGTTTAACAAACTCAAAGTTTTTGAAAGTTAATAAAAGTTGTCACAATATAATTAAAAAGATAAATTGAATTTTGTACTTCTAGTCCATTGATCTATAATGTTAGATATAAATATGTAGGAAAAAACACAAGCTGTGTGGCAATGTTAATGAGATCATTGCAAAAACCAAAGTCAAAATTTATTGGAAGTTTCTGTTAATAAGTTTGCAGGCAAAATCCTTTCTCTGTCTAAATGTCTTATATTTGAATAAAAATTTTATTTTTTTCCAATCCCCTAATTTTAACAGCAGAATAGCTAATGCCATTGATTGTTTGGCATTTGTTTTGCTTCCTACTGTTGAATGAACAATCAGTGTTTACAGATTAGCAGCAGTTGTAGTCTTCTGACTTTTACTCCTTTCAAACTGGCAAATGAGAAGCATTTTGTATTTGTTGCTCTGGCATTTGTGGAGTAGCCAGGACATTCACAGTGCAAACCACTGTTATTCATACTGTTATAATTCCTTTGCAGTTAAGTCATTACTAGCAATCACAGCAGGCTTGTAGTACAATACCTTATTTGGCAATGTCATGTGAGATGCCCAGAGCAATACAAAAAATAAAGGCCAACTTGTCTGGCTGAGGAGGAATTTATTGCAAACCCCTGGCAGAGGGATCTTTTAGAAAGCATCATGTGCTATTGTGGAGGGATCATATGAACCTGAAATGGAGCAGGTGCCCTAAAGGAACGTTGCTATAAAAATCCAACTGCGTGGAATTTTTTTTAGAATTCATCAAAATTTCAGTTGTATTTCTTCTACAGGAAAGCCTTAGCTGAAATTACTTTGACAATTAAAATATTAACCAATGTGTGAGCACAGCTAAGCAAAAACTGCAAAGACGTAAAGACACTTGGAATGCTTTGCTATCCCCACTTTCTTCCACTCCTTCTTTAGAGCAAACTTAAAGGATGAGTCACTATCTTGACTACAGACCTATCTTTTTCAGTGTTTGTGATTTGCTGTGAGATACTTTATTTGAAACAGTTCTTTCAAAGTAAAAGGAAAATGAGGACCTTAGTTTATCAACCCCAAGGGCCTCAGAAATTTAACTTATGCTATTCTAGGGCAATTTCATTTCTGATCCTGCCCCAGACCTAAGCCCCATCTTGAGAGGATTTGGAATATTTTAAAAAAGTGGTTCCATATAAAGAAAACAGCAAAGGGAGAGATAGAAAATGTGGCAGCTCTAGAACTATTTCTTGAACTAACTTGCTAATATAGTTACTTGTCCTTTCCGTGTATGCACATGTGTGTGATTTGCTATTCTAATTAAAATGAAAACAAGACTATATTTAACTGTGAACTAAGAGAATAAATGATTAATAACACTTGTATAGCATGTCATTGCTTAAAGATCTAACATCAGCAGTAAAATCAGAATTTTTAGGGGTGAAATAGGCAGGTTTAGGGAATTTTTAGAATTGGGGGTCCATGGAAAAAACACAGGACTACAGAGCTGCAAAGAGTTACATTTCCATAAGATAAGGAAACTGGGAGTAGCCAAAGGTGTGATTTTACAAAATAAAGCAGGAGGGCCTCACAGGTCCCATGAGAGGTTTGATCTTTGAGCTCAGGAGTTGCTGTCGTGACCAAATCAAAGGGGGAATAATGGCCAGTCAGAGGGGATATTGAGGCATAAAAACTGCAGCTTTTATAAACTGGGAAGAAAGGAACTTGGTGGGACTCTTTCCCCCTCCCTACATGGAAGTCTGTGCTTGTTTTTCAATAAATGTCCACCTTTGCTATACCATCTTCAGTCCATGGTTTCATTCTTTGAGTCCAATGGACAAAGAATCTAGGGAAGCCATCCTGCCCAGAGAAACATTGCATGTTCCAATCCAAAAATCCCGTATCAGTATATTTGACCCTCACACTTACCTGACAATGTATGGTAAGAATAAAAAGATAAAAACAAAAAGCATGAGAGAGATCTAGTGAATTGGTCAAGTTCAAAAATATATAAAAGAATTATGACTAGTGTTCTTCACTGTAGAGTCACTACTCTTCAATATGCTTACATCCAACATAAATTTTTAAAAATATATTTTATTGATTTTTTACAGAGAGGAAGGGAGAGGGATAGAAAGTCAGAAACATCGATGAGAGAGAGACATCGATCAGCCGCCTCCTGCACCCCCACACTGGAGATGTGCCCAGACGGGAATCGAACCTGGGACCTTTCAGTCCGCAGGCCGACGCTCTATCCACTGAGCCAAAACGGTCTCGGCCATAAAATTTTTAAAAATGGCTTGTCCAACTACAAAGTAAAAGTTTAAATGAAAATAATAGTTTCTGAATCCTCTTAATTGCAAGACTTACCAAGCATTTCAAAGAGCACTCTCTAAACTGCTGGCTATCCAGAACAAACCAGAGAATTCTGCAGACATTTTGTAAAACTAAAGATCTAAAGGTCAACAGGTTATTTCAGACCTTGTGGCAGATTCCAAATTTTTGATACAGATCAGTTTTAAATTTCTGAGTAAACCAGAAAAAAAAAACACATTAAAGTAAGACGCAATCAATAATTCTGAGAGGAATTATGGATCACAGATGCCAACCATGGTAACTGCAGTCTATTATGCCTTAATCTTGTGCTGCATTTCTACTGTGGAGGAGCCACATACCCCCAGAACCTGTAACTATGTTCCTTTACATAGCAAGTCAACTGATATTGAGATAGCAATGCCATTCTGGATCATCCTATTTGGCCCAATCTAATCATGGGTACTTCAAAGCAGAGAACCTTTTTAGGCTAAATCAAAGAAGAGTCAGAGAAATATGAAGTTCCTGGCATTTAAGATGAGGAAAAGGCGATGAGCCAAGGAATGCACGTAAGCTATAGACTGTAAAAATAGAAGGAAATGGAGTCTTCCCCAGCCCCTAGAAAGAACATAGCCCTGCCCACACCTTGCCTTTAGCACAATGAGACCATTGTGGAATTTCGGAATGACAAAACTTCAAGAAAATAAAGGTGTTGTTTTAAGCCATGCCAGTACATTTGTGGTAATTGGTTACAGCAGTGATAACAACAAAATCACTAATATCTGATCATTTTTCAAACCTCTCTTTGCTGACTTAAAATTATATGATGTTCACATTTTCATCTTATTATTTGGAATAAAATCGGTAGGTTGCTTCAGAAAAACAATATGGAAAGTATTAAAATTGTAGACATGTAGAAAAACACCACAATAAGGTAATAAACCATTATCATTGATTGATTCAAAGTATTTTTTAATTACTTGTTTTAACTAAATTTTTAACATAATCCTATGCTGAAGTTGTGCTTTTATGGGCAACTTTGATGACTAACATTGGTTGAATTATTTTTTCATTTATCAAATTGGATGAGTATATTTTAAAATAAGTAATGATTTTGACATTTTTGATCATCACTCACAATAACATGTATAAAGATATGGAAAGTAGTATGGTTGGCTACTTGTTCAGTTTATTTTATTAAATCTACTGCTTTTAAATTCTACTAAGGCAGTGCCTCACTTGTGAAGAATTTAATAAAAAATGTTTATTTGTCACCTGGTTTTTACACTTCAGAAAAATATTGAAAATTATCAATAAAATGGAGCCATGTTTATATTATAATTAATGGTTTGTGTCACATTTATGGATTTTCTATCTTCATATAAGCTTGAGTTGGATGGCTCATTGGTTGTATACAGTTCCTAATCCATTTTGACTCTGCTTTGAGACTATAATGAAGTGAACTGAATATTTCAGATGACACATTTTCAACAATGTAAACAAACACATAAAATGATTTTTACCAAGCCATTGAAATACCACTTATATTCTTTTTACTTGTTCTTTACACTGATAAAATTAAAAAATATGTGGAATAATCTATCACTCCTGTTACAGTTATATGGATTTAGGAAACTATCATTTAATAAAATATTATTTTTTAAAAAATTAGAAATACTATTGTAAGCTCTATAGCCTCAATTTAAAGAGAGTTCAGTTCCATTGGTATGCTTACCTTTTGTGCTGCAAAATTTTAATTTTGCTTTAGTTCAACTGAAGTGTGCCTATTTTGGGGAATCATTTCATGGTAAGTAAATTAACAGGACACTCAGATATAAATTAGAACTTCAGTGAATTAATGTACACTGAGAAATGTGCTACCTTCCAGTCAGCAATAATAGAAATTAATATTTCCTCTGTGAGGAAAGGATGGGTCCCAGGTGCCAGAAGGAAGCTGATGCTGATAGCTGGGGCGAGGAAGGCCTATTCTTGTATGAATTTCATGCATCAGTCCTCTAGTGTCTTCATAAAGAGATCTTCATGTAGATTCGTTGTAATCATGTTACCATTTAGGTATTACTAGATACAGTGATGCCATCTAACTGAATGACAACCAGAGTTTCTGCACTATCTATAAGCCAGGATCATGTAGATTTTTCCATGCTATTTTGGGGGGAAGGAGGGGGGGCTATCCAATATGATTTATAAAAAGTAAATTAAAAAAGAATTATAGATTTTATCAACATATAGATAACAATCTTGATTGTACTATTACAGAGTCATTAATTAAAGTATAGTCAGTTGCTCACTAAACAAGTTTCAGTAGAGTATAGAATGCACAGTATTTATATATCACAGATATAGAAACTCAAATCTTTTAATTTTCTAAAGAGAGTAACTATTTTTCATGTGAATTATAGGATTTTTATTATGAGGCTATTTGTGACCAAATAGGATTTTGACTCCCTACCAATATCAAGAAATATGGGATACTTCTGTGAATCTTAATTAACATTAACTGTTAGTAAATCATTTGAGATCATACTGCCATATAGGGGAATCACTATATATATAAACTTTTATTGATTTCAGAGTGGAACAGAGAGAGAAAGAAAGAAAAAAAACAAGAACACTAATGATGAGAATCATTTATCAACTGCTTCCTGCACACCCTTTAATGGGGACTGAGATGTGCCCTGACTGGGAATCAAACCATAAACTCCTGAATCATCGGTGGACACTCAAACACTTTCAATTTTGAATATGGCTAATCAACATCAGTGTTGTTAAATATTTTCTGAGATTAAATTATTCATATTTTTTTCAAGAATACTTTTATTCCATAATATTAGATTTTTATTTTATAATAATAGAGCTGCTTTTATTGTTTACCGAGTTTCTGAACCATATTTAGAATTGAAATATTCACTCTCCACAGTATTCTCCCTAGTAGAATTTGCAGACATCAAAATATGTAATTGCCGGAATCTTCTAAGGTGGATACAGGCACATGATTCAGATTTTACCAATCAGATACCTTTTTCACAGACTTTAAACTTGAAACAATAGTAAAGAGATTTGGGGTCACACAGAATCCTGCTTGGTGATGAAAAGCAGAGGTGACAGTGGCAGTAGCTATATTAATTTTCCAAAGTCAACAGTAATAGCAGGCTGAGCACCAGAGTTGGTGAGGTAGGCAATGTGAGTGAGTGCCTGTGACTCTCATCATCAACAGTCTCAGAATAATTGGTACATACAACTTTCAGTCCTGTTCTATGGACTTCTCTGAGATTTTTGGAGCCACTCTGTGCCTTCTCAATAAAGTTTTTGTTTGTTTTTAGGTTTAGTACAATTAGAATTAGCTTCTGATTTTTGCTTCAAAAACTCTAGTCTGCTATGTAACAATAAGGTGTATAATAAGTAAGGGGTAATCACTAACAGGGACTGATTCCTATTTCTGTGTACTAAATATTTGTAAGCTATATGTATGCAACTTCTCATAAGATAATAAGTATGTTCAGGCCATCTTACATAATAAAAACATAATATGCAAATCACCTAAATGGCAGAAAGACTGGTTGCAATGCCACACACTGACCACCGGGGGGCAAACGCTCAAAGCAAGAGCTGCTCCCCTGGTGGTCAGTGTGCTCCCACAGGAGGAGAGCTGATCAGCCAGAAGCCAGGCTTATGGCTGCTGAGTGTAGCAGCGGTGGTCAAGCCTCTCCTGTCTCTGCTGCAAGCAGATGGTAAGAAGCAAGGGGTCCCAGACTGTGAGATCCTCAAACTGAGAGAGGGTGCAGGCCGGGCTGAGGAACATCCTTCCCCTGAGTGCATGAATCTTATGCACCAGGCCTCTAGTTACTTATAATCTCAGCCCAGCCTTCACCCTCTTCAATCTGGACCCCAACTGCCCTCCTCTGCAGGCCTAGTTGCCCCCAAAAGCCCTCCCCTGCAGGCCCGGTCACCCCCAGCTGCCCTCCCCTGCCAGCCCTTTTTCCCCCAACTGCCCTTCCTTGCAAGCTTGGTCATCCCCAACTGACCTTCCCTGCAGATCTGGTTGCCCACAACTGCCCTTCCTGCCAGCCTGGTCACCTCTAACTGTCCTCCCCTGCAGGCTTGGTCACCCACAAATGCCCTCCGCTGGTGGCCATCTTGTGTCCATATGTGGGAAACCATCTTTGAACACGTGGGGTGGCCATCTTGTGTGTTGGAGTGATGGTCAATTTGCACATTACTATTTTATTAGATATGATTATTTATTTAATATTTAGTCATAATCTAGTAAAATTAGTTAAGTAATATACAAAGGATATAATGTGTGATTATCAGTGTTAATGTACTCACAGATATAATTGTGGAATAAGTAGTCTTTATACAAAGTTTTATAAACACAAATATATTGGGTAATCAGAATTTAATTTCGCAAAAGTGTGGTCATTCTTAGTATATAGACAACTAACTCCTATTGTCTTCAAATATTTTTTTCTTTGCTCTTAAGTTGTATGAATTCCTTACATACTTTGAATTTTAACTCCTAATTAGATATATGATAGGCAAATATATTCTTCCATTCCATCGGCTCCCTTATTTATACATATTATATATTAATTATAAATTAAATATGTTTTTAATTCTTCATAAACCCTTAAGGTAATACTTTATTTTAACCACTTTAGTTAACTATAAAGACAAGTCAATATTGAGAATAGAGTAAATAATGGTTAGGTAACTGTGGTACATTTGATGTACATTGAATGTCCATTTTGTTGCAGACTGTCCAACAGTCCACATATATAGGGCAAATTAATATATATAATGGGATTGTTTTGCAGCCAAATAATTTGAACTGTCTTTCTATGTTGTTATTAAAAAAAAACACTTTAAATTAGTTGACAATATCTGATCAACATGTTCTATATTGTGATCACTCAGAAATTTTGTCAAAAATTCAGAAATTTAGTTAATGTTGTGGCTTCAGTTTCCTCAAAGTTAAAATAATAAAGTTAGGCTCATGAATCCTTAACTTTTCTTCCAGCTTCAGTACTTTATAAATCGATAGTAAAATTACTTTATGCTTCTGCCAAAACTGGTTTGGCTCAGTGGATAGACCGTCGGCCTGTGGAATGAAGGGTCCTAGGTTCGATTCCGGTCAAGAGCATGTACCTTGGTTGCGAGCACATCTCCAGTGTGGGGCATGCAGGAGGCAGCTGATCGATGTCTCTCTCTCATTAATGTTTCTAGCTCTCTGTTCCTCTCCCTTCCTCTCTGTAAAAAAATCAATAAAATATATATTTAAAAAATTACTTTATGCTTTTCTTCTTTCCACATAAAATTAAAATTAATCCTACACATAGTGAAATGTCGAATATTATTCACTGAAGTGAACAGGCAAATTAAATAGATAAAATAGATGATCTTAGCACAAAAATAATGCATTTATAAAATAAATTTTCTAATTTGTATCTATTCTATACAAATAAAATTCATATTTTTATAACTGTTATGCTGTAAAACTATTTTTAAATAAATCAAATAAATTTATTCTTTAAATAAAAAGATTGATAAATTCATGAATATTTGAAAACAAGTAATGTACATATTTTTCTGTCACCAGCACCTAAAAATAACAGTGCTCAATATTCTTATCATGAAAATATAATTTATATATTCTGTAAGTTTAGTTTTAGTACAGTGAAAACTGTCATTAATCTAGTCAAATCAAGTTTTCATGATAATTATTATAAATAAAATTTATATTTTGCTATCTTTTTCAAGTACTCTGTATATATTTGCTCATTTATGAATAAGGACTTGTGGTAATACCACTAAAATGAGAAAATTAAATAATTTTCTAATACATACAATGAATGACTAAAGTTTAAAATAGAACATTACCTTGGACATTTGGGAAATCCATTTTATATTGTTTTCCTGACTAATTTAATTATAATAGACCAGAAAAAATTAGCTTAAACAAACAAAAGAATAATCTAAGTGATATAATGTACAAATTTTTGTTTTCTACATTGTACTTTAATTTTTTTGCTCAGTGCCATTCAAGGTTTTAAAAATTTTCATCTCTGCTTGTATACATTATTGATTCATTCAGTTCATGGGGATGATCTATATATACATTGAAAGGCCAAATTTATTATGGAATTATGAAATCAGCTTACACTAAACTCATCACAAAGTTAATAAATGACTAGATTCACTTTTTGTTAGTGTTGGTAGAGTATATAATTAAACAAATTTCTTCTAGCCAATGAATATTTTTCAAACTAGTTAACATTATTATTTATGATCCAGTGATGATTGGTTTTCAACATTATGTACTGTGTTTGAGATAGGGTAGGTACACTGGATCTTCACATACCAGCTCCTGGGTCAGTTTGAAGATTCTTGGGACAGATCCTGGAAATGTGGCATTAGGGAGAATGCTAGTTATGCAAGGCATTCACAAATGTATGTAGTGCTGCTCACTGACATCTACAAAGAATCCATTTTCTAAACTGTCAAAGAAGCTATTGTGACAGAGTGACACCAGAGAAGAGCTGTCAATTCTATTATTAAATTGACATTCCACACATGCGGCTTTCATGTGGGTCCCTTAATGAACTTAGTCTCTCTCTCCCGCCCCCTGAACTATTTAATCTCGTCTTTCTTATCTGTTCTTCAAACAGACATCAGTTGATGTTAAAGCATTGGACAAGTGAGCCCTATAAGAGGCCATCCTGGTTCATTGACAAAACACCTGGGAGAGTCCTCCTGGCATCTCTGTTGCACAAGGATACCACAGTGATTGCTACAGAAACTATGACATCTCCCAGGGTATTGTCAATCAAGCATTTAACAGTAAACAAGAACAACAAAAAAAGTGTGTTTTAAGCAAGACAACAAATAGCACTGCAATCCTATTTGTGAAAAGGAAGAACAACACATTGCCTTTTTCTGTAGAGCAAAACACCCAGCTCTTGGAGGTTTTGACAATGCAAAGCAAAGAGCACATGCCTTATCCAAAACTGAGGTTTGATACAAGCTAGTTGTTAATTCTCTTGGGATGTCCATTGTTCTCTTAGCCACTGGAGTCATGTGTGCTAAACAGGCATCCAATGAAAAGTGCCCTACACCGTTCATTCACTTGTTTATACTATTCTTATTGTTATATGTCTCCCACGCTTGGACTTCCCAGATAGCCATTCTGCCTGCTGGGAATCCTCTATGAAGATGACAAACAAGAAGAGATGGCTAACTTTTGTTCTCAGAGGTCTTGTTGTGGATAGCCTGTGACTGACAGTTGTTGGGAAGCAGGACAGGGGATTTTTACATATGTTTACTATCTTGAATATTCCCTATTGCTTCCCACATTAACTATTGTCATTAATGGAAGAGCTAGAATTCCTACACTTCCAATGCAGATGTCATAGAGCCATGTATGTATGTAGAGCTATGACATGATCATTATTTGAAAGATAAGAAATGGATCAGGGTCACTGGTAGTGGAATGCTGTGATAGTCTGGCAATTAAGATATAAACATTCCTAACATTCTTAACAAGATATTTCATCTTACATTATTCTCTGTATGAAGCTACAAATTTAAACACTGTATATATTCAATATGATATTAGTAAAATGACGTCTAATTTTAAAATGGCTTCAATTGTTTCAATTGTTCTAATTTAAACTTTTTAAAAAATTTCTTATTACAACTTGTTTTTCTTATTTCATGTTTAGCCAATAAACTGTCTGAATGGAATTCAGATTTCTCTGGCAATTAATTTGAAAAATATGTAAACACATACAAGTCAATATTAAAACAATAAACAATCCAATTAAAAAGAGGCTAGATATACTAATGTGCAATAGACACATGAAAAGATGACCAGCATTCGTAATCAATAGAGAAATGCAAATCAAAGTCACAATGAGATATTGTCCCATACTTGTTAGATTAGCTATTATAAATAAGTCAACAAGTGACATGTTTATTGGCAAGGAGGTTGAGAAAAGTTAATCCTTGTGCACTACTAGTGAACTTGAAAACTGGAGCACCCACTATGGAAAAAGTTAGAGTGGTTCCTAAAAAAAATGAGAATACAACTAACAGATGACTATCTCTATGTCTGAATATTTATCTGAAGAAATGAAAACACTAAGTTAAAAAGATATAGCACCCTATATTCATTTTAGCATCAATTATAATATTTTTGTATATGACTGCAACCTAACTGTTCATTGGTAGATGAATACATAAAAATGTATTAAAATGAGTAAAATCTTGCAATTTCCATTTGCAACAACATGGATCAACCTAGAGACTTTTATGCTAAATAATATAAGTCAGACAGAAAAGCACACAATTTTATTTATATGTGGAATCTAAAAAACAAATGTTTGCCAGATGGGAGGATGTAGGGTGATGGATGAAAAATGTGAAAGTGTGAAAAGGAATAAGGGGTACAAACTTTCAGTTATAAAATATATTTAAAATATATGTCACAGGGACATAATATACAACATAGAAAATATAGTCAACAGTATCATAATGTATTATGGTGACAGGTGATTATTGAATTTATCATTGAGATTACTTTACAAGGTATATAAATGTTGAGTGAATAGGTTATGTACCTGAAACTCATATAATATAGTACATCAACTATACTTTCTTTCTTTTTCTTTTTTTAAATATATTTTATTGATTTTTCACAGAGAGGAAGGGAGAGGGATAGAAAGTTAGAAACATCGATGAGAGAGAGACATCGATCAGCTGCCTCCTGCTTGCCCCCTACTGGGGATGCGCCCGCAACCACAACCAATGTACATATCCTTGACCAGAATCGAACCTGGGACCTTTCAGTCCGCAGGCCGATGCTCTATTCACTGAGCCAAACCGGTTTCGGCTCAACTATACTTTCATAAAAAAAAAAAATCTCTGGTAATAAGCTGACTGATTTACCTATAGTTTTGCATTTTCAAATAGTAATTCTGTGTATGTTTGTTTTATTTGTTTGTAGCATAATTGCTGTGACTTAAAATTCTATACTTTTTTCCTTGACTATAATCTACATTTCACTTCAAATACTTCAAATATAATTATATAATAAAATGTGAGGCTATGTAAAACATCAGCATAGAAATTATATTCCACAGCTTGCCTGAATGAAGAAACCAAATTGATGGAATCCTCATGCCCTTTATGTTGTATAAAGCTTTCTGAAAAATGTTTTACTGTGGCATATAACTTACTCAAAGTAAGTGTTTTCTATAGAGCTATTAAAAAGCCTTTCTGTCACTTACTGGCTTTAGAATGACAAGATTTTAAGCCCTTTGAGCCAGAGTCTGTATTTCACAGTCAAGACTAAAAGCCAAGACTAAAAGTAACAAGCAAAATAGAGACAGACTTATAGACAGAGCAGGCTGACAGTTGTCAGGTGGTGGGAAGATTGGATGGCTGGGTCGGAGTGGAAGGATTGAGCAGAAAAATAAAGAAAAAACTTATGGAAAGGAATAAAAGTGTGGTAATTGCCTGAATGAGGAAAGGGGATGGTGGAGGGGAACATAAGGGGATAAATGGTGATGGAAAGAAGACCTGACTTGGGGTAGCGAACACACAGCACAGTACACAGATGATGTGTTGTGAAACCTTTATAACAAATGAAGACCAGAAGACATGATCAAGCCTGAGCATTATTATACTAGGTTTGATGAACAGTAAAGAGCTATGAAAAGTCTAACACATGAGGTCACATATGTAATACCTTAATCAATAAAGAAATTTAAAAAAAAGATCTTAAAAAATGATCATTGGGCAGTCTGTCCACAAGTATGTGGAGTGCAAATTTTCCATGAAATATTGACAATAAAAGACTGTTGCTTACAAAGAAAGTCTAACACAAAAGGGTAGGAGTTAAGGATAGTAAATTAGGAAACAGCATTGCCTGTTTCTTCAAATTTCTCTTGGCATCCCTTCATCTTTGGTGAGAAGGATGCTCTGGGTAAAGGGAGAACAGTTCTCACATTAGGGTCTTAGGAGCTACTTCAGGGGAGAAGGAGAAGTCAGAAATCTTTCCTTTATCTGTCATTTCTCAAGTTGCTTCAGCTTAAAATTATCAGTTGGCCAAGTTGCTATGATTTGGGATAGCATGTTCTGAATCTAATAATTTAAATTTTCTGAAAATTTTAAGCAACTTTGATTTCCTTCTTTTTTTTCACCTCTTAATCCCACATGACTTCAAACAAAATATGTGATTGACATCAAGAAACAGTGCAAAAAATTAAAAATTGTGATTGGAGCATCACCTTATTGTGTAAGTATAAAAATCTATGGAAAATAATTAATAAGAATCTTATGCTTTTTTCTAAATATAATAAGAATCATCTCAAATGCAGTACCAGATGTAAAATTTAATTATCCTATCACTATAAGCACAATATGATAAATAATCCAACTATATTCATTTTTGAGAAACCACATTAATATGGGTAAAGTAGAAGTTGACTTCACTAATAAAGTTACATTAGAAACTATTCTTTATATAGTATTTTGAATGTTGAATTTATACAAATATATTCAACCATCTGTTTCCTTAGCAAGAATGTAATGATATGGTAGCAATATAGTAAAAAACAAAACAGAAAAAAAAAAACACCTTACTCTCAAGGAGCTTATGTTGCAGTACAAGGAGATATTAAAAAACTAATAATTTATATGTTTAGTTGATTGAAATAAGTACAATAAAACATAAAATAAGACAGTTGTTTTAACTACTAGAGGCTTGGTGCATGAAATACATGCACAGGTGATCAGGGCAGATTGGGGCCTTCCTTCTTTCTGCCCTCTGTTGGTCATCACATGTCATAGCAAGCGATCAAACTCCTGGTTTCCCAGGTTAAATTCCTGAGAAGACACTGCATGTTAGTCTTTTATATATACAGTGGTATCTCAAGATATGAGTTTAATTCATTCCGTAACCTTGAGGCATGGGAAACTATGAGACACTCGAGTCTCGGTAAACTGGTGGGTCATGTGCAGCTGGCCGATCTGAGCAATTATTCCTATCTCAAATGTTGCTCGTATTTCAAAGCAAAAATCCCTCGCTAGATGGCTCGCATCTCAAAAATCTCGTGTGTTAGGGCACTCGTATCTTGAGGTTCCACTGTATATAGATAGTGATCAGGAAAGCCTAAGACACTTAACAACTTCTCTGAGTTACATTAAAAGCAAACAGCCTGGCCAGCATGGCTCAGTGGTTGAGCATTGACCAGTGAACCAGAAGGTTATGTTCGATTACTGGTTGAGGCACGTGCCTGGGTTGCAGGTCAATCCCCAGTGTGGGTAGTGCAGAAAGCAGCGTATCAATTATTCTCTCTCTTAATTGATATTTTTATCTCTTTCCCTCCCTCTCTCTTCTTTCCTCTCAAAAATCAACAACAACAAAAAATAAAATAAGAGAACTACATAATAGACTAAGTCATGTCAGTATTGGGTAGAAGGCATGTTCAGCAGAGGGAAGAATATACCAAAGTCCCCAAAGCAAGAGAATATCTGGCTTATTTCCAGCATTGTGAGGGTATAGCTGAAATCACAAAGGCAAAGGTTATAAGAGGAGAGAATGAAGTCACTGATATGAAGGAGGTTAGGTTACGTAAGGTTTTGCAGAACATTCTATCAACTTTACTCTGAATAGCATGACATCATTGAAGAGTTTTGAATATATTAATGAAATGTACTCATAGGAATATTTGTAAGAAAATTTCCAAGATAGAACTCTGGCAATGTTATTTCCTCTATCTTCTTTGAGTCCTTTATTTCCTACTCTTCCAGAACTTATGACAGCTCATTTCTAGTTACTTTATCCTATCTACATATGCCAATCAAAATGAGAACAAGGAAAAAAGGGAGAAAGGTCTTATTATCAAGTTAATTAGAGAAATTAGTTAATGATACCCATCTCCACCATTTGTTTCCTTCTGCTGGGCTCTTTACCTTGGAAGGGATATATATGAATGGCAAAAAAATACAGACCTTTTTAAAAAAAAAAATGACTTGATTCTGCTTAGTCTTGGCCAAAAGAACTAATTTCAAGAAACTTCAAAAGTTAAGAAGTTAAGAAGTTAAGATGTAAGTTACCCTCTTTACAAATGGTCATTTCTTGACCAATTCTCATATCAGAAACAAGATGTGATTCACAGAAGTTCATTCCCGCCAAACTGGTCACATCAAAGGGAGCTTTTAATTCCCATTGGATGATTAATGTTCAAGATTGCTCATAAGAAGTATTTAGTTATTATCTGTTCAAATCTTAACTTAGTTATAGAGTCAATATTTAGGTACATGTTCAGAAAAAAACATTCTTTAATTCAATTCTGACTCACATATAAGAGGTTGTTTTGTGTATTTTCTTATCCTAGTACTTGCTCTGTAGTAATAAGAAACAAGATAGATACAAAGAAAGAAAACAGGAATTAAATATGTTGCCTCTTCTGCTTTCTCAAGCCCCAAGATCAAAGAAGCTATATACATATATTTCTATGACAGCAGTTGCCAATTTACATTTTTGTAATTTATTTCTTTCCATACTTTTTTCTACCCTTGACATGAGTTGCTTAGTATAGGAACTGTTTTTACTCACTTCTGTATACTGGAATGGGAGAAATGCTTAGTACATATTTTAAAATAAATGCATGGATGACTATTGGACTATCTAAGACATAGCTCACATCTTTAAGAAGTTCACAATTCCAGGATCTAAAACAAATGCACAAATAATCACAATACAAAGAAATAGAATGATTAATAGCCACGGATTAAATGAAAGTACAAATTTATCTAAACAAATTACTCTTCCTTTTTTATATTCATATTATAAGAGAAATATTGTAATTCAAGCCAAATCTCTAACATCCTGTTATTAAATGTCAAATACAATAACATATATAGTTATTAGAAATAAATGTAGAGAAATAGAGATGGTCAAGCAAAATAAAAAATGAGGGGTTAAAAACAGATTGAAAAAAATGAAAGATTTGAGTTATTGTTAAGAGTATAGAATGACCCAGACATTCTAGAAGTAACTGGCAGTATTGAGTAACATTAAATAGGTAAATGCCCTTTGATCCAGGAATCACAGTTATTGATACATATTGCAGATAAATTGTCCTATGAGAGCAAGTTGGCAGAATCCATTGTGGCTTTCTCTGTAAAGGCAGGAGCTACAGGCAACTGGAAGGATGGGTAAGTAAAATGTGCACACATACTTGTGAAATATTATGCACAGATTAGAAATAATTAGATGTACATATAAAAATAGATAGTTCATAAATGCAGTGGTGAGTTAAAAAAAAGATAAACAGAACAAGATTTATAATCCAATACCAAACTATCAATGCTTGCTATATGTTAGCCTCTGAGGTATTTTATATTATTTCTAATTTCAGAGATAGATTAAATTTGTTGCTCAAATGCATTAATTTGATAATTGCCATCTTGTTTGAATCCACATTTGATTGAAATATCCATTTTCTTTTCACTATAAAACAGTCTATCAAAACAGAGATTCAAGTAAGAATAACATTTTAGAGATGACCTGCCTATAGAAAGATTTTTCTTTTTGGTTGCCACCCCCAATTCCTCCCTCACCCCTTCCTAAAATAAAGCCACACTCCACAAAATACAGGGAGGGGGAAAAATAGATTTACAGTTGGTCCTATAGAAAACAATACAAGAATTAACAAATTATAATACAAGTAAAACCTGTTTTCTTGTACTCACAACTGTAAACCTACTTTTGCCCGATCCTGTATATGGAAAATTGAAAATGCACTTATACAAATAATTTTATATATTTCATAAAATTATATTCTACCTACAGCCATAACAAACACAATAGGATAGGCTTCAACTGCATGATGAGGAAAAGAAGTATAAATTAGGCATGAAGGGAAAATGGAACAAGAGATGAGGTTTGTACACTCTAATGAGCAGTATAATAAACTCAGTTTCCTGCATATTATATAAAATTATGTTTTCATAAGTGATTGCAAGTAGCATAGGAAATTATAATAGAAAAGTTATAAGCAAAATGTAATTTGAGCAGCCAAATCATGTTTAAAATTATTACAAATTAAGAGTTTTAATATATGTATATTTTAACCTGTCTATGAAAAATATGTTATATAACCATTTTGATAATTAGGTCAGAAAAATCCTTTTAAGATATTTGCATTTCTTTAGTTGTAAATATTTTGTAAGTTTTGTGAAATCTCAACTATTGTTTTATAGGCATCATCGATATTGTGATAGTAAACTAGATGCATACAATAATATTTCAAAAGATATCTAAAAATGGAAAATAGTGCAAAATTCTGAAATACTCAGCATTTTCTAAAAATTATGTTTATCATTTCTAAAACTACTGTGTATTGACATAGAAATAACCTGTTCTGAAGATGAGGATTTTGACAAATATTTACAATATAGACTAAAGTACATATGGAGATGCCAACAACTTGAAATTTATAAGGACACTGGGTTTTATTATTTAAAAATTTATAGTCAAATTGGCTTGGATTAAATTAGGATACATTTAACTGGAAAATATGTATAACGTATTACTATGCACCTGATTTTTGAATGATTGTGTGATAATACCAAGAGCCCATAGAGTATTCAGAAAATGTGTTGTTTTAAAGAAGCTGTTTTAGATATCTATACAGACTAGTGACCATTTTATTTCATATATATAAAGAATTATAACATTCTTATGATAATTAAATGCATTAATATATTTAAGAGGTTAGAATCTCTTTAGAGAGTGACTTTTCTGTGAGATTTTGTTTTCTTCTCTTAAATATGGAGATGATAGCTTGTAAACTTTTTACTTCAAATTTAACATAGAATATTAATATCTAACTCACAAGATTGCCAAGAGAATATACTAGTAAGTGTTTATATCAGGTGGTCAGTTTGACTTCACTTAGAAGGAAAAGTTTGAATAGATATCCAGAGACAGAGAAGGAACCAGACCTCCAGATATCTTGGGAGTAGAAAGTATGAAAGCCCCAAAAAGGAAACTTTCCTGGCATGTTACTGTGTCAGTAGGAGACCAACATTGATAGATCAGAGTTAGTGAATAGGAAAAAAATGAATGAAATCAGAGATATGTTGGAAACCAGAAATACAAGGCTTTACAGATCATGTTGAGGGATTTTACACTAAGAAAGACAGGAAGCTATTGGATGGTTTTGAATAGAATAGTGACCTGATTAACATGAGTTCAAAAAGAATGCTTCTATTTTTCAATACATCAAAAAGAGAACAAGCATTCATTTAGGGAGAGATGTTAGGAAACTCACCAATACAGCAATGATGCTAGAGACAGAGAGAAGCAAAAATTTATATGTAAAGAAATATATATATATTTCTTTATGTGCCCTAGGGGTGGATGGGTGGGTGGGAAGAGACTAATCAAAAAACTTGTATATAAATATGCATAAATCATGGACACAGACAATAGTGTAGTGAAGGCTGGGGGGTGGCGGGCAATGTGGGCTAGAAGGGGTCAATGAAGGGAAATGGGGACATATGTAATATTTTCAACAATAAAAATTAAAAAAAATAAACTGAATCCTCATGTCAAAAATATCAAGAAGTCAAATTGATTTTTAAAGTCCAGAGTTGAGAAAATCAATCTATGCTATAAAAAAATTATGAGAATTGAAAGTAGCTTGGAAATCTGAGGTCTAAGATTGGTGTTGTATTTAGCAACATTAATATTATTGGAGACATTGATGAGAAAGATTTTAGCAGAGTGAAGGTATAAAGCTAATTGGACCAAATCAAGACAAAATGGGAAGTGAGAAATTAGAGAGACACAGTATAAATATATTTTGGCAGAGATTTTTAGTCAAGGAAAGTAGAGGTGGGGGTAGTAATTGTAAGAATTATAGGATCAATATATCAATATTGAAAGTTGATATATTTTTTGTGTATAGACAAAAAAATTAAAGAGAAAGGGAAACTGATTATTCCAGAAAACTGAGAAAACTATATTCATAAGTAGGCCAGGAGGATTGAAATGAAGTGCCAAAATGGAGGAGTTATTTTAGGAAAGGATTACAGATGGCTTACTCAGTTACAGAGTGGAAGGCAGAATGTATGACAGACACTGTACACTAGTAGATAGTATGTGGTTGTAGTTTGATAAATGTCTTTTCTGATGACAAATAACTTTTCCTAAAAAAATAGGAATCAATGTGATAGCCTATGAGTGCATTTAGTGAAGTGGTGGTGCAGATTTAAAAAAAGAGGAGGAGGTTTAAAATACTAATTGAAAGTTGAAAGGGAATTCTTACATACAGAAACATATATTTAGAAGTCATGAATTTAAAGAGAGTAGTCAGCATGTTAGGCTTATTTTTTTCCAGACACATTAATTTTCAAAGGTTCAGATGAAGAATTCAGCTAGATTTGAAGTTTTTCCAGGAGAGAATTAAAAACCAAAAAGAGACAAATAGGTTAATGGAATTTGTAAAGAAGTAGTCATAATGATGGCTTTAGGATTTAGAAAGATAAGAAAGTGAGGATATAAGGGAGTGAGATGGTGAAAATCTTTCATTAATAAATTTGTAAATAAGTACCAATGAAGTTGAAGAATATTACAAGTTGGGATATTATATGGAATTGGCTAAAAGGACAGAAAATAAGAGTCAGATGGTTAAAATAAGAGTCAGATGGTTAAAATAGAAATCTTTGGTGATCATAAAAACTAGTGTAAAATCATGGGAATGAATGGCTGAGGTTAGGTTCGGGACAAGATTAGTTTGGCAAGCAAAAGCCAAGTCATAGAACAGCTGGAATATTGGAAGTGCCATGAGCAAAGGTATTAAAATTGTCAAGAATTGTGACACACCTACTGCTAGAAAGTGACAGGAACGGAACTTTTCAAAGAATAAAGAAAGTGACCGAAACTGGTTTGGCTCAGTGGATAGAGTGTTGGTCTGCAGACAGAAAGGTCCCAGGTTCGATTCCGGTCAAGAGCATGTACTTTGGTTGTGGGCATATCCCCAGTAGGGGGCATGCAGGAGGTGGCTGGTCAATGTTTCTCTCTCATCGATGTTTCTGACTCTCTATCCTTCTTCCTTCCTCTCTGTAAAAAATAAATAAAATATATTTTAAAAAAATAAAGGAAGTGATCAGAATGTATTAGTCATGTTAGGTTGGACTATGTTACAAGAACAAAAATTGTTCAACTTACATTGTAAATCACCTAGCTGTGTGGGTGGAGGATGAAGGAAGGGTGAAGTAGGTCCTGCTCCATAAGTCATTCAGGGAGTCAGGCTGACAGAGGCCTTTCATTTGCATCAAAGGGGAGAAGGAAAACTAGATGAGCTCCTTTTTCCTTTGGTCCAGCCCATAGGCCTGAACTAGTCACATGGCCATCCCTAACTGAGAGGATAGGACAAGTATGATAGTACATAGATATTTGGTGAGCAGCAAATGTCCGAGACACCTGATATAGGAGGATAACTGTAGAAACAGGTGGCAAATGGTTTATTCTTCATACCACCGCCAAAGCCATCTTTCTAACATGCAAATCTCACTATATCTTTGACCTACTAAGCAGCCTCCAGTGAGTGTGTGTGTGTGTGTGTGTGTGTGTGTGTGTGTGTGTGCATTTTTATCTCAATTTAAGGAAGAAAATAATACTTTCCAGTGGCTTTTAGAAAGTTCTAGAATGAATGTCAAATTCCTCACACTGGCAAATTGGACCTTTTATTATCTGGCCCTTTCCTACTTCTCTGATTCCTGCTTTTACTCTGCTATACTATATTGCATCTAGACTGTCCTTATCCCCTTTACATTAACTATATCCTATTGTCTCAAAACCAGTATAAATATCAGTTACAGGAGATATGTCCTTTCTTCCCCTTACTTCCACATACCACTCTGGAATTCTATGGAACATCAGCCTTTGCAGCACTATTCTTTATTATTGTTGACTCATATTCTCCCCTCCCACTAACCCCCTCAAGAGCAGGACCATGTATAATTTGACTTTGTATGTAAAGATAAAAGTTACTGGTACACAAACCAGGAGATTAATGAACACTTGTTGAATGAATAAATGAATGAATATGTATTTGTCTTTGTTATGGTTTTATTTATTCTTTTGGCTTTTTATGAAATGCAGATTGTTCTTAATCCAACTGCTTTCTTTTTTAAAGAATCAGCATGGGTTGCTGTAGCAAATTTTATCTTTTATTCCTCAGCATGTCCAATTTTCTGACCCACCATTTTTCTTTTCTGTAGAGCTTAATCTATCTTTGACTATATTAGTATTCAAACCATTAAAGTCCTTCTCTTGGCAAATTACCATGATAATAATAAAACCACAAAAATGTCTTATTTTCCGTGTCTTAATAAAATGCAATTAAAATTTAATAAAAGCTCTGAATTTCCATTTATCCAATTCTGCATATCCTGAGGGAGGTACAGCAGTATTACAACCAGGCCAATTAAATAGCCAGTCATAGTTAAACTCTTTAATTCATACAAAGGTGAGTGTAATTCTGTACTTATCATTCCAGGGTTGCTCATGTTTTTTTGAACAGAACATCCATTTTTATTCAATCCTGTCCATATCTCAGTATGTTACAGGAATTCTTACTTTATTATATTTGTTAATATTATAATGTTGTTTCTATCATGTTTCCTTCCCAGTGGCTTGTCCATTTTCTTTCTACAGGTTGATAAATCCAAATTTTAAATACATTTCTCCTCACATCATTTAATATCATTATCATCGCAGACAAAGATCTAAAAGGAAAAATTAGAATTGACATGTATATTTTTAAATGACCAGATTTGACTTAAAAAGCACAAGAACAGGTGAAGGGCACTGGATGTGCCCCATACTATTATTGCAATTAATCACAAGGTTTACATTTTTCAAAATAAAAAGTTGGTGTGTTTAAAATCAAACCAAATAAAAAATAACAATAAAAACACAACAAGAAAAGAATTTTTCAAACATCTAAATAATTATGGATAATTTTTGCAGAAGCATGCAAACATTTTCTCTTTTATAAGATTTTAAAAAAATGTATTTTGAAACATTTTTGAAAATAGAGTTAATATATACTACCTGAATTTTGGCATTCCCTCAAAAACATTTCAGACCCACTCTCTTCATTTTATTGAGGACAATTATAGGCTACTTTTCCATATATATTTTGTGATATAGTTCTTGTGCATAAAAATTTCCAATTGTAAACATATATATTATGTAAATCTGAATGTTTACTAATCTGAGGAAGCTGTAGTTTTGCAAACACTGCTGGAAAAAAAAAATAAGGCAATAGAGAATGTGAGAATATTTCCTTCCTCCACCTCCATTAGTGGGTGGTTCCTGGGAGAGGGCGAAGAAGCACACATACTTGTTTTGTGGTTTGTTTTGATTAAATAATGAATAGATGTTACCATTGCTTAATAAGTAGTTAAAATTCCAACATGAAAGATGCACTTCATATTTCAAGCCCAATAAATCATAGTTACAGCTTTCAACTGAGACATTTATCTGGCAAACATAGAAAAGCCAGCGGAAACCTAGTGGTATCATTTATTTATTTATTTATTTATTTATTTTCTGGCCAGGCAAAACAAAACTAGCATTTTTGATATATAGTCTTCAAAGAATTGAAGTGATTATTAGGATTAAACTTTTAAGAAATCGATGGTCATGTATTTTGGAGGGTTTTATATCCTAACTTTTTTTTTCCTTGCCTGCTATTGTCAATCCTTACTATTCTTACACCCTGAAAAAACTAGAGTTCAATATGCTTAAAAAGTTATTATAGGTCATGTAACATGTATTTTTTTTATCTTTGATAATTCTATAATTTTATTTGTTACAAGTGCAGCTATTACTTAAGAGATAATGTTGATAGATGGATGCATTAGATGAAAATTACAGATTATTTAGAAACTAATTAAAACATTGTCATTCCTTTAATTGCCAAATAAAGTAATTAAAACTGTTTCACTTGCTTTCATTTTTTAAAATATGCTTTTGAAACTTGTAATGTTAATTCCACAGAAATGAAAAGATTATGACATGCATTTTACTGCCTTTTCAACTGACAAGAATTATGTTAGAGCTGGTTTAACTATATCAATTAAATAATACCAGCTTGAGTCTCTCTCAAGCATTTGTATTTAGTTATGAGTGCTTAATGTTTTACATATACTGTTTACTATAATTTTACTTTGGTTGTGCAAAGTAAAATTACACATTTTACTTTGCACATTTTAACTATATTATCACCATGGCAAAATTAATGTGTTAGTTGACCTAAAATGGCTTAACTAATTTTTTCTTTTTGAGAGTCAACACTTCTATTTTGGAGGGAGCAGAAGGGATTCTGTATGTATTTTCAGGATCATCTTGAATGAACACTTTGTTGCATGCTGACATAACCTATATGTTTCTTAGCATTATTATAAAGAAAAAGACATTATATACCTTTTGACATTTTAAAAACAACAATTTCAAATGAGGCAGATTTTTTTTTTTTTGGTAGGAGTTAGACAATTTAAATTTTCCAACTGTCTATTTTTACTGCAATCTGGTTGTTCTTGGGTTTTGCTGCAGAACGTTGAAAGCAAATTAAAATCCAGGCCTCACCCCACACCAAAGGAGAGGTACTAAACAAGGGGGAGGGGTAATGTACCGTGAACTAGTGAACCACAACTATATAGCCTCTGTGATATATATATTTTTAAATAGTAGTTCCATCCCCATGTTTTTATGAATAGTTCTTAATAAACATTTCAATTTCCAAGAAGAGAACCAAGGCATCTCTACCACTGATTAATGTGGGGAGAAAATGAAACAAAACAAAACAATCATGTAAGAAATGTAATAACCACAACAAATTGGATTATTTTGTTGAAGGAAAAAGTTTCAAGCAGATATATAGCAGCCAACTTTTCCTGTTGCAAACTCATTGCTCTAGTGAAGACCTTAAAAAGTTCCTGTAATTCTACAAAATGTCTTCTCCATCCAGAGTTTGGAAGAACTACTTTGTTGGGAAGAAATGATTGTATTGGTCAATTTTGGTGTCCCACACAGGTTTTCTCCCCCTGGTTCTGCACTGCTTTTCTAGTGATGGCTTTTGCCTGAGAACCTTATTCAGGGTACTTCTTGGTTATTACTGAGATTTTTTACACTATCACCATTCCCCACCTTTCCTTCCACAGCCCATTGCCAATGACAGACCAGAGCAACATATGAAAGTTCAGCTCTATAACCACTAAGTAGAACAATTTTGGAGAGCAATTTGCACTCCAGGACTTTCCATGGGATCAGGCTGAGGCTTCCCTTCTTCCCTTCCCTGTGTACCTGCTTCAAGCCCCAATCACTTGCAGATGAATATTTCACAGGCTTGTCTTCTAGGAAACCCAACCTAAAATATAAGACTATCTCACACAAACAAATATTGAAGTAAAAACACAATTGATACTGAGAGCAAACACAAAGTCAGTACCCTCTGTGTACCAGGCACTATGAAAAGAACTCTCATGAATCATCAATTACTTTATTTAACCTTATAATATATATTATTATTATTAATCACTGATCCCTCCCCTATTGATAGATCAAGAATCAAATGTTTTGAGCAGCTAAGCAATCTTCCCAAAGCTCTCAGCTAGCCAAGAGGCCCAGGCCTATAGTTTCAACTTCTTCTCTACAAATTCAATGCTTGAACAGGCTGTAAAAATATAGATTCATGTAGCATAGACATCAATGGAAATTTTGGATATAAAGAAAAGAAGTTGGAATCATACAGACCTGCTCTTACCATGCACCAGACACTATAAGTGAAACTGATTGGCAAAGCTATTTAGGTCTACAATTGCAATTATCTCTATCCTGTTAGTTGATTTTGAAGTATCCCATGATTATCATATTTAAGAATCTTAGCACAGGAGTTACTGAAGAAATAATTCCAAAATCCTACTCATTTCTACTCATAGAGTAACTTAAAATCTCAGTTACATAGGCAAAATAGATAATACTTATAATATGTATACTATGTATACATACAAGATGTATAATACTATATAATAAAAGCCTACTATGCTAAGTGTCCTGTCCTCCAGTTGGCTGTTCAACCAATCAAAGCATAATATGCTAATGATATGCTAAGGCCACTCATCTGCTAGCTATGACATGCACTGACCACCAGGGGGCAGATGCTCTGACTGGTAGGTTAACTTGCTGCTTGGGTCTGGCCTATCAGTACTGAGACAGGCTGGACATGCCCTGGAGCCCTCCCACGGTCCATCCTCTGCCCCGATCATGCACTGGTGGGGTCTCTTGGCCTGGCATGTGCCCTCTCATAATCTGGGAAACCTTGGGGCTGTCAGAGAGCCAGTTCCAGCCCATTCCGCAGGCTAGGCCAGGAGACCCCACTGGTGCACAAATTCGTGCACTGGGCCTCTAGTATATATAATATCAGTGGCCTGGTGCACAGATTCATGCACATTGAAAAGAAATTAATTAGAAGAAATAGTTTAATATACCTACTTGTCCTTTCTCTATAATAGAAGTGTCAACTTCATGATTGACAATGACAGATTGAAACATGCGTGAGATGAGTGACAGCAAGAGCTTTATATGTATTGCACATGCGTGAGTCAACTTAGCCCTTTATATATATATTTATAAAGATGAGGCATGGGAAAATGCTTCACAGACATTTGGTTAAGGTGCAAAATGTTTGCACTTGACTATAAAGCAGGTCATATTACTGGGCTGAAGAAACTCCAAGGAGACTAGTCCTTAAGGAGAGGAAGCCGGGCATTGCTACATCATTACCTGTCACCCACAGTGACCATTTCTGGGCTGGGCTGTGCTGTGCTGTGGGCCATATTTCACATCATGTATTCTTGGCAGTGTTGGCTGTGATTTGGTTGGGTGTTCCTCCAGGGTAGTGGCAGTCCTATGCCCAACTTGAGGGAAGCCAAGTGTTGCTTTGTGGGGGCCAGGTCCACAGTGCTGTTTCTTTCTAAATGGCCAGTTTGAGTCACAGCAGCCTCTATGTTGAGCATCTGACCCCTGGTCAGTGTGGGTTATAATGACCAGTCAGTCAGTATATTAGCCTTTTATATATATAGTTACAAATATGTATATATACATACAACTGAAGTTACTGAAGTGGAGATTTGGTTTACTTATCAAAAATGTGAAGAAGATACTATTTGTATGTTCCAATAAGTTTATACCTAAATTACATGAAATAATGAGTACTATGGTTAACACAGGTCCTGGATCATAACAAATTCTAAATGATGTAATTTTCTTTTCTAAAAATGGCACCATTTATAATAATATAAGTAAATCATTGCAAAAAAAGTAAATAAAAGTGTGAGAATCTTTACTCCAAGTAAATTATGTAGATAATCCTCCCTCAAAAAGGCAGCATCACTCTCTGCCCACTAATGTTGCTTATACTTAAGGACTTGTTCCTAAAAAGTACTGTACAGGAAAAAAAGAGAGAGAGAGAAAGAAAGACAGAAAGAAAAACAGTAGCTTTATAGTGGGGAAACTTGCAAACACTCACCAGGGGGAAACCTGGTGATTAGGGTTAACATCATCAATGATAAGATACTATAGGCCTGGTGCACAATATTCGTGCACAGGAGGGGAGGCCCCTCAGCACAGACTGCACCCTCTCCAATCCAGGAACCCTTGAGGGATGTCTGACTGCCAATTTATGCCTGATCCCCCCGCTGCTGACCAGGTCATCCCCAATTGCCCCCCTGCCTTCCTGGTTGCCCCAACTTCCTCCTTTCCTGCCCTGGCTGCCTCCAACTTCCCCCCTACCATCCTGATTTCCCCCAACTGCCCTCCCCCCCTCCAGTCTGGTCACCCCTCATGGCCTCCCTGCCGACCTGGTCATCCCATTTAGCCTGCTTGTTCAGTCATTTGGTTATCCCTCACTAATCCCCCTGCCAGCCTAATCGTCGGTAGCCATTGACAATGGCACTTCATTTCTGTGGTTGCCCCCCAAATCCATAACCCCATTCTAACAATGAGAGAAATGTAAGATCATCCAAAATAACTAAACATACTCATAAAAACTGTTAAGGTCATTAAAAACAAAGTCTGAGAGTAACAACCTAGAAGAGCCTAAGGGAACACAATAACTGAAATGTAATGTGGTATCCCAGATGGAGTCCTCTGACAAAAAGGGGAAATTAGGTAAACATTAAGGAAACATAAATAAAACATAGACTTCAGTTAATAATAATGTCAGTTTATTAGTTGTAACAAATAAGACATACTAATGTAAGATGTTAAAATAGGAAAAATTGTCTGTGTAGTAATAGAAACTCTGTGCTCTCTTTGCAACTTTTTGTGAATCTAAAATTATTCTAAAGTAAAATGTTTACTTCTTTAAATGAAATACTTCATGGCAAAGACCTTCAAATATAAAATTTTCTAAAATAAAATAAGAATTATTATTATTTTTATTATTATTATTTTCATTCTTATTCTGGCATGAATAAAAATGAAAGGTACCTAATGTCATATATACAACATATTATTCTGGCTTTAAAAGAAAGGAAATTTTGACACATGCTATAATATTAATAAACCTTGAAGATATTATCCAGAGTGAAATAAGCCAGCCACAAAAGAACATTCTTAGTATAGTCAAACTCAGATAAGCAGAAAGTAGAATGGTGGCTTCCAGGGATAAGGGAGGGGAGAATGGAGAGCTAGTGTTTAATGAATAGAGTTTCAGTTCGAAGATGGAAAAAGTTCTGGAGATGGATAATGAAGATAGTAGCACAGCAATGCCAATGTACTTAATGCCACAGTAAATTTTATGGTATGTATATTTTACTACAATAAAAATAGATGCCCAATGTCAAAATAAATTCATACATATGTATGATTGTTAGGTTCCTTGAAAGGAGGTATCATAAATTTTTACTCATTTTATTATTTAACACTTTTTAGTGCTTAGAATGGCACCTGAAATATATCAGATAGGATAGGAAAGAACATAAGGAAATGATATTAAAGATCTCATTAAACAAGAAGGAAAAAAGTGTGATTTGATATAGAAACTTAGAATTTGAGTGATACTATCACAATTATTTTTTGCTTGTCACAACTCTTATTTTTTCTTTTCTTTATTGATTAAGGTATTACATATGTGTCCTTATCCCCCAAATGTGTCCCCATCCCCCCGCTCATGCCCTCACCCCTCTGATGTCTGTGTCCATTGGTTATGATTATATACATGCATACAAATCCTTTTGTTGATCTCTCTTCCTTACTCCCACCCACCCTTACCTTTCCTCTGAGGTTTGACAGTCTGATTGATGCTTCTCTGTTTCTGGTTCTGTTTTTGTTCATCAATTTATGTTGTTCATTATATTCCACAAATGACTGAAATCATGTGATGTTTATCTTTCTCTGACTGATTTATTTTGCTTAGCATAATACTCTCCAGGTCCATCCATACTGTTGCAAATGGTAGGAGTCCCTTCCTTTTTACAGCAGCATAGTATTGCATTGTGTAGATGTACTGTTTTTTAATCCATTCATCTGCTAATGGGCACTTAGGCTGTTTCCAAATTATATGCATGGTGAATTGTGCTGCTATAGTGAATTGTGCTGCTATGAACATAGGGATGCATATATCCTTTCTGATTGGTGTTTCTAGATCCCTGAGATATATTCTTAGAAGTGGGATCACTAGGTCAAATGGTAGTTCCATTTTTAGTTTTTTTTTATATATTTTATTGATTTTTTACAGAGAGGAAGGGAGATAGAGAGTTAGAAACATCTATGAGAGAGAGAAATTGATCAGCCACATCCTGCACGCCCCCCACTGAGGATGTGCCCACAACCAAGATACATATCCTTGACCAGAATCGAACCTGGGACCTTTCAGTCCGCAGGCTGATGCTCTATCCACTGAGCCAAACCGGTTTCGGCCCATTTTTAGTTTTTTGAGGAAACTCCATACTGTTCTCTCCACAGTGGCTATACCAGTCTGCATTCTTACCAGCAATACACAAAGTGTTCCTTTTTCTCTGCATTCCTGCCAGCACTTGTCATTTGTTGATTTGTTGATAACAGCCATTCTGACAGGTGTGACATGGTACATCATTGTCATTTTTATTTGCATCTCTTGGATGATTAGTGACTTGGAGCATGTTTTCATATGTCACTTGTCCCTCCTTATGTCCTTTTTGGAAAAGTATCTTTTTAGATCCTTTGCTAATTTTTTTATTGGGTTGTTTATCTTTCTTTTATTAAGTTGTATGAGTTACCTCTAAATATTGGAAATTAAACCCTTATCAGAGATAATATTGGCAAATACGTTCTCCCATGCAGTAGGTTTTCTGGTTGTTTTGTTGTTGGTTTCTTTTGCTGTGAAGAATTTCTTTATTTTGATATAGTCCCATTTGTTTATTTTCTCTTTAGTTTCATAGCAGATAGACAAGAAAAACAAATAAAAGGTATCTAAATTAAAAAGAAGACATAAAATTGTCATTTGCAGATGACATAATGTACATAAAAATCCTAGTCTCCATCAAAAAATTATTAGACTTAATAAGTGAATTTGGCAATGTAGCAGGATACAAAATTAATGCCAAGAAATTTATGGCATTTTTATACACCAATAATGAACTACAGAAAGAGAGATTAAAGAACAATCCCATTTACTACTGCACTAAAAAAATTTAAGATAACTAGGAATAAACTTAACTAAGGAGGTAAAAGACCTGTACTCAGACAACTACATGGCACTGAAAAATGAGATAGATGAAGACAAACAGAAAGAAGAACATGCTGTGTTCATGGAATGGTGGAATCAACATCATTAAAATGTCCATATACCCAAAGCGATCTGTACATTCTATGCACTACTCATTAAAATACCAAGTAGGTATATTTCACAGACCTAGAATGAACTCTCCAAAAATTTATCTGGAATAAAAAAGACCCCAAATAGCTGCAGCAATCCTAAGAAAGAAGAACGAAGTAGGAGGTATCTCATCAGCAAAATCTCATACCTGTAGCAAAGCAATATCTTCACTGATACAGCTCCTAGGGCAATGAGCTTGTCACAACTCTTAATGAATGTAATAGTCATGGGTGGATTCACACTTTGGGAAGAGTTGAACTTTAGTAGGTGTATCTATTTTTCCTTAGCAGTTATATTGGTAAAGATTAAAGGCATTCTTTACTAAGTTACCCTTGAAATTAAAAAAAAGGAGAAAATATAGTTTCTGTGCATCTGGGAATTTTAAAGTTACACATATTTAACATAAGTGTTATCTTAAGTTAACGCCATTCAAGTAAGTACTTTTTCTCATTATGGAGAAAAATAACAACACTTTGAGTAAAATTTAAAATTCTTACATGCTCTCATTACTACATATTATATCGAAGCATACTATGATGTTTAAATATCAACAAATCCCATTTCAAGGACTTTTGGGGCTAGGTCTGACATCTAGGTTTAGCCATTCTCAATTTGGGATACAACTTCCATGGGAGAAGTCTGCACTCTCCACTGTGTCTGCATTTTCACTGAACTAAAATGTACAGTAAGTAACACATGGAACTCTGCATACTTTTAAAGAGGGCCTTCCCTTACAAAATCAAAGTCACTGGGATACAATTATCCACAGCTCTATTTCTTTTGTGTGAAAGTAATATCTATTTTTACAGGTAGTGCTCCCAAATGCAAGATAGTTAAAGCACCTTTAGAATTGTTAGCTCAGTGACAAGTTGGCATATATCTTGAGGGCAGCAGTTTACTGATCAGTATCAACAATGAATAGATAATATTGACAGTAGCTGCAATTAATAAATTGTTCTCAAATGTTTCATGTTAAATATTAAAATCTAGTTAAAATATGTAATGTAATTATTTTAATTGATAATATGTATTAAAAAGTACCATGTGACAGGCATTGTGCTAAATCCTTTAAAAGCACTCTCTTATTTAATCTCAAAATAATCATATGAATGAAGATTGTTATGTCAATTAAATAGGTAAGGAAACTAATGGTTAAGAAATTAAAGTATCTGAATCAAGATTCACACAGCTAATAAGCAAAGAAGCTTGATTTCATCTCAGGTAGATTCTCTAGTAATTGTATACTTGACTACCTCTAAAGAAGATACTAAACCTAAAATATGCATCCATCTGGGCCATTTTTCACATAAGTTTATAGCCAACGATTAAAGTTGGTTTTTTGAAAATTTTAGGCTATAGAAATTTTCACTATTCTCCCTGTAATTTACTTTACAACTGAAATTAGGGGCCGAAATTTGTATAACATTAAAAGACCAGAAACCTTTTAAAACCTAGTGATACCAGTTTTCAACATTTTTAAAATCATATCCTACCCATAGATACTTGACTTTTTTTCCCAATAGAGAATCCATCCACAAAAATAAGTCAAATGATAAATGAAGGAGTTGGACCAATTGTCAGACTGATTTTTGGTAGGAGGGTTTGCATCTACATAGTATTGACTTAGGATGCTATGCAATCACACTAGAGGCTTGGTTCATGAAATTTGTGCATGGGAGAGGTATCTATCCTCCAGCCTGGCCTGGACTCTCTCTAATCTGGAACTCCTTGGAGGATGACTGGCAGTTGGACATCCCTCTATCAATCCAGACTGCTAGTTCTTAACCACTCACCTTGCCTGCCTGCCTGATTGCCCCTAATCACTTCTGCCTGCCATTCTGATCACCCCTAACCAGCCTGATTGATGCTTAACTGTTCCCCTGCCGGCCTGATCTCCCCCCAACCCCAACTGCCCTCCCCCAACAGCCTGGTTGCCTTCAATTTTTCTTCCCTGCCAGCCTTCTTGTGGTGGCCATTTTGTTGTGGCAATCTTGTGGTGGCCATCTTGTGATGATATTGCAGTGGTCATCTTGTGAGGATGTTACACAATGCCACCTAGGCTTTTATTATATAGGATGATCATTCTCTGCTATCTTTTCCCAATTTCTATTTTGCTTCTCTCTCTCTCTCTCTCTCTCTCTCTCTCTCTCTCTCTCTCTCTCTCTC
>JAAGEH010000286.1:32035912-32097996 GCA_011751065.1 Lasiurus cinereus | reverse complement strand
CTCTCTCTCTCTCTCTCTCTCTCTCTCTCTCTCTCTCTCTCTCTCTCATTAATGGGCAGGAAACAAATGAGGGAGAGAAAAGCAGAGGGAGAAAGAAATAAAGAGAGTGATATGATCAAGAAAGCTCAGAATCAGCTGTGGTTACAAATCTGAGTGGCTTGAATAAGAAAGGTATAATTTTGCTAATACCAAATATACCATCTGTAGAAGAGGGATAGGTAAACTGCACCACAGCTCTTAAATGCTTCTGCTCCCAAATCATTGGCCAAGGCAATTTTATGTGGTCATACCTAACTTAAAGGGGCAAGTCCTACATGTGCAGAAAAAGAAAAACCTAAAATATTTTGTGAAAAATTTAATGTCTATTACAGCTTTATTATTTTCAACTAGGAATATGAAATTGTCTCTACACACATACACACAGATATATAAGGCTAGAGAAACAGATTGATTAATTTTGTTTGGAAATAATCTAAACCTCTAAATTCAGAGTCATGCACAAAAGGATTGCACTTGCTCTAGAATAATAATACATGATATTTGTGCACTGGGGTAGTGGGGAGGGGTGGTGTCCCTAGCCCAGCTTTCACCCTCTCCAATTTGGGACATCCCTCTCACAATTCAGGACTGCTGCCTTCCAACCACTCACCTGATGGCCCCTAACCACTTCTGCCTGCTAGCCTGATCACACCATAACCACTCCGCAGCCAACCTGATCGATGCTTAACTGCTTCCCTGCCTGCCTGAAGCCCCCAATTGTCCTCCCTTTCTGACCTGATTGCCCCCAATTGCCCTCTCCTACAGGTCATATCACCCCTAACTGTCCTCCCCTGCAGACCTGGTCCCCGCACAGCTGCCCTTCCCTGCAGGTCTGGTCCCCCTAAACTGCACTCTCCTGCAGGCTTGGTCCCCCCAACTAACCTCCCCTGCAGGCATAGTCTCTCCCAACTGCACTCTCCTGAAGGCCTTGTTCCCCCCAACTGTTGTCCCTTGCAGGCCTGGTCTTCCCTACTGCTCTCCTTCCCCTAAAGTCCTAGTCACCCCCAACTGCCTTCCCCTGCAGGCCTGGTTTCTCCCACTGCCCTCCCCTACAGTCCTGGTCACCCACTACTTACCTCCTCTGTCAACCTGGTAGCCCCCAACTGCCCTTTCCTGACCATCTTACGGCAGCTATCTTGTGACCACATGGTGGTGGCCATCTTGTGTGAGAGTGTGATGGTCAATTTGCACATTATCTCTTTATTATATAGGATTATTTGGTTAATCCTCACCCAAGGATATTTTTCCATTGATTTTTAGGAAGAGTGAAAGAGAAAGGGAATTACAGAGAGAAACACATCAACAGGTTGCCTTCTGCAAGAGCCCTGCCCAGAGCCCAGGCTGGGGAGAAGCCTGCAACCGAGGTACATATTCTTGACCAGAATTGAACCCAGGGACCCTTTGGTCTGCAGGCCAACACTCTACTGCCTAGAGCTAGAATTATTTTCTAATAGGAAATGAAATTTGAAAATTTTATTTTTTTGTGGAGTAGTAAAACAAATAAAAACATTACTGTAAAATAAATTAGGGAAGGGTGATGAGTTCAATGTTTTATTAGTATATTCCAAGTGACTTTTATAGAAAATATCCTTACAGCTGTTTTTATATTAAATCAAAACGAATGTGTGTGAATATCTATATTTTAAGAGATGCAATCTACATGTACCAATTCTGCAAATCCTAATACAAATATCAGTTTTGCAACTCAACAGTGTGAAATGCTATTTTTAAATATTGCTATTAATATGCTTTCAAAATTTGGTAATTTATTTCTGTAATATTTAAAGACTTGCTTTAAATATATAGTTTAAAACTTTTACAGTGTTTGAGGTTTATCTACAATATATTGCTTTGTTGGGGCTTGAACATTAATTGGAATGTTAAAGTATAATTTGAAGAACTATGATAATTAATGAGGAAGCAGGGAATCATGTACATTTTTAGATAATTGACAAAATCAAATGGCTAGTTCAAAGTGGCATGCATACTGAACTCTAATTCCTGCACTCGTTTCAAGTTTAATGATGTTGAGAATAAGATTTTATATTTTAAACATTGATGCATTGATCCCTAGGGTCTGGTAGTGTGGAAAAGAAGTTTTATAACTCTAGCAAAAGTAGATGTAGACTGGGTGAAGTTAATAAATGATTTCAGAGTAAGACTAAAAAATGAAAATGTTAATAAGATCTTTTAGGATCTAACTTATTTTTAATTAATCTATATGGTAATAGTTAAATCATACATTTGAGACATTAATGTGTAACTACATCATTTTAAAAAATCTTATTCACTTACTGTTCATTGCTAATTGATAAAAAAATATGGCTAGCAACATCTTTATTTTCTATTTTTAAAGCTAACAATGAAAAAATATTCATAGTAGTTTTCATAACATTATCCATATGTTTTAAAAAACTACACGTTGGAATTATACATTTATATTATAGAACTTAAACTTTGAGCAATTGTTCTTTTTATGATAATCTCATCTATATTCATCTCAGTGAAGCAATCATAAAATAAAATTTGGAGTTTTGTGGCAAACATCTCAAAATCAATCCCATTTTCCCAAAGTCAGAAAAGCAGCATGACCAGGAGGAAACCCACTCTGACCGAATAAGCATTCCACATTTTTAAGTTGATGGTAACTATGTCTTGTGTGTTAGGTAATTTATATACTAACAGCACACATACTTTCACATACTTTAGGGTGCTGAAACAATGCACTCTTTTCTCCCGTTACCCCTGTCCCCTATGCTGAGTATAAAAATTTAAAACCCAGTTCTTTCCTTGGAGCATCTGGCATAAATCTCCACCCAACATAAAGAAGGAGGGGCACATTCTGTGGTCTGCATGAGAACAGCCTGACAGCTGCCAGTTTAATCCCCTGACCATGCAAAATTTTTTTCAAGTAGGGAATCCCACTTAACATACAAGCAGTCAAGCCTAATACATTTGGTTTCTTTCCACTTTAGTGATATTAATGAAACAGAATGAAACAGAACAGCATCCTTTTCAAAAATATTTTTCTAAAAAACAGTTAATAGTACAGGAAAGGAATTTTATGACTAGGAATAAGTGATTCAGATTTATATTGTAAGTTTGAAATTGCATATTTATAGAATGTCAATGTCTGACATTAATAACTTGAAACTATTATACTGCAATAGTTTAATAGAAACTGAGGAATTCTTAACTTGAGATTTGAATGTAGGATAGGGATAAGAAAAAATGGAGGTGCTATGTGGGTGGACAAAGATAATTTTTATGCTTTTTAAATTGTACTGTATTGTTTCTTGCAGCATCCATAGCTTTCAGCAGGTAATCCTCACCACCAGGCAGCAATCTGCTCCATCCTTTGATTTTGGGCAGAACTCCATTTACCAGAAACTTTCTAGGCTTTACTCCCCAAAGGCATGTCTATTTGTCCTTTCATGGCAGATACCATGACTCCATTCTTTTTTTCTTCCTCCCTCTCTCCCTCCCTCCCTTCCTTCCTTTCTTCCTTCCTTCCTTTCTTCTTTCCATAATGTATTCTTGCAATTCACAAGTCTTAAAGCCAGAAAGAGATACTACAAATGGAGACTTCCAGAAAGTCAAATACTATTCCCCACTAATTGCTCTGGTATCCACTGCAAAACTGTGGAAGAATTATTTTACCCACTTCTGTGGTAAGTACCAGTAGGTAGATCAGTCATTATCACATTAAAACTAAGCCTACTCTGAAATACTCTATGTTTTTGTTAGGAAAAACTAAGAATAATTGACCATTTTTAGCTCCTTCATTGAGTTTCTAATCTGTTAAAGGAGAGATGTGATTCTGTCTCAGCTAAACCCATGGCATCAGAGACAATCTCGGGACAATTAGAATTTCATTAGGATTACTATCAGGTGAAATCCTTTCCTTACAAGTCCCGTTCTTATTTTACATTCTCATCAGCTAACTCAAAATAATAATTGCTAACACATGTATTATTTACCATAGTTGGGTACTCTCCTAAGTGCTCTACAAATGTTAATTCATTGTGTTAAGCCTTCTTAGATTTCCTTGTAGCCTCCTCCTACAGAGCCCTACCTGTGCTGAGACTCCTCTCCACTTTTAGACTCAGATGAACTTCTTCACAGAGTTTCTTGAGGACATACCAGGGCTGGATGGCAATCTGGAATTGGGGGAGAGCCAGCTCCTCATAAGGGTGAAGGTGGACAAGTTGCAAACAGCATATGAAGAGTGAGGAAGAGAACTGTTTCTCCCTTCTCTTTCCTGTGGCTATTCGTTATCTCCAACCTTCAGATTATTCCCATATACAGAATAAACATGCCTGCCAAGGGGCCCATTTTGTTTGAAGGCGACTTGCTATGCAGTGATACCTAGATTGATGAATATTGCACCACATAATTTTACCTCCTTTGCTGGTGCAGTTTTCTTTTTTTCTCACCATTACCACTCTTGGCCAGAACCACCAAAATAAAGCATTAGCTTCTTAAATCCTCCCTGTGATTTTGCCCAATATACACTGAAACATAATATGATTAAGTAACTAACTCCGGTTAATACAGCTAGTACTAGTAAACAGCAGGCCAGGATGTAAATGCAGGCTGCTTGTGTCCAGAATGGATGCTCTTAAATCAACTCCATATGATGTTGTCTGGATCAAGAAGCCAGCTTGGAATAAATCTGTGTGTCAGCTTCATCTCCACAAGCACAAAGAATTATTAGGAAGATAAAAACATAGTTGTCTTGCATACTGGACAATGCCACAGAAAATGTGAGAACTGACAATGTCACAGGACATTTGGACATGGTTTTCAATTGAAATATCATTGCCAAAGGATGTCTGCTAACTCACTGCTTCCACTGATATACTATAGCAGGGTAGGGTTTTTTGTTTGTTTGTTTGTTTGTTTGTTTGTTTGTTTGTTTGTTTTGAAATCATTACTTTATTTTGATTGCCAGAATTATTTCTTTTTTTATGTTTTAATCTATTTTTCCAATTTTTTAAATCAATGTATTACATGTATGCATATCTTCCCATTGCCCCCCCTCCCAAGCATACCCATATACCCCAGTGTCTTATGTTCATTGGTTATGCTTATATGCATGCATACAAATCCTTTGGTTGATCTCTTATTTATCCCACCTCTCTCTAATCTTTCCCTGTAATTTGAAGGTCTGTTTGATGCTTTACTGCCAGAGTAGGGTTTTTGTTGGTTTATTTCTTTGTTGATTTTAGCATGATTAGTGGCAGAATATTCTAGAAGTATTAGAAATCCATGTGATAAGTATATTTTGAATTATTAAATTCTTTTGAATAAGCCTCTGCAAGAAATTCAACATGTATTCGTTCCTGGATATATTCTTCATGTAATAACTTACAGCAAAAAAAAAATACCTTTATTTAATTTTAAATAATAAATCTATCTATAATTTAGAACAGAGCATTTATTAATGACTGTTCCCATCAATTTTCCACTGAAACTTTCCTTGTAAAAATTAAACCCAATAAATCCTCAAACTCCCATTAGCCAAACCTAAAAAGTAGTTATAATAAACTATAAAACAAGGAAATAGATACCTGGCTGGGAAAGTATAAAATTAATATTTGCTTACTGTGGTTTAGAACTTAAAATGCCATTATAAAAAAACTTGGGAAATCCAAGCATTTGTTCCTAGCAATATTTTTTCACTTATATACAATAATAAATCTGACAATCTAATTATTATTGCAGAATGGACTATGGTCTGCCTCAAGTGTATAAAAACCATTCCATACATTCCAAATATTAATTATAGTTCTTCCAGGATATTATGGAAGTGTCTCAAAATCCAGTTGAATTTTTTGGGAACTTAAGCACTATACTCATGTTCTTTAGGACCATAATCTAAATATTATTTTTTGAATCCTCAAACCTCTACTTCCCACATTCACATCATCAGATTTTACAATTATTTCTTTACAGCACTTTCTCAGCTTTAATGTGTATTTTTTTTCCCATTCTCAGAGCTACAACATATTTTATTTTCAAACTGTAACCCAAGAAATCTGGCCCTAACATTGCAGACGCTTCTATGCATCCCACAACTTTCAGGTGAAGCATTCCCCTAAATTACGATGTGAATTGCATCACCTCCCTAAGTTGTAATTCCCCTTCAGAATTAAAATTCTCCATTTGATCAAGAACATCTATTTTTAAAATACATATCTATTTTTATTGATTTTAGAGAGGAAGAGAGAGGGAGTGAAAGATACTAACATCAATGATGAGAGAGAATCATTGATCAGCTGCCTCCTGCATGCCCCCTGCTGGGGATTAAATCTGCAATCCGGGCATGGGTCCTCACTGGGAATGTAACCTGGATCTCATGGTTCATAGGTTGATGCTCAATCACTGAGCCATGCCAGTTGGGCAAGAATATTTCTTAATATGTAACTGGCTTCATATGTTTTAATCATTTTCATGAGTGGCTCTTCCCATTTAAAACCTCTAACATTATCCTATTGATATTCACAACCACTCATTCAAGCCTTTAATTAAGAGTAAAATCCATAGACCGAGTGATATTATTATACTAAAGGCCCAGTGCATGAAATTCATGTAGCGGTAGGGTCCCTAGGCCTAGCCAGAGATTAGGGCCAATTGGGCCTTCCTTATCCCGCTGCAGACTGCAAGCTGCAGGCCTTCCTTTGCTCTGCGTTGTCCCCTGGCGGTCAGTGCACTTCATAGTGAGCAGTCAAACTCCCAGTCGGTGGAAGTCCTGAGGAAATAATTTTATTATATAGGATTAATTTATATGTTTCCCTTTTGGATATTATGTTGGGTATTCTTTAGGTATATTTTTTAGCTGACCAAATCTCAAGAAGCATAATACATAAGTCAAGTTTCCCCAAAGAAATTTATGTATATCTTATTGTATCCTATCTGTGTATATAGCTATAATAATAAAAAGGTAATATGCTAATTAGACCGGACAGCCAAACAACCTTCTAGACATCATTCCAGACGTCCTTCTGGATTAAGCTGCCACAGTGGAGTCTGAGGCAGAGGTGGTTAGGGGCAATCAGGCAGGCAGGAAAGTGGTTTGGGGTGATCAGGCAGGCAGGCAAGTGCTTAGGGGTGATCAGTCAGGCAGGTGAACAATTAGAGTATCAGGCAGGCAGGCAGAGTGGTTAGGTGCAATCAGGCAGGCAAGCATTTAGGGAGATCAGACAAGCAGGCAAATGGTGAGGGATGATCAGACAAGGAGGTGAATAGTTAGGGTGATCATGCAGACATGTAGAGGTAATAGAGGCAATCAGGCAGGCAAGTGAGCAGTTAGGGGTGATCAGGCAAGCAGGCAGGTGAGCAGTTAGGAGCCTCCCAGCTTCCCTGCCTTCTTCTTCCCTTATTCCCTTAGCACCCCACCACTGTCTATGGTCACCTGACATGTCCTGCACCACCCCCTGGTGGTCAGCACACATCATAGTAAGCAATCGAACTCCTTATGGAATTCCCTAGGGGACAGTTTGCATATTAGCCTTTTATTATTATAGTACTAGAGGCCTGGTGCATGAAATTAGTGCATTTGGGGACCCTCTCAGCCCAGCTTGCACTTTCCTCAATTCAGGAACCGTTGGTGGATATACGACTGCCGGTTTAGGCCTGAGTCCCCACCTTAAGTTCTACCTTCAGAGTTCACCCAGATTTGGTTCTGATTGGTCAGTTTCTATGCCAGTCAGCATCCTAAGGACTATCTCTGGGCTTGATCAAAGACGCAGATATGATCAGCAGCCCTCAAGGAGGCCGGGAAAGAAACAGGCATGGCTGTTGCCAAAGCTGGTAAAGAAAGAGAGAATCAAGGGCTGATCAACAGCTGCCATGGAGCCTGAGGATCAGACCCTGCCTCTCTCTCTGCAGGCCACTCTCTGGGCTTGATCCATAGTCCCCTTGGCAGTCAGTGCTGGGTCACTGCACTGGCACCAGCTGCACCAGCTTGGGTGGCCAAGGCAACTCAGCACTGACTTCCGGTGTTCAGTCGAGCCTTGGTCCTATAGACCCTGGCTATTTATTATATAGATAAGGAATTATATCCCATGATTATAGAGGCTGCTAGTCTAAAAACTGTTGTGTGGACCAGCAGGCTAGAAACCCAGGAAATCGAAGGCACAAATGAAGTCCAAATCTTCAGTATTCTGGAGAATGCCTCTTGATCAGGGAGGTTGTGGTCTTTTTCTATTTAGGCTTTCAACTATTAGATGAAGCTCACCCAGATTATGAAGCATGATATGATCACTCAAATTCACCAATGGAAATGTTAATTCATCCAAAAACCAACCTCCAGGCTAACAGATTAAATTAGCTATTGTACACAATGACTGTGCCTATCGTGGTGCTTTTAGTTTCTTTTATTTATTCCTAGGTAGTAGTAGCTAGCACCCAGGCTCTGTTTAGCAGTGGATAGTTTACAACTTAGATAATAAGCTCACAGTATGTGTTGCAGATGTCTAAGGAATAAATTAAGCTTGCAGTGATCTTCTTGCATGGCATAATAAAGATATAATGGGTTAATAAAAATGTATTTTTATGATCTTTGTTTTTATATTACAAGAGGACCAGTGCACGAATTTGGGAACCAGTGGGGTCCCTTGGCCTGGCTGTGGGATCAGTTCGAAACAGGCTCTCTGACATCCCTTCAGGGGTACAGGATTGTGAGAGGGTGCAATCCAGGCCAAGAGACCCCCAAAATGCATGATTAAGGCCAGGGAGGAACTGCAGGAGAGCTCTAGGACATGTCTGGCCTGTCTCTCTCAGTCCCAATTGTCCAGATCCCAGCAGCAAGCTCACCAGTCAGAGTGTCTTCTCCCTGATGGTCAGTGCACATCATAACAACTGGTGAATTGGTCAACTGTCTGCTCCCTGTTGTCAGTGCACATCATAGCAAGTGATTGAGTGGCCTTAAAAAAATCATTAGCATATTATGCTTTGGTTGGTTGAATGGCTTATCATACAACCAGACACTTAGCATATTAGGCTTTTATTATATAGGACTAGTGGTCTGGTGCACAAAATCCATGCACATCAAAAGGGAATTAATTAGAGCCAATATTTTAATACTGCTATTTGCACTGTTCTCTATAATAGAAGTGTCAGAGATGAAAGAAAATTAGTAAAATGTATATAAAAATCTTCCTCCTGTCAGAGTCTGGGGCACATTGTGATATCCTGAGTCAATTCCCCACCCACCTGCATGCACTTCAAAATTGCACAAGACTAAGACCTGGCTGGCCCCACCCCTATAAAGCCCCACAGGATGGAGGTCGCAGCCTTAGGTTCCCCCATCAAGTTCTGCCTGGTCGGGGCCCAGCCTCAGGTCCCCTGGCCTGGCACCAGAGCTGGAGGTACAGCTTCAGGTCCCCTGGACCAGCCTCAGGTTCCCCAGCTCCAGCACCAGGTGGGGGGGCATGTCTTTAGGTCTTGTAACCCAGCCTCAAGTACCCCAGCCCCGTACTGGGGCAGGGTACACAGCCTCAGGTCCCTGATGCAAGGATGGGAGGGTGTGATGATCATTTGCATATTAGCTCTTTATTATATAGGATAGGATAGAATAAACTTGCTTAATTAGACCTGCTTTCAAATTTTGCTAAACTTTTTTCAGCCAGATGAAGCACACAAACTTCTCTTTCAGTTAATTGTCAGCAACACAGCAGTAAATATCAACATGAAGTAGATTATTATTGTTGATCATGCAGGGAGAACAATGGGTAAAATATTTAACTGCAGCAATGTTTGACTACATTCTATGCAATGAGAAAACCTGAAGTCATTTTCAAGGTCCACCATTTCTTACTTCTTTTCAGTTGGGTCAAGTTTCTAAGCTTTCTAAATCTCCATTTTCTGGCTAATGAAAAGAAAATAGGATTTCACCCAGACTCCTATATACCTACTCAAGGACTTCTGTGAGGATCAAATGAGATGAGGCACAGGAAAACACTTCACATACATTTGGTTAAAGTGTAAGATGTTTGCACCTGGTTATAAAGCAAGTCATGTTCCTGGGCTGAAGAAACTGCAAGAAGGCTAGTCAGTAGGGAGAGGAAGCTGCTACATGAAATCATTACCCAGATGGACACTTAGCATATTAGCCTTTTATATATATGTATTAATATCCTTAGAAATCAATGAAAATTACAAATACTATATGTTATAAAAGCAAATTCCAGTTTCTGAGCTTTCACATTTTTAGGATAACTTTTTGGTAATTTGCAATGCAGTGTCCAGGAGTGAAACTGTTTAAGATTCAAATCCTGGTTCTATCCATTAGAAGAAGCTGAGTTACTTTGGGTATGGCAGTTACACCCTCTTTTTTTCAATTTACTCGCTGATGTAATATCCTTATATCACTAACTTCCAGTGTTCAAGTTGAGCCTTGAAAAAAAGAGAATGTAACTGCATACAGAGTATGGCAAACATAAATTTACAGTTGTGAGTACAAAAATCACAGAGTTTATTTTTGTAATATTATTTATTGATTATTATGTTAGTTTTTATAGGAACAACCATAAATTTGGTTTTATCCTACCTTGTATTCGGCAGTGGGGCCTTTGGAAGGTAATTGGGGTTAGGTTAGATCATGAGAATGTGGTCCTCATAATTAGATTACCATTCTTATTTTTAAAAGGAGAATGAGATAGATCTCTTTGTTTTCTTTCATGTGAGGAAACCAGGAAGAATACTCTCACCAGAATCTAACCATGATTACATCCTGGTCTTAGAATTCCCAGCCTCCAGAACAGTGAAATGTTTGTTATTTAAACTACTCTGTCTACCATACTTTGTTATAATAATAGTAGCCTAAACTAACTAAGAAAAGCTCTTAGGAAAATTAAATGAGTTAATATTTGTAATGTCTTTAGAAGAATACTTGCCTATTACAAGTGCCATATGTGTTCTTTGATAAAAAATAAATAAATAAAATAATTGACCTGCATTAAATGAGGGTTTTTTTAGCTGCTATAAATTGACTTTGGAGAAGAGATTTTTCAAGAGAATAACAATTTTAGCTGATTAAATCATTCAAATTCACCTTAATAAACATTTTATATAAATCAATGCAATGAACTTGAAAATGATTACTTAAGATATTATTTTTTAAGTCTATTATTTTTTCAATTTATCTTTATTGTTAATGTTCCCTTTTTTCCCCATTGACCTCCACTATTCCACCCCGGTAGCCTCCCAGGCCTTCACCACACTATTTTCTGTGTCCATGGGTTATACATATATTAGTATGCATTTAAGTTCTTTGGTTAAATAAGATATCTTTTTTAATTGTTGGGTTTATTTGTGTGAGCAGCATAATGATAGCCCATTCTAGTAGAGAATCAAAGTCATCTGTATCTTTAAGAAACACTAGCAGCCCTAGCCAGTGTTACTCAGTTGGTTGGGCACTGTTTTTGTGTATCTACCTGAAGGTTGTTGATTCCCCTTTAGAGCACATACCTGGGTTGCAAGTTCAATCCCTGGTAGGGAGCATGCATGAGGTAACTAATCACTGATGGGTGTTTCACTATCACATCAATGTTTCTCTGTCTCCCTCTCCCTCTCTCTCTCTAAAAGTCAATAAAAATTGTTTTTTTTAAAAGGACACAGTAACACACACATATGAGCGAGCATTTTAATCTCTTTTGTGAGGAAAGAGCAAGTTCAGAGAAGTGGGGCTGATGGGATATTTGTCATTGTATACACACAAAAATTGTATTAACCTATTTTGATTTCTCAGTTTTAATCCAGTGGACATCATGATCCATAAGCCCATATCCATGTAAAACATTTCTGGAGTAATGAAAGTCTGAATAATGCCTTATTCTACTGTAATTGATAGAATATTGAATAATACTATCCAATCTCAATTTTACTAAAGAAACGACATCTCAAATTCACTAAAGAACCAGGCTAGTAATAAATCAAGACATGGTCAAATAGTAATGCCTATACAGTGGTACCTTGAGATACGAGTGCCCTAACATACGAGATTTTTGAGATACGAGCCGCCGAATGAGCGATTTTTGCTTTGAAATAGGAGCAACATTTGAGATAGGAGTAATTGCACGGATCGGCCGGTTGCACTCGACCCACCAGTTTACCATGACTCGAGCGTCTCATAGTTTCACACACCTCAAGGTTACGGAATGAATTAAACTCATATCTCGAGGTACCACTGTAATTATATTTATACTGCCTTAAAAACTTTGAGATGTTTCAAAGATTTTAAAAGTTTTTTTTTCAGGAATTCTAATCAAATGTACTCTCTAAAGTAGCCTCTACAGATAAATCATATCTACTGTACTGGGTCAAAAGACAAGAGTACACATATCAATCTACTTTGGCTTGTTGGGCAGGCACAAGTTTACTAAAGAAGGAGATTTATATGGCTTCTGTACTTCTCTTGAATTCAACCTCTGCTTGATCAGCAATAGATGCTGATGTTCATCTCTAATAACTGACTTGCTCTTCAACTCTTGTACTACAAGAGATTGGGTCACAGTGACCCAGAAAAGTAAAAACCTGACAGTGAGATACATCAGCATTTCTATACAAGTATATCCTCTCAGGTTTATGCCAGATTTAGTGTTTGATTCCATACCAAGTAGAGCATTTAAGGTGTCTCAATGCACAGAAGTAGGAAAAAAAGAAAATAAGAGTGTAGTGTTTGATTTGAAGAACTTTATTATTATTTTTTAACTGTAGTAGGGAAAAATGTAAAGAAACTACACTCCCATGATCACTTCAATGAAATATAAGAGGCTGGTGCAACCCCAAAATATTTCTAGCCAAATGTCACATGTCCATGACAATGTGAAAATACTTCAAGCAACAGCAAACAGAATGATTCTATTCTTTCCTTACTACTGAAATGTTCAACATATTTTTCAAATCAATGTATAATTCTTTTGTATATATTTGTTACTATTTTTTTAACCTTAATGTTGAAAAACATTTAGGTCTATTGGTTATTTTGTGTAGTGAAAAAATAACCATGTTTATCTTTAACATAACTTATTAAGTGATTCTATTTATCTTTACTAATTTTAATAGAACATTGATGTGCTACTATATTTATATTATGCTGAGTCTAATCTAGTTTATTTATCTATTCCTATGTCCACACTGTTTTATGAAACTTTATAGTATATTTACTTTTGGTAAAACAAGACCCCATATTTCTATTTTTTATTATTTTCATATCTGATTCTTTATATTTATATCTTCATATATTCTTCTGAGTCATATTTTTTATGCTCAAAAAGAACCTTTAAGAATGTAATTGGGATTCATTGCATAGCACTAAAAGATCAATTCAGGAAGAGTTGACAAATTTCAGTATTTTCTTAGTCTAGGACAAACTATATCTCTTCATCTTTAGTAATCTTCTGTTCTGTAATAGATTTTAGAGTTTTTATATGTTTTTATATTGTTCTATCATGCTTTGTATTAAGATATTGCTATTATTCTCTTTACTTTTTTATGATATTTTGTGTTTATAGATAGGAAAGATATTAAATTTAGTTTTGAAAGGTTTAAAATAAATTAATTAGTAATAAACATATATCCATAGATTTTTAAAATGGTAGTAGAGATATATTATTTCCTGTGTATATAATGCCTTGGGAATAGGTATAAGAAGAGTACTCAGGCTCACTGCAATATTTCAAAATCCCCCAGCACATAGAGGTCCATAGCTTCTGAGCAAATGTATCCTATGATTATTTAATTAATTTTTACTAGATGAGTAATGTATTTTACATTGATTAATCTTCCTTGTAAAGTTTTTAAAGTACAATTCAGCTTCTCCACTACTTCATGGAAGAAGTGCTCCTCCTCCTCCACCCACCTCGAGAGCCATATCTTCAGGGTAGAAAATAGAAGCTCAAAGAGAGAATTAAAAATATTGGGAGACTGTGCTATCTTGCAGGGGAAAATGGATGTTTACATTTTCCTAAAAAGCTATAGCTGCGGAACCCACCAAAACACCAAAACACCACTCCCCAATAGCTGCAAACACTCGGATTCAGAGGAGCTTCACACACCAAATGAAAAGGAGAGAGAACTACATAACCAGACACCCCCAGAAGAAAGACCATGGGCAGACGAAGAAACAGCCCGCGTATGAAAGAAAAACAGGCATCACCAGAAAAGGAAGTAAACAAAATAGAAGCAAACAACCTGCTAGAGAAAGGGTTCAGAGAAATGGCCAGAAGGTGGTTGAAAAGAACAGAAGACAAATTCGACAATATGAATAAGAACCAAGATGAAATGAAGAATAATCAAGAAGAAATGAAAAATGACATTGCTGCTATAAATAACTCAACAGAAAGCATCAAAAGTAGACTAGAAAAAGCAAAGGACCGCATCACTGAGCTAGAAGACAAGATAGGAAAAAATACCCAAGTACAGTAGCTTCTAGGAAAAAAAAAAATTAAAAAGCAAGAGGAGAGCCTAAGGAAACTTTGGGATAACATGAAACAAAACAACATCCACATAATTGGGCTTCCATAAAGGGGAAAATGAGCAAAGAATAGAAAACTTGTTTGAAGAAATAATGACAGAAAACTTCCCTGATATAGGAAGAAAAAACCCCACACAAATTCAAGAAGCTCACAGAGTCCCAAGCAAAATGAAAACCAAAAGACTGACACCAAGGCACATTATAATTAAATTAGCAAACACCAACAACAAAGTAATAATCTTAAAAGCAGCCAGAGAGACATAGAAAATTACCTACAAAGGGACTCTTGTCAGACTAGCAACTGATTGCTCAACAGAAACTCATCAGGCCAGAAGGGAATGGAATGAAATATACAAAGTCATGCAAAGGTAGGGTCTGAATCCAAGAATGCTATACCCAGCAAGGCTTTCAATTAAAATTGAAGGTGCAATCAGGAGCTTCACAGATTAAAAAAAAGGACTAAGGGAATTTATTAACACCAAATCAGCAATGCAAGAAATGTTAAAGGGTCTGCTGTAATAAAGAAATAGGAAGTGAAAAGAAACACAGGAATTAAGAATTAAAATGGTGACAGATAAATACCTATCAATAATAACTTTAAATGTAAATGGATTAAATGCTCCAATAAAAAGACATAGGGTAACAGATTGGATTAGAAAAGATGAACTATATATCTGCTGTCTACAAGAAACCCACCCCAGAAAAAGAGATGCACACAGACTGAGGGTGAAGGGATGGAAGACAAATTTTCAGACAAATGGAAATGAAAAAAAAAAAGCTGGGGTTGCAATACTTATATCTGAAAAATTAGATCTCAGAGTGAAGGACATAACAAGAGATAAAGAAGGCCATTTTATAATAAATACTAAAGGGAGCAATCCGACAAGAAAAATTAACTCTGGTAAGCATATATGCAGACAATACAAGAGCACCTAAATAGATTAAAAAAAAAAAAACTTCTGAAGGATATCAAAGGAGAGACTGACAGGAATACAGTCATAGTAGGAGACTTTAATACCCCACTGTCACCACTGGACAAATCCTCTAAACAGAAAATCAGCAAAGAAACATCAATCCTAAATGACTCACTAGACTGGATAGAATTAATTGACATCTTCGAACATTTCAACCCAAGCCACAGAATATACATTCTTCTCAAGTGCACATAGGTCATTTTCAAAGATAGACCATATGTTGGGTCATAGGCAAATCTCTTGAAATTCAAGAGATTTGAAGAACAGTATGGAGTTTCCTCAAAAAACTAAAAATGGATCTCCCATTTGAGCCTGTAATCCCACTCTTAGGAATTTATCCTAAGAAATTACAAACACCAATCAGAAAGGATTTATGCACCCCTATGTTCATAGCAGCACCATTTACAATAGCTACAATTTGGAAACAGCCTAGGTGCCCGTCAGCAGATGAGTGGATCAGAAAACTGTGGTACATCTACATAATGGAGTTCTATGCTGCCATGAAAAAGAAGGAATTCTTACCATTTGCAGCAACCTGGTTGGAACTGGAGAACCTTATGCTTAGTGAAATAAGCCAGTCAATGAAGGAGAAGCATCACATGATCTCACTCATTTGTGGATAATAAAGAACATTATAACCTGATGAACAAAAGGATAGATACAGAGACAGTAAAGTTTCAAACAGACTGTGAAATTACAGCAGGAAGATTAAAGTTAGGTGAGCTAGATAAGAGATCAATCGAAGGACTTGTAGGCATGCATAGAAGCATAACCAATGAACATAGACACTGGGGGGTTGGGGTACACCTGGAAGGGAGGGGGGCACTGGGGATATATATATATATATATATATATATATATATATAAATTAATAAAAATTTTTTAAAAAGAAAACAAATGAAGCATTTTCTCAGATCACAGTGGCATAAAACTGGAAATCAATTACAATAAAAACAATACAAAGAAATCAAACACATGGAGACTAAATAGCATGTAATTCATCAACAATTGGGTAACCAGAGATCAAGGAAGAAATAAAAAACATCATGGCAACAAATGACAATGACAATACAAAAATACAGAATTTATGGGACACAGTGAAAGAAGTCTTGAGAGGGAAGTTCATAGCTCTACATGCTTACTGCAAAAAACAAGAAACAGTGGTAATAAATTTCCTAACCCTACAACTCAAAGAACTAGAAAGAGAGCAACAAGAAAAGTCCACTGTAAGCAGAAGGAAGGAAATAGTAAATATCAGAGCAGATATAAACAACATAGAGACTAAAGAAACAACTCAAAAGATCTACAAAACCAAGAGATTATTCTCTGAAAGGATAAACAACATTGATGGACCTCTAGCTATGCTCACCAAGAAGAAAAGAGAAAAATCAAACGAACAAAATCAAAAATGAAAGACAAAAAATAACAACAGACCCCTCCAACATACAAAGGATTGTTAAAAAATACTGTGAAAACCACTATTCCAACAAACTGGATAACCTGCAGGAAATGGACATATTCCTAGAAAAATACAACCTTCAAAAACTCAATCAGAAAGAATCTAAACATCTCAATAGGCAATAACTATGGAAGAAATAGAAGCAGTCATCAAAAAATTTCCAGCAAATAAAAGCCCTGGACCAGATGGCTACACAGGAGAGTTTTACCAAACATTCAAGGAAGAATTAAAACCTATCCTCCTCAGACTATTCAAAAACATTCAAGAAGAAGGAACACTTCCAAACCCCTTCTATGAAGCCAGCATCACCCTAATACCAAAACCAGATAAAGACAACACAATGAAAGAATTATAGGCCAATATCTCTCATGAACATAGATGCCAAAACCCTCAAAAAAATTCTAGCAAATCGGATCCAGCAGTACATCAGAAAGATCATATACCATGACCAACTAGGATTTACCCCAGAAATGCAAATATGGTACAATATCCGCAAATCAATAAACATGATACATCACATAAACATATTGAGAGATAAAAATCAAAGAGTCAAATCAATTGATGCAGAAAAAGTATTTGACAAAATCCAACACCCTTTATTGATGAAAACTCTCAGCAAGGTGGGAATAGAAGGATCATGCCTCAACATCATAAAAGCCATATATGATAAACCCACAGCTAACATCATACTCAATGGGCAAAAACTAAAACCATTTCCCCTAAGCATAGGAACAAGACAGGGATGCCCACTCTCACCACTCCTGTTCAACGTAGTACTGGAAGTATTAGCCATTGCAATTAGACAACAAGAAGAATTAAAAGGCATCCAAATTGGAAAAGAAGAAGTAAAGCTGTCCTTATTTGCAAATGACATGATACTGTACATAAAAAACCGGAAGGACTCCATCCCAAAACTAATTGACTTAATAAATGAATTTGGCAATGTAGCAGGATACAAAATTAATTCCAAGTAATCTATGGCATTTCTATACACTAATAGTGAAATTATAGAAAGAGAGACTCAAAAAGCAATCCTATTTACCATCACACCAAAAAAGTTAAGATACCTAGGAATAAACCTAACTAAGGAGGTAAAAGACCTCTACGCAGAAAACTACAGGACAGTGAAAAAAGAGATAGAGGAAGATGTAAACAGATGGAAGAGCATACCATGCTCATGGATTGGGAGAATCAACATCATTAAAATGTCCATACTACCCAAAGCTATCTATAGATTCGAAGTGCTACCCATTTCAATGACATATTTCACAGACCTAGAAAGAACTCTCCAAAGATTCATCTGCGACAAAATAGACCCCAAGTAGCCACAGCAATTCTGAGAAAGAAGAATAAAGTAGGTGGGATCCCAATACCAAATTTCAAGCTATATTACAAAGCTACTGTTCTCAAAACAGCCAGTACTGGCACAAGAACAGAACATAGACCAATGAAATAGAATAGAGAATCCAAATATTGACCCAAACCACTATGCTCAATTAATATTTGACAAAGGAGGCATGAACATACAATGGAGTCAAGACAGCCTCTTCAATAAATGGTGTTGGGAAAATAGGACAGATGCATGCAAAAAAAATGAAGCTGAACCACCAACTTACACCAAATTCAAAAATAAACTCCAAATGGATACAGGACTTAAACATATGACGGGAGACCATAAAAATACTAGAGGAATCCACAGTCCGCACAATCTCAGACATATGCTGAAAGAACTTTTTCACTGACACTGCTCCAAGGGCACTGGAAGCTAAAGAGACAATAAACAAATGGGACTGCATCCAAATAAAAAGCTTTTGCACAGCAAAAGAAACCATCAACAAAACAACAAGAAAGCCCACTGTATGGGAGAACATATTTGCAAATGTTAGCACTGATAAAGGTTTAATCTCCAACATCTACAGCCAACTTATACAACTTAATAAAAGGAATATAAATGATCCAATAAAAAAAATGGGCAATGGACTTAAATAGAACCTTTTCTAAAGATGACAGAAGGAAGGCCAAGAGACACATGAAACCATGCTCAAAGTGGCTAAATATCTGATTCATGCAAATCAAAATGACAATGTGATACCATATCATACCTGTCAGAATGGCAATCATCAACAAATCAACAAATGACAAGTGTTGGCGAGGATGCAGAGAAAAAGGAACCCTCGTGCACTCCTGGTGGGAATGCAGACAGGTGCAGCCACTGTGAAGAACAGTATGGAGTTTCTTCAAAAAATTAAATATGGAACTCCCGTTTGATCCAGCAATCCCACTCTTAGGAATATATCCTAAGAAACTAGAAACACCAATCATAAAGGATTTATGCACCGCTATGTTCATAGCAGCACCATTTACAATAGCTACAATTTGGAAACAGCCTAGTTGCCCATCAGCAGATGAGTGGATCAGAAAACTATGGTACATCTACACAATGGAATTCTATGCTGCAATAAAAAAAAAAAACGGAATTCTTACCATTTGCAGCAACCTGGATGGAACTGGAGAGCATTATGCTAAATGAAATAAGCCAGTCAATGAAGGAGAAACACCACATGATCACACTCATTTGTGGATAATAAAGAACATTATAAACTGATGAACAAAAAGGTAGATAACAAAAAGGTAGAGGCAGTAAAACATCAAACAGACTGCCAAATTACAGCAGGAAGGTTAAGGAGAGGTGGGGTACATAAGCGATCAACCAAAGGACTTGTATTCATGCATATAAGCATAACCAATGAACACAAGACTCTGAGGGGTTAGGGTATGCCTGGGGGTGGGGAGAATGGAAAGCTATATATACATGTATTATATGAATAAAAAATAATAAATAAAGCACAATTCATCTCATAGAATTTAAGATCTTGATGAAGCTCTAATAATATGGTATTTAATTCATTAAATATTTTCCACATTTTAAACATATTAAAGTATTCAGGAATATTTCAGTTTTTAAAAAAATTTAAATGAAATGCAATTATTGTTATTTTATTGTTCCAATTTCTGGGCTTCTGCTGATTGTATTCTATCACATCTTCAGTTTAGCAGATAGGCAGGGACAAAGTAGAGTAATGACCCTCATTTTATAGAAGCTATAAAAGACACCAGAAAAACAAACCAATACTCTTATGTCTGCATGACAATTGATCTCCTCAACAGTAGATCAGTGTCTCTGATTCCTGGAAGGTTGGACAGAGCCCAGAAGAACTGTTTATTAGTTTCAGAAGAAATATTAGGGAGAGGCCTAGATAACAGACTAACTCTCTAATTGAGTGAAACTTTCTCTACAAAGAATATTAGTAGCAAAAATAAAAAATTATTCTTGTTAAGGTAAGAGATGGATTATGATTGGTATTTTTTGAGTCATGTCATATTTTTATAGTACTTTATTTAATTTATTATTATTGACTATTTTCCCAGTTATTCTCCATAGGTTATCCTATTTAATAAAATAGTAATATGCAAAATGACCATACCTCCACTACACCCACAAGCCATGCCCACCAGTCAATCAGAGTGAGTATGCAAATTAATCCAACCAAGATGACTAAGGCCACAAAGAGAGCATGAGGGAGGCTGGGGTGGCCCCTGGCCATGGAGGAAGCCAAGCTTTCCCCATACCTGGCTGGCCCAAACCTCCACTTAAGGCAACAAAGATTCAATGGCTGTGTGAGCAGAAGGCTTGGCTCTGCTCCAGGCTACAAAGTTTCAGTTGTAGAAAATAAATAAATCTCAGATACCAGGGCCTCCACTTGGATTGCTGGGAGGTGTGGCAGGCCTGAAAAGCACCACAGGCCCCTCGCCCAGGACACTCCATGCCCCAAGGGAACCCCAACCCAGATCCAGAATACCCTTCAGGGCAAACCAGGTGGCCCCCACCCATGCACCAGGACTGTATGCTATCTAATAAAAGAGTAATATGCAGAGTGACCATCACTCCAACTCACAAGATAATTTCCCCCATGTGATCAAAAGATCCTGTCCCCCTGTGGACACAAGATTGCCACTGCAAGATGCCTAACAGGGGAGGACAGTTGGCAGGGACCAGGCCTGCAAGGGAGGGCAATTGGGGGTGATAAAGCCTGCAAGTAAGGGCTGTTAGGGGTGACCAGGCCTGCAGGGAAGGGCAGTGGGGGGGATCCAGACCTGAAGGGGTGGGCAATTAGGCATCAATCAGGCTGGCAGAGGAGTCATTAGGGGGTGATCAGGCTGGCAGGCAGAAGTGGTTAAGGGCAATCAGGAAGGCAGGCTGGTGAGCAGTCGGGAGCCAGCAGTCCTGGATTGTGAGAAGGATGTCCCATGGCCCATTTAGGCCCAATCTCTGAATCGGGCCTAAACGGGCCATTGGACATCCCTCAGGGTGTCTCAGATTGGAGAGGGTGCAGGACACCCATCTCCCCCCCTGTGCATGGATTTCATGCACAGGGCCTCTAGTTTTTAATAATTTTTATGTGTTTTTAGTTTTTCAGGTTTTGAAAAAATTTAAGTTATTTTTGCATACAATATTATGTTAGCTTCAGGTGTATAACATCATGATTATACATGTATATATATACCTTATGAAGTGACAACCATGAAAAGTTTAGAAACCATCTTTTACCATATATTGTTATTACTATTGGGAACTATATTTGCTATGTTGTACATTACATTTTTTAGAACTGGTAGTTTGTATTTTGTAATTCCCTTCATCTTTTCACATATTCTCCCTCACAAAACAAAACAGAAACAAATTCATAGATATGGAAAACAAACTAAAAGTTATCAAAGGGAAAGGGGATGGGGTAATCTTTTTTTTTTTTTTTTTATAATTGTCACCATGAAGGAGTCAATCCTTGTAGTTTTATGATCAAGAAACAGGTCAGATACCAAAGATAAGACATAATCACTAAGCAGGGGTTAGGTCAAAAGGGTCACATTTTTTTATATAGACTGTTTAATGGGATGTAGTATTTAGGCATATTCAAAAGACACATATGCTGTGTCATGACATCAGCTGAAGAAGCCTAAAACACAAAAGTTCCTTTCAAGTGAAAAAGATGAATTGTTCTTACCAGCAGTCCATATGTCAAGAGTCAATAAAAACAATTTTATCTTATCCCTACTGTCCTCTACCCTTTCAGAATAGCTTTCTTAATGATTATTTAACTTATAATAAGAGTCACATGAGGCAAAATTAACTGTTTTTAATGTTTTCAATAAAGTATTATGAAGTTAATGTCAGTACTATCTACTTAGTCACGCAAGCTTCTCAGTTCCCCATAATAAAATGTATTGGATTTTCCATCACTTAGATGATCAAACAACATTTGTGTGTTTTTTTATATATATATTTTATTGATTTTTTACAGAGAGGAAAGGAGAGGGATAGAAAGTCAGAAACATCAATGAGAGAGAGACATCGATCAGCTGCTTCCTGCATGCCCCCTACTGGAGATGTGCCCACAAGCAAGGTACATGCCCTTGACCGAAATCGAACCTGGAACCTTTCAGTCCGCAGGCCGACACTCTATCCACTGAGCCAAACCGGTCTCGGCTCAAGCAACATTTAAATACTGAAGGCCAGGTACACGGATTTGTGCCCAGTGGGGTCCCTCACCCTGGCCTGCACCTTTTTGCAATCTGAGACCTCTCAGGAGATTTTGGATAGTTGGTTTCAGTCTAGTCCCCATAGGCCCGATCCAGACAAGAGGGAGGCTGACCCTGTGCATTGAGCTTCTATCCCCTGCTGTTCAGTGCACATCATAGTGACTGGTGGACCAGTCGTTTGGTCATTCAATCATTTGGTCACTTAGGATTTTATATATGTATAGGTAGGAGGCCCTCCATTATCTGGCAACTGCCTTATTCAGGCTCCAATGCTTGCATGAGATGTGGCAGTTGTATTGATTGAGTGTCAGTTTTATTTATATATAAATAAAACTTAAAAGGACAGAATGGAGAAAACTTTAAGAACTCAGATGACCAAGAAGGCTGCAAATTGATTAGTAATAAAGGCCATATCAAAGGCCATATCAAAGGCCAAACCAAAGGTGAGAGAGCAATCAGGAATAGGTGGCCTTATGTTCAGTCTTATTTCTAATCATTCATTCATATGCACTTCATGATTTAGCATGCTATTTTATGACTTTATGTCTTTGTTGATGTGGTCTCTTCTTGGGAGGCTGTTGTCATTTGTCCAGCATGGTGAACTCCTGCTGATCTTTTAAGCTTAACTCTGATAAATGCTTTGCAAACTCTTTTTTACTCTTTGCCGAAGAAAACTTAACACTCACTTCCTGACACCACCCCTGCTAATACCTATAGGCATTATATGGAGGAGACTGAAGAATGATTTTAACAATCTAGATATAATGAAAATAAGATTTCCCTAAAAGATTTAAACTACAACATTAATGTTTAGTGAATTACATGCAGTCAAAATAAAGAGTCAGAATAACTTCTGGACTGTGAAGATTCCACACTAAATGAATTGTTGATATTAGTTTTGAGGGAAAAGAGTGAAAATGGAATTTGAATGGAAAGTGATTCACTCTCTTGCTAAATTCTTTGGTGGATGAGGGGAATGGACCTAGAGATCAGGAGAAGCAAAGAAAAACAAGAGGGAAGAGATAACTGAACTTAATGGTGTGAATTTTAATGGAGGAGAACATTTTATTAATCAAGTATGTCAAAATCATCCTGGTGCAGAAATGGAGATGAAAAAACATAGTCCTACTTCCTGACCATCAGGAAAGTGAGTTCAAACCTGAAAGATTCAGAACAAGTGGTATACTCAAGAAAGAGCTAGGTTTCAACTATGAGCAATGTAGAAAAACTAGCTGGCATATAACTTGTGACATTTGGTTAAATTTAATTCCAACAGATTATTGAACATAAGCCAGTAGTAGAGGATGTGTTTCAACCTGTTTGGGATAGTCTTTGCCAAGTAATAGAACATTTTGAAGATTTTTCTTCCTGGGGCTACATCAGCATCTTGTCCACCAGGTTTTGTAGAAATGCACAAAATAGACATATACAGACAAGTAACAAACAGCAATAGTCTCTTGCTCTGATACTTTGCTCATAAGACAATATTATAACAATGTGGCTTAAAAAAACTTTATTGTTGAAAGTTTACATAGCCCCTCCCTTTTCCTCCATTTATCTCTTTCAGCTCACTCCCATCCCCTTCCTCCTTCCCCTTCGTCCTTGCCAGGTTCTACAATAAGGATGGACCTGGAGAGTGTTATGCTAAGTGAAATAAGCCAATCGGAGAACAATGTGGCTTTTAAAAAAAATTCTTTATTGATTTAGGTATTACATATGTGTCCTTATTCCCCAATTAACCCCCAACTCCAATTTATGCCCCCACGCCCCTGTTGTCTGGGTCCATTGATTAGGCTTATATGCATGCATATAAGTCCTTTGGTTCTTCTCTCCCCTTTACCCCCATATTCTCATCCTTCCCTGAGGTTTGACATTCTGATTGACGTTTTTTTGTCTCTGAATCTATTTTTGTTCATCAGTTTATGTTGTTCATTATATTCCACAAATTAGTGAGATAATGTGATACTTATCTTTCTCTGCCTGGGTTATTTCACTTAGCATAACACTCTCTACCTCTATCCATATTGTTGAAAATGGTAAGAACTCCTTATTTTTTTACCAAAGTGTAGTATTCCATTGTGTAGATATACCACAGTTTTTTAATCCACTCATCTGCTATTGGGCACTTTGTTTCCAAATCTTTGCTATGTTAAATTGTGCTGCTATGAAGATGGGACTGCATATATCCTCTCTGATTCATGTTTCTAATTTCTTGGGATATATTCCTAGAAGTGAGATCACTGGGTCAAATGGGAGTTCCATTTTTAGTTTTTTGAGGAAACTGCATACTGTTTTCCACAATGGCTGCACCGTCTGCATTCCCATCAGTAGTGCACAAGGATTCCTTTTTCTCCACATCCTTGCCAGCAATTGTCATTTGTTGATTTGTTGATGATAGCCATTCTGACAGGTGTGAGATGGTACATCATTGTTATTTTTATCTGCATCTCTCTGATGATTAGTGACTTTGAGCAGGTCTTCATATGGCTCTTGGTCTTCCTTCTTTCTTCTTTTGAAAAGTGTCTATTTAGATCAGTTGCCCATTTTTTGACTGGGTTATTTATCTACTTTTTGTTAAGCTGCATGAGTTCCCTGTAAATGTTGGAGATTAAACCCTTATAATTGATATCATTGGCAAATATGTTCTCCATCAAAATAATTATTAGACGTAATGAATGAATTTGGCAAAGTAGCAGGATACAAAATTAACGCCAAGAAATATATAGCATTTCTACACACCAATAATAAGCTTACAGAAAGAGGGACTAAAAAAGCAATCCCCTTTACCATTGCACCAAAAAATTAAGATACTTAGGAATAAACTTAACTAAGAAGGTAAAAGACCTATACGTGGAAAACTACATGACACTGAAAAAAGAGATAGATGAACACATAAACAGATTGAAGAACATACCATGTTCTTGGATTGATAGAATCAATATCATCAAAATGTCCACACTACCCAATCAATCTATAAATTCAATGCACTTCCCATTAAAATTCCAACAGTATATTTCACAGACCTAGAAAGAACTTTCCAAAAATTCACCTGGAATAAAAAAAGAGCCCGAATAGCTATAGCAATCCTGAGAAAGAAGAATAAAGTAGGTGGGATATCAATACCAGATTTCAAGCTGTATTTCAAAGCCACTGTTCTCAAAACTACCTGCTACTCACACAAGAACAGACATAGATCAATGGAATAGAATAGAGAACCCAGAAATCAACCTAAATCACAATGCCCAATTAATATTTGACAAAGGAGGCATGAACATATAGTGGAATCAAGACAGTCTCTTTTATATTCACAGCATTTAGTGCAATACCTGATATGTGTTAAACAGAATTTAATAGTTTAATGAAAAAAATGAACAGTACTATGGACTGAATGTTGGTGTCTTCCCAAAATTCATATTTGAGATTTAATCCCTAATGTAATGGTCTTTGGAGGTGGGTTCTGGGGGAAGGTATTAGATCATAAGTGGATAGCCCTTATTAATGAGATAATGCCCTTATAAAAGAGACCCCAGAGAATTCTCAATCCTTCTTCTATGTGAGATTACATAGAAAAGACTGCTGTGTAGACGTGACACTGAATTTGCCAGCACCTTTATCCTATATTTCCCTGTATCTAGAAACGTGAGAAATAAACTTCTGTTTATAAGCTACCTGGTCTGTGGCATTTTGTTATAGCAGCCCGAAGAAGCTAAGATCATTATTAAAATGATGTTGCAGGAAAAAGAAGCCCTTTTTCAAAGATAATAATTTCCTTAGAATCTAACAATTGCTTTCTTTCCCAAGAGTATATGAATCAGGCTTTTCTATGCAGCAGTTTATATTGCACAATAGGTCTATGTAGCAGATTGCACTAAGTGGCTTATCTATGCAACTTGCTGAAATATGTGGTATATTTATTTGACAGGTTTGTCATTGGTTTTATTGTGGGATGGGGGATTTACATGGGTGAAATAGGCAGGCACCATGACAATTTGCTCAGCTCTACCAGTGGATGTATTAAATGACTTTTTTTTAATTGGATGGAAGATTTAATACAGATTTTGTTTAAACTGATCTCAAATAATATATGTGTAGAAAAGAACATTTAATATATAAATGATCGTGATAAATTGAATTGCAAACACTAAACATTTTCTTCAAAATTTTGTGGTCTTTTCATCTTTACTACAGCAACTAAATAAGAAAAGGTGTTCATATGGATCCTTTTCAAATCAAAATACTTTATTTCCTCAAATCCAAGTGAACTACGGAGAGAAAATAGTGGTTTTATAAAGTTAATTACTAGATTTTTAAATTATTATAATGTTTATTTCCATTGGTTATCTTAAAAAAATAATCCAAATAAATGAAAACCCTGGGTCCTAATGACCAATAAAGACCAGAGGCTAACCAACTGGAAGTCAGTGGTGGCCCTGTGACAACCAACTGGTGAGGGGAAATCAGGAAGGCATTTAGGGTGGTTAGGGGTGATCAATTAGGCAGACCAGTGGTTAGGGGTGATCAGGTAGGTAAGCGAGCAATTAGGGGCAATCACATAGGCAGATGGCCTCTTGCAGGAATGGACCTGCCCCCATCAAATAAAGATGGAAGCTCAGGCCAGCCAACCCATTGCACCCCAGCCTGTTGCCTGCAGAGGGAGGCCATCCATGTCAGGGGAGCGGGAGCACCACTGCACAGATGGAAAGCAGTGGCAGTGGCAGGGGTGGGGCCAGCTTCCTGCATCCTAGGGAAGGAAAGTCCTGATAGGCCCTGATCTCAGGACATGCCTAGGGACCTTACCTGAGAACTCCTGAATTGTGAAAGGGAACTGGATGAGTTGAAGGACCCCCCTGAGTGCACGAATTTTCATGTACCAGCCCTCTAGTTTCTTAATAAGACAAGAGCAGATGCTAAAACCTGTCTAGCACAGAAAATTGAGCTGATGGCTAGAAACTGTTATCTTAAGACATAAAGGAACAGAAGCCAAGTGCTGCAGAGTTCATTTTATTAGCCAAACAACAACCAACCCAGTGCCCAGCAGCAGAGCTGATATTATAAATTTGGGCTGGAAACATAGAGATCCAAATTTGAAATGAAAAGAGAAAACAGAAATAAAGAGGTGAAAGAAGAAATTGTAAGAAACATAAGAAATCAAAGCCAATTGGCCAAGATAAAGTCAAAGTTTAGTCAACCAGTCAAGAATTGTTCCCATTTATGAACTAGTATACATTGAAAATTTTTAGAGAGAAAAAAAAATTTTCCTGTCTTCAGCAAAGACACTGTTAGTGTGGAGGTAAGGATAAAGAGCTACAAATCCTATTTAATAAAAGAATAATATTCAAATGCACTGCACCTCTGCCACACTCACAAGCCATGTCCACCAGCCAATCAGGAGCAAGTATGCAAATTAACCTAACAAAGATGGCTGCAGCCCCAGAGAGAGCAGGAGGCTTGGGTTTCTCCAGCAATGAAGTAAGCCAAGCTTTCTGCCTGCCCTGGCCTTTCTTGGCCTCCACTTAAGGCTAGAAAGTTTCAATTATAGAAGATAAATAAATCCCAACAAAAATGGCTGCAACCACTGAGCGAGCAGGAGGCTTAGCTCTGCTGAAGGCTACAAAGTTTCAATTATAGAAGATAAATAAATCCCAGATACCATGGCCTCCATTTGGGTCTCTGGGTGGCATGGCTAGCCTGCAAGCCACCATAGGCCCTTCACCCAAGCTGCGCCACACCCCAAGGGAACCTCCACCCTGATCTGGGATACCCTTCAGGGAAAATCAGCCGACTTCCCCCCATACACAAGGCCTCTATCCTATCTAATAAAAGAATAATATGCAAATTGATCATCACTCCAACAAACAAGATGGCTGTCCCCATGTGGTCAAAGATGACTGCCTCCATGTGGACATAAGATGGCCACCACAAGATGGCCAGCAGGGGAGGGAAATTGAGAAGGACCAGGTCTGCAAGGAAGAGCAGTTGTGGGTGATCAGGCCAGCAGGAAAGGGCAGTTGGGAGAGACAAGGCCTGCAGGGGAGGGCAGTTAGGAGTGACCAGGCCAGCAGGGGGGGGATACTTAGGAACAAACAGGCTGGTAGGGGAGCAGTTAGGCATCAATCAGGCTGGCAGGGGAGTGGTTAGGAGGTCATCAGGCTGGCAGGCAAAAATGGTTAGGGGCAATCAGGAAAGCAGGCAGGAGAGCAGTTGGAGCCACAAGTCCTATATTGTGAGATCGGGCCTAAATGGGCAGTCTGACATTCTTTGAGGGGTCCCAGAATGGAGATAGTGCAGGCTGGGCTAGGGGACACCTTCCCCTCCTTCCCGCTCCCCATGCACAAATGTTATGCAGCAGGCCTCTAGTGGGCATATAAAAATCTTAAGGGACAAGCAAGCACTATTCAGTGAAATAATAAAGTCAATTACAAGATGAGCTCAAAGCAGGATCAAAGATTGAAGGTCAGTGTCTATAGTAAAGAGGATCTAGATCCCTAACTCTAACTATATAGGATCAGAACAAAAAAAAAGCTTGCCAAGGCAAAAGAACTGCTCTTCACATCCTGCTTTGCAAGATAATCTTTTGTTATTAGTCAACTAATTTCCCCTGAAAAGAAATTGGCCATCTTAACATGGACAGGCTCTGATTTTGATGGTATAACATTGTTTTTATTTATTTATTTATTTTTTGCCTATTAGGAGAGATTTTTATTTATTTATTTATTTTTTAATTTTTATTAATTTTCTTATACATATCTCCGCATTGCCCCACCTCCCTCCCAGGCATACCACAACCCCCAGTGTCTATGTTCATTGATTATGCTTATATGCATGCATACAAGTCCTTTGATTGATCTCTTATCTAGCTCACTTAACTTTAATCTTCCTGCTGTAATCTCACAATCTGTTTGAAGCTTTACTGTCTCTGTATCTATCCTTTTGTTCATCAGTTTATAATGTTCTTTATTATCCACAAATGAGTGAGATCATGTGATTCTTCTCCTTCATTGACTGGCTTATTTCACTAAGCATAAGGTTCTCCAGTTCCAACCAGGTTGATGCAAATGGTAAGAGTTCCTTATTTTAATGGCAGCATAGAATTCCATTGTGTAGATGTACCACAGTTTTCTGATCCACTCATCTGCTGACGGGCATCTAGGCTGTTTCCAAATTGTAGCTATTGTAAATGGTGCTGCTATGAACATAGGGGTGCATAAATCCTTTCTGATTGGTGTTTGTAATTTCTCAGGATAAATTCCTGAGTGGGATTACAGGGTCAAATGGGAGATCCATTTTTAGTTTTTTGAGGAAACTCCATACTGTTCTCCACAGTGGCTGCACCAGTCTGCATTCCCACCAACAGGCACAAGGGTTTCTTTTTCTCCGCAACCTCGCCAACACTTGTCGTTTGTTGATTTGTTGATGATTGCCATGCTGACAGGTGTAAGATGGTATCACATTGTCATTTTGATTTGCATCTCTCGGATGATTAATGACTTTGAGCATGGTTTCATGTGTCTCTTGGCCTTCCTTCTGCGTCTTTCGAAAAGTTTCTATTTAGGTCCGTTGCCCATTTGTTAATTGGATTGTTTATCTTCCTTTTATTAAGTTTTATAAGTTGCTTGTAGATTTTGGAGATTAAACTGGTATCAGTGATAACATTTGCAAATATGTTCTCCCATACAGTGATCTTTCTTGTTGTTTTGTTGATGGTTTCTTTTGCTGTGCAAAAGCTTTTTATTTTGATGTAGTCCCATTTGTTTATTTTTTCTTTAGCTTCAACTGCCTTTGGAGCAGTATCCGTGAAGAAGTTCCTTCTGCATATATCTGAGACTGTGCTGCCTGTGGATTCCTCTAATATTTTTATGGTTTCCCTTATAATGTTTAAGTCCTGTATTCATTTTGAGTTTATTTTTGTATTTGGTGTAAGTTGGTGGTCCAGTTTCATTTTTTTGCGTGTATCTGTCCAATTTTCCCAACACCATTTATTGAAGAGGCTATCTTTGCTCCATTGAATGTTCATGCCTACTTTGTCAAATATTAGTTGAGCATAGTGGTTTGGGTGGATATCTGGGTTCGCTATTCTATTCCATTGGTCTATATGTCTGTTCTTGTGCCAGTACCAGGCTGTTTTGAGAACAGTTGCTTTGTAGTATAGCTTGAAATCTGGTATTGAGATCCCACCAAATTTATTCTTCTTTCTCAGAATTCCTGTAGTTATTTGTGGTCTTTTTTTGTTCCAGATGAATCTATGAAGAATTCTTTCTAGGTCTGTGAAATATGTCGATGGTATTTTAATGGGTAGTGCATTGAATCTGTAGATTGCTTTGGGTAGTATGGATATTGTAATGATGTTGATTCTCCCAATCCATGAGCATGGTATGCTCTTAATCTGTTAACATCTTCCTCTATCTCTTTTTCAGTGTCCTGTAGTTTTCTGCATATAGGTCTTTTACCTCTTTATTTAGGTTTATTCCTAGGTATCTTAATTTTTTTGGTGCGATGGTAAATGGGATTGCTTTTTGAGTCTCTCTTTCTGTAAGTTCACTATTAGTGTACAGAAAAGCCAGAGATTCCTTGGCATTAATTTTGTATCCTGCTACATTGCCAAATTCATTTATTAAGTCAATTAGTTTTGGGATGGAGTCCTTTGGATTTTTTATGTACAGTATCATGTCATCTGCAAATAAGGACAGCTTTACTTCTTCTTTTCCAATTCGGATGCCTTTTATTTCTTCTTCTTGTCTAATTGCAATGGCTAATACTTCCAGTACTATGTCGAACAGGGGAGGTGAGTGTGGGCATCCCTGTCTTGTTCCTGTTCTTAGGGGAAATGGTTTTAGTTTTTGCCCATTGAGTATAATGTTAGCTGTAGGTTTATCATATATGGCTTTTATGATGTTGAGGTATGTTTCTTCTATTCCCACTTTGCTGAGAGTTTTCATCAAGAAAGGATGTTGGATTTTGTCAAATGCTTTTTCTGCATCAATTGATATGACTATGTGATTTTTAACTCTCAATTTGTTTATGTGATGTATCACATTTATTGATTTGCGGATATTGTACCATCCCTGCATTCCTGGGATGAATCCTGCTTGGTCATGGTGTATGATCCTTCTGATGTACTGCTGGATCCGATTTGCTAGAATTTTGTTGAGGGTTTTGGCATCTATGTTCATGAGAGATATTGGCCTATAATTCTTTCATTGTGTTGTCTTTATCTGGTTTTGGTATTAGGGTGATGCTGGCTTCATAGAAGGGGTTTGGAAGTGTTCCTTCTTCTTGAATGTTTTTGAATAGTCTGAGGAGGATAGGTTTTAATTCTTCCTTGAATGTTTGGTAAAACTCTCCTGTGTAGCCATCTTGTCCAGGGCTTTTATTTGCTGGAAGCTTTTTGATGACTGCTTCAATTTCTTCCATAGTTATTGGACTACTGAGATGTTTGGCTTCCTCCTCATTGAGTTTTTGGAGGTTATATTTTTCTAGGAAAATGTCCATTTCTTGCAGGTTGTCCAATTTGTTGGAATAGAGTTGTTCATAGTATTTTTTAACAATCTTTTGTATTTCCACAGGGTCTGTTGTTATTTCTCCTCTTTCATTTCTGATTTTGTTTATTTGGGTCTTCTCTCTTTGCTTCTTGGTGAGCCTTGCTAGATGTCCATCAATCTTGTTTATCCTTTCAAAGAACCAGCTCTTGGCTTTGTTGATCTTTTGAATTCTTTCTTTCGTCTCCAAGTTGTTTATCTCCACTCTGATCTTCACTATTTCCTTTCTTCTGCGTACACTGGGCTTATCTTGTTGCTCTCGTTCTAGCTCTTTGAGTTGTAGGTTTCATTAATTTATTACCATTGTTTCCTGTTTTTTGCATTAGGCTTGTAGGGCTATGAACTTCCCTCTCAAGACTGCTTTCATTGTGTCCCATAAATTTTGTATTGTTGTGTTGTCATTGTCATTTGTTGCCATGATGTTTTTTATTTCTTCCTTGATCTCTCTGATTACCCAGTCATTGTCTAGTAGCATGCTGTTTAGTCTCCATATGTTTGATTTCTTTCTATTGTTTTTATTATAGTTGATTTCCAGTTTTATGCCACTGTGGTCTGAGAAAATGCTTGATATGATTTCTATCTTCTTGAATTTGAATAGACTTTTCTTATGACCCAACATATGTTCTATCTTTGAAAATGACCCGTGTGCACTGGAGAAGACTGTATGTTCTATGGCTTTGGGGTGAAATGTTCTGAAGATGTCAATTAATTCCATCTGGTCTAGTGAGTCATTTAGAATTGATGTTTCTTTCCTGACTTTTTGTTTAGAGGATTTGTCCAATGGTGACAGTGGGGTATTAAAGTCTCCTACTATGATTGTGTTGCTGTCAATCTCTCCCTTAATATCCTCCAAGAGTTTTTTATATATTTAGGTGCTCCTATATTGGGTGCATATATGTTTACCAGAGTTATTTCTTCTTATTGGATTGTTCCCTTTAATATTATGAAGTGGCCTTCTTTATCTCTTGTTATGTCCTTCACTTTGAGATCTAATTTGTCAGATATAAGTATTGTGACCCCAGCTTTTTTTTCCATTTCCATTTGCCTGAAATACCATGTTCCATCCCTTCACCCTCAATCTGTGTGCATCTCTTTTCCTAAGGTGGGTTTCTTGCACACAGCAGATATATGGATCATGTTTTCTTATCCAGTCGGTTACCCTATGTCTTTTGATTGGAGCATTTAATCTGTTTACATTTAAAGTTATTATTGATAATTACTTATCTGTTGCCATTTTTAGTCCTTACCCCCGAGTTCCTTCTTCACTTCCTCTTTCTTTTTATTACAGCAGACCTTTTAACATTTCTTGCATTGCTGGTTTGGTGGTAATATATTCCCTTAGTCCTTTTTTGTCTGTGAAGCTTTTGATTTCACCTTCAGTTTTGATTGAGAGTCTTGCAGGGTACAGTATTCTTGGATTCAGACCCTTCCTTTGCATTACTTTGTATATTTCATTCCATTCCCTTCTGGCCTGATGAGTTTCTGTTGAGAAGTCAGTAGCTAGTCTTATGGGGGGTCCTTTGTAGGTAACTTTCTGTTTCTCTCTGGCTGCTTTTAAGATTCTTACTTTGTCGTCGGTGTTTGCCAATTTAATTATAATGTGCCTCGGTTTTGGTTTGTTGGAGTTCATTTTGCTTAGGACTCTGTGAGCTTCTTGGATTTGTGTGGGTTTTTTCTTTCCTATATTGAGGAAATTTTCTGTCATTATTTCTTCAAACACGTTCTCTAATCCTTGTTCAGTTTCCACTCTTTCTGGAACCCCAATTATGGGGATGTTGTTTTGTTTCATGTTATCCCAAAGTTCCCTTAGACTCTCCTCTTGCTTTTTAACTTTTTTTTTCTAGAAGCTGCTGTACTTGGGTATGTTTTCCTACTGTGTCTTCTAGCTCATTAATGCGGTCCTCTGCTTCTTCTAATCTACTTTTGATGCTTTCTATTGAGTTCTTTAAAGCAGTGATGTCATTTTTTATTTCTTTGTGCATTTCTTCTTGCTTCCTCTTCATTTCCTCTTCGCTCTTACTCATATTGTCGAATTTGTCTTCTATTCTTTTCATCCACCTTATGATCATGTCTCTGAATTTCTCTGGCAGGCTTATTTCTGCTTCTATTTCGTTTACTTCCTTTTCTGGTGAAACCTGCCTTTCTGTCTTATGTGGGCTGTTTCTTTTTCTGCCCATGGTCTTTCTTCTCTGGGTGTCTGATTATGTAGTTCTCTCTCCTACATTGATTGAAAGGCACAAACTACAACAAGACCAGGTACAGCACACAAGGCACAGAGCAGAAATGTATTCAAGATGTTAAAATCACAAATAAGGTGACCACTAATGAAAGACAAATTAGAGGTAAGTAGAGAAAGAAGAAGAGGAAAATGATGAAAAAAGAAAAGAAAAAAAATGCCAAAATCAAATTGGGAGAGAGAGAAAATAAATAAATAAATAAACAAACAAACAAAAAAATAAAATAAAATAAGAAAATAAAAAGGAGAAAAGGAGAAGAAAAGAGGAAGAGAAAAAAGTCAGAGAGAAAAGAAAGTGTATGAGAGAGAAAAGGGGAACAAACTATAGATGTCAGGAGAAAACTCCAATAGAACAGTCACTAATCCCAATAAAGGCCCGCAACCAGTACCTAGAGATTAATACAAACTGCAAATAGCAACTGGTATGGAGGTAGGTGAGGGAAAAGAGAGGTAAAAAACAAAGCAAGCAAAAAGCAAAATAAAACAAGTAGAATAAACTAAAACAATCTCACCAAAAATTTCAAATAATCGATATAATCACTTTTCAGGCAAATAGCAACAAAAGGACATCGAGAAAAAACAACTTTTTGGTTAGTGAAGACAAAAAGAGAGAGGTTTGTATGGACTTGTAGTAGGGGATTTGAAATTAGATATATGAATTGGGTGAAATTTTAACCAAGTAAAGAGAAAGAATAGGGGGAATCTAAAGTTGAAAAAGGGAAAGAGGAACAAGGCAACAAAATGGGGAAAGTTAGGAGGAAAGTGTTGGCTTAAAGGTAGAGTTGAGATAGAGTAAAATTATACTAAAGGAAAGATGAAAATAGAATGTAGAACTCTAATCCTGAAATAAAATAAAGAGAAAACAAAATGACAATTGTTTTTTTTCCAAAAAGGTAAAGTACTAGTAGTAATTAATAATACTAGTTTAAAACAAAAATGTAATAATTAAAAAGGTAAAATCAATTGAGGCAGAAAGAAAATAATAGTTTTTTAATTAAAATATTTAAAAATGAAAAATAAAAATTAAATTTAAAAAGAAAAAGAAAAAAGGAAAAAGAAAAAAAAAAGAAAAAAATAGAATGGTCGTTCACTTCCACTATTATTTTGCTTGGCACTCCTGTTTCCCAGTAGGGAAGGTATTGCAGTTCCCTGTGTTCCCCTGTGGGTGTTTTAATCTCATTATTCTTTTTTGGTTATGCTAGAGTCAATTTGTGCGTCATCCACTGGGTGGCAGTGTTTCAGAATTGATCTCTGAGACAAAGCACAGGACCTCTCTAGGCTGTGCTCAGATCCTGCTACTCTGTGGTTCTCAAAGCCAATTTGTGTGGGTTTTGCAGCCGGGACACTGTAATAACTCCCAGGCTGTTCCTCTGCCCCAGAAAAAAATGAGTCGTTTTCCAGAGCTCCCCCCTGTCAACAGCCTGGAGTGTCTGCCTCCACACTCAGGGATCATGCCTGCCCACCTCTGCGGACCTCTCCAGAGGCAGCTTTTCCGCAGCCCGGCTCCCACAGAGTGTGCGTCTCCGCACTGCGGGGGGTAGGAGACCTCACCCTGACCCAGGCAAAATCAGACCTTTCCGCACTCCGCGAGGATCTCCGAATCTGCTGCTCACGCGTCCACGCAGTCTGGAGAGCCGTGCTCTGGGTCCCCGGCTGCTCTGTGGGTGTCTCCACCAGCTGCAGCTTTCAGACCTCCGCAGACATCCACCTACCTCTTATCTCAGGCGAAATCTGACCTTTCCGTGTGCTCTGTGGATCTCTGATTCCGCTGCGTGTCTGCGCAGATTGGAGAGTAGAGTTCTGGGTCCCCGGGTCCCCGGCTGCGTGATGGGTGCCCCTGCCACAGGCTTCAGATCCACCTCCCTCTGCAAGATGGCATGGTTTCCGCGTTTGCACTGGTGGCCCAGGCGTGGCAGTGGGGCTGCCTGGCCAGGAGAGCCCCATCCAGCAGTTCCCCGCCTTCTCCTGGAGGATAACTGACTCTTAACTTGCCAACAAACACTCCCAGTGCGACTCTCAGCCGCTCTCTCTCCCTCTGCCCAGCGACAAAGCTCTAGACGCATCCGTCTACTTTGCCGCCATTTTCTCCTGTTTTGATTTTTTTAATAATCATCATCAACAGACATTTCTGTTTCCTCTCCTTTTGGTGGTGTTATCATATAGACAAAATCTCAAAAAAGCTGAACTACTCTTATTAGATAAATGACAATTTTCTAGTTATTTATTACATAATGATTATGCATTATTGCCTTAAAACATAAATTTTAATCATCGAATCTTTTTATTTTACTGTACTTTTACATATTTTCTTCACTGTAATATTCCTGAGTTTGATTTATCAAATATGTTCAAAAATTTGTAACAAAGAAAAATAAGTCATTCAATGCTTGACATATATCATAAGACATGTTTGGAGAATAGTTTTTGATGAATAGGAAATTTTTTTGGTCAACCTTGCAGTTGATTTTCAAAGGTCATTTTTTTTTCCAACCCAAATTCAATTAGTCTTATAAAATGTGAGTTAGTCATGTTCATCCAGTTCCCAGGATAGCTTGATTCAGTAGCATGTAGTGCTGCTGATAGGTATGTCAAAAATAACAAATATATCTTCAGTTTTCTCCTGCCCATTCTACTTTACTTGTTGAAGCCCAATTAACTGAAGAAGAATTTGGTCTTTTAGAGGAAATTTCAGTAACTACTGAAGTAAAAGATTATTTTCTCTGTACAATTGGGTTGGATGAATAATCAATGTTGTGGGTTTTTTTTTTTTGTTCCTCATAATAGATTTTTATAATGTCCTTTTCATTTGTTTTGTTTTTTTACATCATAAACAAATGGAAAATTTTGTAGAAATTGCAAGAAAGAAAATCCCATGACATAGAATAAGCTATTACTTTTATATACTATCACATAATTTTTCTTACATAATTTTCATGTCATTGATATTCTCAAGAATACTGAACAATTTCTTAAGAATCATTCATTGTTTTCTGACATTTTGAGATGAAAGACATTCAACTGATAAAAAAATCTGTAAGTAAGCTAATAAAATTTGTCTTTAAAAATGATCCTTCTTGGTAAAGCTTAAATGATGTCAGTGTTTTATAATAAAAGCAGTATTTTATGCTACTCACTGAATAGATCTCCCTCCATAAATATCTAAAGGAAGCTTTATAACTATAAAAAAAGAGATTGAAGTCTTTATGATATGAAAATGCAGAGAACTTTCTTTTTTAATAGGTCAAGCTAGTCAAGAAGGTAAAAACAAAGAAAGTTTCTTTTTTAGGCTTCCACTAACAGATTTACGTAGGCTGAACATTGGACTCTAATCCTGTGTCTGTGCAGTGGACTTTTGTTTCTCCTGCCCTCCTTGCCCTATCCTGTTGAAAACAAACATGGCTTGAAAAAATGCCTGAAAACAGTGATCTTATTGTGTGAGTCTTTGTGCAGTTAGATGATTGAGAAGCACAACATGCTCTGCAGATGTAGAAGCATGTAATTCTGAGTTTCCTCCAGGAAAGAATGAGCTTTGGTAGGCTGGAATTAGAGTTTCTGAAAAGATATAAAATAACCATGAATTTGCCATTACTATGGAAAACATGGTGAGATATTCACAGCCAATTTATGCATGGTGGCTAACAGCTGTTCATAATTGTCCTGCCTTATTATCCATATACTTTCTAATAAGAGTGAGAGGTGAGGGGTATAGTCTTCACTCTTTCTCTTTTTTCAAGAATAGAAACCATATTATAACCATATTATTTGTGCTTAACATCTAGTTCAATAGTTAACTTGATTTGATGATATTTAAAGTGTTATATAGACTCTTTATTAAAAAAAATAGAAGTATGACATACTTGTTTGATTTCTGCCGCAGAAATGCATTTAAATTTTAGAAATTCCTAAGAATTTAACCCAAATTTGGAATTATTTGCAAAGTTTGAGAAGTAAGTCTTCCAATTTTGCCTAATTCTAAAAACAATAATTTTAACCATATAGATAAGTATGTCCAGAGATACAACTCATATAAATTAGAATATCAACTTTACTTTAATTATTTATGAACATAATTTTAGTTTAAACAAAAAAATCTAACACAATGGAAGTACAAAGCATTTTTATATACTTTGTTAGGAAGTCTATTTTTTTATTGAACATAGAACATTTTTAATATCTACATGGAAGCTTTTCATGTCTCAAGACAAGTTTTCTAATAAACATGCTACATTCTAGTATTAATTTAGATCTATAATGTTAGCTTTAATCTGAGAAATTTCAATGCCATATACAACAAATTTTAGTATATAATATTCTATACATACTAGTGACCTGGTTCAAGAAATTCGTGCATAGGGAGGTGGCCTGTACTCTCTTCAATCTGGGACCTCTCAGGGGATGTCCAACTGCAAGTTTAGGCCCAGTCTCGCAGGGCCTAAACCAGCAGTCAGACATCCCTCTCACAATTTGAGACCACTTGCTCCTGATTGCTTGTCTGACTGCCTGCCTGATTGCCCCTAACAGCTTCTGCCTGCCAGATCTATTGTCCCTAGCCAATCCCTGATCGTGCCCCTGCCAGGCTGACCACCTCCAACTGCCCTTCCCTGCTGGCCTGGTTGCCCCCAACTGCCCTTTCCTGCTGGCCTGATTGCCCACAAATACCCTCCCCAGCCAGTTTGATCACCCACAACTACCCTCTCCTGCCACAACCCACCTCTTCCACTGAGACCTGCCTCTTCCACGTGAGGCAGTGAAGAGCCCAGGACCATCCTCTTCTGGGCCAAAAAGAGCCACCAGACTCCTGGCCTCACCATGTGGAGCTACCGCTGGACCCCACCTCCACTGTGCATGTGGCCATATTGTGGGGGCAATCCTGTGACAAAGTGTCTCACAGGGCCACCCAGGATTTTATTAGTATAGATTACTCATGAAGTGTCAATTGAAAAAGATGATTATAATGATCATGGTGATGTTCATGATGAAGGGGTTGGTGTGGTGAAATTTGTGTGCTAGTTATAATTTTAACGTCAATTTCTTGAAATAGAAATTATGTAATATTAATATTTTTTCTCCTCAAACATGTCTTTCAAAGTGGAAATAACTGCTTTGATCTGAGGTGACAATTTCTACCTAGGGCTATTGGAAAAGTACTTGTAGACTTAAATAAATGACTGAATACATTTGTGAACCCTGCAAATCCATTTATAATCAGCACTTTAATTAATTACACTTTACATCTAATTGCAATAAACTTCTGAGAGTTGAAGGACTGTATGTACTTTAGATAATCTACTTGGGTGCCTTTTTATTGGCATGTTTTGAGAACTCAAATCAGTAAACTTCAAAATGTTATTGCATTTGCTTGTATAATCCTATTTCAAAATCAAAAGAGATTGCATTTATTATCTCTCTATATAAAAACCTAAGTGACTATTCCACCATTTGACCAGTAGCTATGATGCACACTGACCATCAGGGGACAGACACTCAATACACAGGTATGGGAACATGGAACAGACTGATGAATCTCAGAGGAAAAGGGGCAGATTGGGCCAAAATCAGCATTCTGATATCTTCCAAGGGGCAGGGCAGCAGAGACTAAGGAGCCTGGTGGGGCGGGGGTGGCAGAGGCTGAGGAGCCTGGCAGGGTGGGATCTGTGAGTGTGGAGCGTTGTGGGGTGGCAGAGGCAGAGAACTGTTATAGCCCATTAGCAATGGAAGCCAAGGAGCCTTGTAGGGGGGGGATGGGCTATGAGCATGGGGTTTTACGGGGCAGCTGAAGCAGAGGAGTGTTGTGGGGCTGGGGTGGTGGGGGTGGGGACAGTGGAGGCCAAGGAGCCTCATAGGGCAGGAGCTGTGAGCATGGAGCCTTGCAGGGTGGCTGAGGTGGAGGAGCAATGCAGGGCGGCAGACATGGACCCGATTGCAGCTAGGCTTAGGTATCCTAACCATTCATAATTTCATGCATTGAGCCTCTAGTCCTATATAACAAATGGATAATATGTAAATCGACCAAATGATGGAATGACCGATCGCTATGATGTGCACTGACCACCAGGGGGAAGACACTCAATGTACAAAGCTGCCCCCTAGTAATCAGTGAGCTCCCACAGGGGGAGCACCACTCAGCCAGGAGCCCTGAGCCAGGCTCAAGACTGGTGATTGCAGGGGTGGTAGTGGAAACCTCTCCTGCTTCCACAGCAGCACTAAGGATGTCAGCAGGGAGTGGGACTAAGCCAGCAGTCAGGTATCCCCTGAGGGTTCCCAGACTGTGAGAGAGCACAGACCAGGCTGAGGGACCCCCACCCTCAAGTACACAAATTTAGTGCATTCGGCCTCAACAGAATATATAAAAATATTTTGATACTTTTATTTCATAAATCATTATGTTGCTCATAATATTTAAAAATGTATTTTACAGAAAAATGCTAATGCATGCCAATATTAAATTTAATTTATGTTTCTCCAAAAATAACTTACTTTTCCCTTACAGAAAATTTAGGTTTGAAGTGTCTGAATTTCAATCCACATCAAATTCAGTGATGAGACTCACAAAATAAATTCAACCATACTTTTTAGTTACCTATAGTTAAAAATTATATTAATGATTAATATAATGTTTCATTGTTATATGTAAATTTCTCATGATTAAAATTTTATAGAAAATTATAAAACTATTTAAAACTAAATAAATGTTCCAGACTGATGTGGCTCAGTGGTTGAGCATCAACCTATGAACCAGGTAATCACAGTTTGATTTCTAGTCAGGGCACATGCCCAGGTTGCTGGCTTGATCCCAGCAGTTCAGGTGGCAGCCAATCAATGATTCTTTCTCATCATTGACTTTTCTATCTCTCTCCTTCTCCCTCCCTCTCTAAAATCAATAAAAACATATTTAGAAATATAATAAAACTAAGTAAAATGGTATTACTTCAAATACTATTTGTATGTATTTATCTTTCTATGTCTTTATATATGTATATGCATATCAATTAATCCTCATTTCAAGTGCTATATAAGAATAATATAATGGTTTAGATATTACTTCTATCTGGATTACAGAATAACATAGATATTGTAAATCTTTATGATTTCCTAATTTGCTAAATACTACCACTGTATTAAGTTGTAAATGTTAAAATTTAAATTAATATTTTACTGAGATATTTATCCTGAATAGTCAGCTAGACTATTTCTATTTTAAACTAGAGGCCAGGTGCACAAAATTCATGCCTGGGGATATTCTCTCAGCCAGGCCTGCATTCTTTCCAATTTGGGTTCCTTCTTGCAACCCAGGACTGCTGGTTCCTATTCACTTGCCTGCCTGCCTGCCTGTCTGATTGCCCTTAACCCCTCTGCCTGCCTGCCTGATTGCCTATAACTGCTTCGCTGCTGTCCTGATCACCCCTAACTGTCTCTGCCTCACCCTGCACCTGGGACTCAGGATTCTCTCCTCCAGCAGGTCAGAGGCACCCAGGACCTGAGCTTCCCTCCCTCTGGCTAGCAGCAGGCAACAAGGATCTGGGACAACTTTGCTTGGGCCAGCTGTAACTGCAAGGGACTATAGGCGGGGAACTTCACCTAGGCTGCAGCAGCAGGTACCAGGGACCACGGGGTGGGCAGCTTGTCCCTCTCCTGGGACACAGCCTGGCTGGTCCCCATTCCTCTCCCGTGAGCTTATTTGTGCCTGGCTGGTCCCCATTCCTGTCTTTCCAGTCTTGAGTGTCTGCGCCGTTATGAAGTGTGAGGGCATGAGGGCATAATATTTGCATATTATGTCTTTATTATATAGGATAGTTTTCACATAGTTGCATAATGTAAAGTTATGTGTTATCAAAACTACAAACTGATATAGGTTTGCCAACTTGGAGCAACTTTCTGGTAAAGAGATATAGTGGAGAGAATATTCTATTTTCATTGTAAAGAAAAGGGTTTCTGAAGAGGGAATATATACAAAAAAAGAAAAAAAGTGAAAGTAAAAGGACTTTATACTTTCTCTTTAGAAAAATGCTGTTATTGTGATAAATTATATTTTCACTATGCTTAATGGTATTATCATAGGGGAAAATAAAGGCTTGAGAACATGAAAATCAAATTTCAAAATTTGTACTTTTAGGAGAGCACCCGTTCAGATTAGACCACAAATTAGCTTGTAAACCAGTTCCCACCATACAAGTCAATTGAAATGATAATGTTTATTTGTTGAAATCAATACTATTCTGAAAATCAGTGCTGCCTTAACAATCCATTTTATAAAAAGAATAATGGGCCCTGTCTGGTTTGGCTCAGTGGATAGAGCGTCGGACTTTGGACTGAAAGGTCCCAGGTTCGATTCTGGTCAAGGGCACGTACCTTAATTGTGGGCACATCCCCAGCAGGAGGTGTGCAGGAGGCAGCTGATTGATGTTTCTAACTCTCTATCCCTCTCTCTTCCTCTCTGTAAAAAAATCAATAAAACATTATTTAAAAAAAAAGAATAATGGGCTAATTTATGAGTCCTGTTTTTATCCCGAAAGCAAAACCTTTATGAAAACAAAAAAAGTATATTTTCTCTTTACAAATTAGTCTACTCTAAAAGTATAGAGAAATAGGAGAAGAGAGCAATAATAAATATAAGGCAATGGAATTAAAAACTCTATGCCTCATTCATCTTTCTCTTCAATAAATTCGTATTACTTAATTATCATTTCCCAGGAATTCCTGACAATCTTAACTTTTTCCCCCCATTTCCAAATGGCCACCTAGGCAGAAATGGCAAAATCCTGGCTCCACTGAATCTAGTAGAAGAATAGTAAATGTTATGATTGATTAATTTTTATTTTGATAATCATTGACAAATTAACAACTAAGCAATCAATTACTGCAATAAAAAGGAAAATGAAATCCCACAAGGTTTCACTTATATACAAACTAATAATATCACTTGGCCAATTGAGAAAATTAAAAAGCAGACAAAAATTAAAATCCGTGTTTGCAGAAAACACGGTTGTTTGAAAGGCTTAATTGGCAAGTGAATTGCCCAATAACAGACATTTAATCACTTTAGGATAAACCACAATGTAGTGAGAAAAACCTAACCTTTGAGTTGGACAGAGGACATGATTCACAATCTGGATTCTAAACTTGTCATCTTTTAATTCCTCTAAGTAAGGTAAGCTTTATCACCATCTTGGAATTCTTACAAATAAATAAATGATAAATCTTTCATAGGACTATTATAATAATTAAATAATCTAAGGATTATAAAAAGTTTGACATAATGGGGGACAACATTTGGAGAATTTTGTCAAATTTGTACATATATGTTAGGGCTGAAGAATGTTTGCCCCCAAATTCAAAATTCATACATTGAAGCTCTAACTTCCAGTACCATAAATTGTGAGTGCATTTGGTAATAGAACTTTTAAAGAGGCACCAGTTTCTTCGAAAGTAAGACATCCCCCGAAAATAAGACCTACTTCCAGTTTTGCCTCTCCCTGTAATATAAGGTATCCCCCCAAAATAAGACCTCCCCGATAATAAGGCCTCCCCCAAATATAAGGCCTCCGCTGAATATAAGGCCCCTGAAGCTACTTTAAGGAGTCTGACTTCTGATTTAAAGAGACCTCGCACTGCCTGAACAGCTCCAGCTGCGCTGAGGCCAATCAGTGAGCTGGTTTGTGATGACAACTACTACAGGTAATAAATTTCCTTTTTTTTGTTGTTCAACAATAAATGTGTACTGTATTCTTCTTCATGGAAAAATAAGATATCCCCTGAAAATAAGACCTATTTTTTGCATCTTTGGGAGCAAAAATTAATATAAAACAATGTCTTATTTTCGGGGAAACAGGGTAAGTTAAAATGAGGCCCTTGGCTTGACGTTAGTCCAATCTATCTCGTGTCCTTATAGAAAGAGGAAATATCAGAAGAGATGCTATGATTGTGCCCAGAGGGAAGACCAGATGAGGACATAGCAAGATGGGGACCATCTGAAAGCCAAGGAGAAAGGACTCAGAAGAACCAAACTTGCTGACACGTCAGTATTGAACTTTCAGCCCACAGAACAGGAAAAAATACATTTCTGTTGTTGGTATTTTGGTGTGGCAATAATTGTATAACTTAATTATTTATGTACAATATGCATATCAACAAATAAAATATTGTTCCAATGTAGGTATAGATCCATTGTTGTATGTCATAGTTATTAATTAGAAACATGCCACAGGAAATAGTCCAAAAACTTTACATGTATTATTTCATTTCATCCTCAAAATAGCAAAAATGAACTAAGGATATTTTAATCTCAATTTTACATAGAGGAAACTGAGTCACAAAAGGTTTCAATAAACTAACTAAGGTCACAGAGCCAGCCCCAAACCAGAGCCCAAGTTCATAATCACTATGCTCCATAAGAAACTGCTAAATTAGCCGAAACCGGTTTGGCTCAGTGTATAGAGCAGTGGTTCTCAACCTTCCTAATGCCGCGACCCTTTAAGAGAGCTCCTCATGTGGTGGTGACCCCCAACCATAAAATTATTTTCGTTGCTACTTCATAACTGTAATTTTGCTAGTGTTATGAACTGTAATATAAATATCTGATATGCAGGATGTATTTTCATCGTTACAAATTGAACATAATTAAAGCATAGTGATTAATCACAAAAACAATATGTAATTATATATTGTGAAATATTTATTTCTAATTACAAATAAATGAAATTTTGTTTTGAATTGTGGTGTAGCATGGGTAACAGTCTTAATATGACAACAGTAAACTACATTGCTACATTTTGCTGCACCGAGGAGCGGTGTGTTGGTTCCTAAGACCATGGGAAATAGGTGTTTTCCAATAGTCTTAGGCGACCCCTGTGAAAGGGTCATTTGACCCCCAGAGAGGTCGCGATCCACAGGTTGAGAACTGCTGGTATAGAGTGACAGCCTGTCAACTGAAAAGTCCCAGATTCGATTCCCGTCAAGGGCATGTACTTTAGTTGTGGCCACATCTCCAGTAGGGGGCGTGCAGGAGGCAGCTGATTGATGTCTCTCTCTCATTGATGTTTCTCTCTATCCTTCTCCCTTCCTTTCTATAAAATATCAATAAGATATATTTAAAAAAAAAGAAACTGCTAAATTAAAAACAAACAAGTATCACTGGCTAGTATTTCTCGGTAGTTAGAGTGCCAACTTACATATAGAAGGTTGCAGGTTTGATTCCTGGTCAAGGATACATACCTGGGTTGCAGGTACAATCCCTAGCCCTGGTAGGGGGCATGTGCCAGAGGCAATGAGTCCATGTGTCTTCTCTCTCTCTCTCTCTCTCTCTCTCTCTCTCTCTCTCTCTCTCTCTCCTCTCTCTCTCTCTCCTCCTTCTCTCCTTTCACTCTCTCTAAAAATCAATGGAAAAAATAGCCTCAGGTGAGGATTAAAAAACACAAAAACAAACAAACATTCAGTTATGAGCATGTAGTACAAATTGTATGTTGTTATTCATTGAAAACCACGAAGCTCCACAGCCTTTGTTATGAAAGAAGGAAACGTCATACACACTTTAAACCTAATTTGGGTATACTGAATACATGTTATTAAATCTATTTTTACATGACCTTTCCAATGCTCATTTTTATGAGGAATGTAGATGACACATGCAATTTTTAGAACACTAAGAATTGTTTTTAGTGTATTTTTATAATTTTAGAGTCCCTTAGCCCCATCAGTTCCAAGTATTCATTGAGTAATTCCATGAGCACAAACACAAAGAAGATTAACTCAAAAGGTATAAAAAAAAGCTGACTATCTTGAACCCAGGGTCAAAGGGCTCAAAAAATTGTTTCATTTAGCTAAAGTAATGTAGTGAAAGGATTGCAATAGGTCAAATATTGAAGCTACTATCTTAACAGAGACTTGGTTTTTTTATGTATTGCTATGAAGAAGCCCTAAGGGATATAAACAATGCTATAAATAATGAGCATTAATTATTATAAATAAATTTATATAAAATTAGCATTTTTAGTTATGAAAAATACTTATTACCAGGTATCATATCCTTTCCTAGATCTCATATATCTCAATGAACAAGAAAAAAGTCCTTCTTTGTATTTTTTATAAGTATAAATAATGCATACAAAAATTTATTTAATGTCATTACTTTCCATGGAAATACCTTTTTGTTTTTTGATGGAGCAGGTGATTTTACCCAATAATCTTACATACATAATCATAAATTCTAATTATTTAATTCTGCTACAACTTATCTAATCTTATTCTTTACGTGTCCTTAAAGATTGTATTTTAAATATTTTATCTAGCTATAAGAGTAGTATATACATTTAATAAATTTTAAATAGAATATATAGTAGTTCATGCCATTTCTTCACCATTATGGGCCACTACTCTTTTGATATTAATGTATTGTATTTTAGTTTGGTACCTGTTTATATGTATGTATTTGTGTCCTGAAAATTTGATTCATATTTTCATTTGCTTATTAATTTAACAAGTGTCTACTAAACAACTACTCAGCCACAACTCTATTCTGTTGATGGAGAGAACAAGTAAGTGCCAGATTGTTCATGTAGAGTTTGAGGTGTGTATTAAATCCTACAATGAAAAGGTTGCACAGAGATTTGCATATGTAGGTGTGCAGGTCAGAAGAGAAGTCTGGTGCAGATACATAACATTTGGGAGTAAACAGTATTTTAAATTACAATGTCAGATAAAGCAGCAAAAATGTTAGTAATGCTAGAAAAGAAAAGAGGCCAAGGACTAAGCCCTGAAACACTTCAATATTTTCAGGGTGAGGAGAAAAGAAAGAACCAGCAAATGTGACAGAGGAGAAACAACCAGTTAGGGAGGAGGAAGACCAAAAGAAGGAAGTGTGTAAAAGCCAAATAAAGCATGTTTAATCTAGTAGAAGAGAATTGTAGCTGTGTTCAATAGTGCTGATAGATTAAGCATGATGGTAAGTAGGAACTGTATTGGATTTAAAAAGAAGAATCAGGGGGAAAAAAAAAAACAGATACAGAGGCAAAGCAGCAGTGAAGAGACTGTTATACTACAGTGGGAAGACAGGGGAGGTTACGGGGGAGGGGCTGTAAGAGATAAACTGAAGGACTTGTATGCATGTATGTAAACATAACCAATGGATACGAGACACTTAGGGGTGGGGCAGATGAGAGCATGTACTGGGGAGTAGGGAAGGCTGGGGGGAGGTCAATAGGGCAAAAAAAAGAAAAGAAAAGAAAAAAAGAGACATGTACTACTATTTGTAATACTTTAAACAATAAAAAAAAGAATAAGAGGGCATTTGTGATTCTATGAGAGTAATTTTACAGAGTAGTAGTGAAAAAAATCTGGCTAGAGTGGAAGTAAGGGAGAGTGGGAGAAAATTTAGAGTGAGTGTGCATAGGCTAATCTTTCCTAGAGTTTTTTTGAAGGGATATAAAAAAAGAAAGACTGGTATTGATGGGGGTGGGGAGTATCATGCAACAAGAATAGGACCACAGTTGTTTAATGATTATTCTAACTATAATAAGACGTTTTCTTACAGATCCTGGGAAACTGAAGAACATGTTGCAAGGAGAAAAATGGGTCTGTAAAAAGATAAGAGCTGCCTCAGAACCCTGATTGGGGCCATTACTCAGAAAAGAAAATACATTTTGAGAACTAAGGACAGGAGTTGCTCTGATTTGGTTGCTGTACTTGGACCTTGACCCCCCACCAGGTTTTTGCCTCAGTAATGCTGACCATTCTCTAATCCCAGGAAACAGTGAAACTATTTTTAATATCATAGAAAATCAACTACCTTGTCATCACACTTCAAGATCCTGAAAGGAGACACAGACCACGGACCCAGCAGCCCTTATCCTGTCTCCTCCCACCTTTGCATGTAGCCTTTATTCCTTATCTATACTAATAAAAGGGTAATTAGACCAGGAGACCTTCCAGACATCCTTCTGGACAAAGCCATGGTGGCAGAGCTGAGGCAGAGGCACTAAGGGGTGATCAGGCCGGGAGGGGAGGGCAGTTGGAGGTAAGAAAGTCAGCAGGGGGGGGGCAGTTGGGTTGACTAGGCTAGCTGGGGGATAGTTGGGGGCAAACAGGCCAGCAGCCGGAGTAGTTAGGGGCAATCAAGCAGGCAGACAAGTGAGCAGTTAGGAGCCAATGGTCCCGGATTGCAAGAGGAACTTCCGACTGCATCTCTATGGGATCAGGCCTAAACCAGCAGTCAGACATCCCTTGAGGGGTCCCAGATTAGAGAGGGTGCAGGCCAGGCTGAGAGACACCCTCTCCCACAGTGCATGAATTTTGCGCACCAGGCCACTAGTATTTATATAATCATCCAGCTAGTAGGGGAGGTGAGAACAGAATTTATAGGATGACCTGCTGCTCTCTCCATATTACTGGCATTATTGAAATAAACACTAATATATGATTCAACCTTGTCTTTGCTTAATTTGGCTCAAGTAGTGAAAGGTGAGAAATGCAGTCAAAATAAGGATTTATTTTTTTAATGGAAAAAATAGCATTTGATTGTAATGCTAGTTGAAATGATCTATAGGAAAACAAAAGTTTGTGCTACAAGAAAGAGGAGAGAACAATGACACCCATAAGAAAAAAAGAAGGTGGGACATTAATTAGATATATGAGAATTTAACTCTAAGAATAGGCAAGGGGATAGGCAATGAGGCTAAATGTGGAGAGTTAGTCATGATTAATGACAGTCTGAAATGATTCCTTTTCATGACTGAGTGCATGACCTAGGGATAGGATAAGACAGGTCTGAAAGATCAAGGCTGATGTTCATCCATTTAAGATATGAACAATTAGTGTCCTTGTTAACTCCACTCCTGCTGTTTAGCTGATTGGGTGCAGAAAAGGTATAGGAGATATTTTGGATTTCGGTGGTATTGGCTATGCTGTGGAAGTGACCAAGAAAGCAAAATAAATTTTTTTAATCAAATTTTTCTTATTTAATCTTAACTCATGAGCCTCTCTTTGAGTTTTCAAATATTCTTTAAACATGATCTCAATGCTTGTAAATAAGTACATATAATAATATATTGTAATAGTTTCCTATTGTTAAAATTGTTTATTTTTACTCATTATACATAACATTTTTAATAATTATTATATTTAAGAATAAAAACTGAGAACCAATTAAAAGAAGAGAAATATACAAAAGAGCAAAAGAAATTTCAAAGAAAATAAATCTGTCTTAATGTCGACCTCTTGCTATATAACAATCCAGTTCCAAAATTTAGTATTTTCAAAAGAATTGCTATTTATTTGCTCTCACTTCTAAAATTTAGATAGGACTTGATGTCAATATTTTGTTTCTCCTTCAAAATATGACAGCTAAAGCAACTTGACTGTAAACATTACTTCTAAAGTGTTATAACTCAGCTGAGAACATTTGAAAAGATTATACTATGTCTTAAAAACCAATCTTTCATGATAGATGTGAATATAAATTAGATTGAATGAGTTTTTATATATTCCATTGTTTTTCAAAAATGTATTTAAAACATTAATTTATGAGATAATTAATTTTGTCTCAATTTTGTTACAATTGTTTTCCTATCTCCTTTAGATATACTTCATTCTTTGTATGGCCTATTAATATGATTATTTACTTATTTTCATTCTTTATTATTATTAAAATACTGTAAACTATGTTTGTGCCTCTGAACATAGTTTTGGCCATATCTTGTTTTACAATGATGTTGGCTAAATAAACAGCCATAGTGATTTACTTTATTTTAAACAATACTTTTACAGAGACTTCCTTTGCTTTGTTAACTTTCTGTGTTTTAGATATGATAAAGAGTTTTAATTCGCCGAAACCGATTTGGTTCAGTGGATAGAGTGTTGGCCTTTGGACTGAAAGGTCCCAGGTTGGATTCCAGTCAAGGGCATGTACCTTGGTTGCAGGCACATCCCCAGTAAGGGGCGTGCAAGAGGCAGCTGATCAATGTCTCTCTCTCATCGATGTTTCTAACTCTCTATCCCTTTCCCTTCCTCTCTGTAGAAAATCAATAAAATATATATATTTTTAAAAAGAGTTTTAATTTATAATTTTGTTGATATAGTTAATGAATGGGGGTTCTAAAATTTCTCTCCCTTTTTTTGTAGAAATACACTGAGATTTGTTCTGTGACATGATCTAAGGTCACTTAATTTGAGGAGTATTTAAAACCTTTTAAAATATAGTTGTACTCTCAGTGTTTGGGTGCTAGGTTTAATTTTCTTCTTTAATTTAACCTAAGGATTAGTTACTCAAATATTCCATTTTATTCTAAGACCAGTTATTTGATGAGATAAAGATTTCAGTATGTAACCAAAGTGAGAACTGATATATAGCATCATCTCTTTTGTAGAAATGCAATATTTTTATTCAAATTAATGATCTGTTACTATACAATTAATTGTATTTGCAAAAATATAATCTAGATAATTAATTCACTGTAAAGTGATATAAATGACTATGATTTCATTTTTATTATGGCATAGACCAGGCATCAGCTTCTTACACCAAAATGACTATGTATTCTAATGATAAATTACATATTCTTTCTCTGTGTAAAGCTTATACATATGAATTTGATTTATTTCTCACTAATACTTAAAAACACTTTTAGGATGTATTAAGGCCTAAAAAGACAGTTGCATTTTATTCACAAGATGCCTCATCCTACACGTGAAATGTCTTGTGTTTAATGATGTAATAAATCTCTTGTGATAAAGTAAATGTTAAATATTCATGTTTTTATGAATTCATAAATTATACTAATCATTTTATCCACCTGGATATAGAGCATAGGGAGAACTATATTAATCACATTGTTAATAGCATTGCAGTCCCAGAGTGTTTATATCCTCTTTTTTGACTCTCTTCTTGCAGAATAGACTTTAAGATTTATTTTTACATTGTTGTTGTAATGTCCACTGAAAATCATTATTTAATTCAGTTACTAATTAGTTGTATTTTCTAAATTTCTTGTTGATAAATTAAAATAGTTAAATGGCATACCTATATGTAATATTACAAATATCACAATGGTTTGACTTTCATACTAAGAGAATGACTCATAATATTTCTATAGAACAGAATAATATTTTATCTGTGGAATTACACTTGTCACACAAAAGCAAATTCAATATGAAATAAATGCTTCTTAGGTAATATAAATGAATATATTCTTACAGGCAGGCTGACTAAGAGCTAATTATTCTTATATGCAAACTTCTATGATGGAATTTGCAAGGTTTATAGATATATTTTAATGTAATTTCAACAAACATACTTCTGTAACAAGGATGTGCTTAGACTGTGAAGATGGTTTGCTGGGATTTAGAACTATTTAAAAAGTGAAAGATGCTTTGCATTCTTCTCTGAAACATGTTCATATTTTAACTTTACTATTATACTATGCTATATCATTCCAAGGATCCTTATGATTTTGATTAAATTTAACTCTACAAATCTCTCTCCACCCTGCCCCCCCCTCTCTCTCTCAAGACTAGCTTTTCCCTCAGATAATCAGCAACTCTGCGGCAGAAGATAGTAGCTGTGACCTGACTAATAGTCACTGATCTGGACCTCTGGCAGGCTAAACATAACATCTTGACCTAAGTTATGCTTCAGTTCCTAAGCCATAAGGTAATGACCCCCTAGCTACTTTCCCATGAGATCGGACAGCGGGACTTGGGAACAGACATCAGAGTTGTTCCCAAGGTCTGAAGAAATGATTCATTACTCTTACCTCACCTCTGCCAATTAACTCCTAGCATAACCTTGAACTCCTAACTCATAGTGTCCTGTGATTTTGTCATATATAATCTGTAACCTACATACCATCAGGGAGTTTAAGCTTTTGAGCATTAGCTTCCCTTTCTCCTAGGTGGCACCATTCGTCAATAAAATAGCAACTATTTCTCCACTGCAATTCTGAGTGTCTAGCATTTGGGCTCTGCTAATGCCCAGTGGAGTAACTCTTTTTGTTCCGTAACATTTGCAACTTCATTTTTTTTTACTCTACCACTAAACATAATTTTCATCTGAATCTTGAGGAGAGCAGTTTATCTCCTCAAATATAACAAAGTACTATATCAGAGGTGAGTCTTTTTTATTTCCATCTACTGAAAAATGATACACTACATTTGATATCCCCAGGTAAATGAATCATATAGGAAAGATACATTTTATTAAGCTTCTATTCTAGAATAGCACTTTGTTAATATCATTGCTGTTGATTTTGTCTGTTTTTAAGGAGCCAACATTCACCTGGAATATTTTAATGCTATCCTTATAATCCTTTCAAAAAAATATCTACACATTTTACAGGTTACATTGCTAGAGAAAATTGGATTCTTCCTTGGTATCACAGAAAATGCATTCCAGTGATACTTGTAGAACAGGATTGAGGTATATTAGCAAGATTTATTGGAGCAAAAACAAAGGAAGGGCTCGGAGATGTTTCATGTATGACCAGGAGGTGCTCCGCGCTGTCTCACTGTGGAAGAAATCCAGCTTCTAGGGCCACAGGACAGCACATAACTCCACCAAACCCAGGAGGAGGGCCAGGAACCGGAGCTGCTGTGTCATCAGCCCAGTGCCCAAGGCTCCAGTAGACTCGCACCATCTCTGTTCCCATCTGGCCTGCAATCTGCACTGAGCTTCAGCCCCTGCAGTTGCTAAAGGGTCAGATTAAGACTTGGGCTTTGTTAAACTTTGATTGAACTTGGGAGAGAGCAGGCTTTCTTTCAAACTATCCAATCTCTTTTCTGGCTTTTCACAGACTTATATGAGGCCCTCCCCTATCCACTCCGTTTCCTGGCTCTTCTGCGATTTCATACCCTTATCCTATCTGATCCATTTCCCAGATTTTCCCAGGCTAGACTCCTCCTTTTTATGGTTGTCATTTTGGCTCCTACTGTGCATGCCTCATAGTTTTGCTTTATCATCTCGCTTGTATTGAACATATACCCAGTAAAGAAATTCCTCCCTTACTGTTTATTCCTTCCCCCACTAATCTGGAGGAAAGGACAGTTATTCCTTGAGCAGGTTGGTGAAGTTTCCCTTTCTAGTTAATCCAACTTAATTAGATGTGTAGCTCCATTTGCTCTGTTCCTTTGTTAATAACTACTTATCTACCTACTGTAACAATTACACACACACACACACACATACACACACAATGCCTCAGTAATTGAAAACCTAATCTAAGTATGTCAGCATGACATATTATGAGCTAGATCTGTATAGCAGATCTCTTGACCAGAAACCTGTTCTCCACTGGCAACCTGTTTATCCTTTTGCAAGCTACTAAATCTTTCCAAGTTTTTAAATTGACACCTGTAAAATGAAATTTTTACTCAAGACCATTGTGAAGATTTAGGAAGATAATGTATCTAAAAGGTAATGTCTTCCTGGAACATAGTAAACATTTGCCTACTACTTCTATTGTGGTATTTTTCATATCAATAGAATTTTAAATGGAAGAAAAACATATACATATATACATACGTATCTTATAAAAAATCACCACAGTTTCAGGCAGTATATTATAGATGTCACAAGAAAATCTAAACAGGATGTAGGTATTTCAAAAAGAGATCATTTTAATTGACATTTTCATAAGATTCTATGAATGAACAACACCATTCCCAGTCATCGACAGAGATTTACCAGATTTTTTAATTAAAATAATCTATGTAAAATCTATGTAGATTATTTTTGTTAGGTCAACAAAGGAGGAATGCAAGAGTCCAGAGTGACTTCAGCACCCAGTGAGGGAAGTCAGTGGCTTTTAAAGAACTTCTGGCGGGATTTTTTTTTAGCTGAGACTTCTTTATGCATACCCAGAGGGAAGATAATGGAATGTGGTCACTGCAAGTGAAAAGTGGTCTTCAGCAAAGGGAATGTCCATAGTGAAGTGACCTAAAAAGTCAGTTTCCAGGGGAAGGGTATTAATTCAATTGCTCTATCAAAACTAACAATTTTTAATTAAAAAATTTTGTACATTATTAATTACATAAATAATTGACTGGATGACTGGTGTACTTTCAATAATATTGGTATTAATACATATTTTAAAATTAAAATGGATTTAATTCAACATATAGAAGATTTATAATTTGATTCTCTATTATATTTGAGGACTTCATGTGTGTTTAAGAAGCAAAGTACAATTATTTTTGAAACTCACATGTTAAAAAGTACATGAAATACTTTTAGAAAATATTTCAATTGGTTGCCACACAGATAATAACCTTCAGCATGTGGTCATGAATTAAATGTAAAATAACATCAGGAGTCCTGCTTCAAGAAATAATTAGGCCTTCTGCAGTCATTCAATAAAATTACATTATTGTGTTCAACTGAGAGGAGCTGTGTAGAACTGTGTTTGTAAAATATAATTTCAGGGACAGCTGGCCTGAAAAAAGGAAGAATCTTAATAATACTAGTGTATGTTGCTGCAGTGGTTGGCTGTTTACTCCCATTATGGTAGTGGTTGATAAGAAGAACAGTCATTGTTGCATGGGGAAGAAACATTATTCAGGAAAATAATGTAGCTTCTCATGCAGTTTAACTGAATTTTAAAGTGAAGTGTATTGTTAGCTGGAAGATTTGTGCTCTCCTACTCCTGAAGCTTCAAATATCTCTGTGGCCTTTCTCAGTTAGCTTCTTCTTTTATTTTCCTAACTTCCCTCTTGTAATGTAAACACAAGAAAGAGAAAGTGGTAGGAGAACAAAGGAGAAGCATACAGAATAGCTTCACTTCCTTTGCCTAAAGCATTAACAGGGAAATGGTAGCACACTGAGATTTTATGAACAGATTGATAATAGCCTGTTCATTTAAACCAAATGGGGAGCTACTGTATGTTTCACCATTTCAAAGTCAATTTCACTTTTTGCTAAAAGCCTTCTTAATGTTTTCCACCCTTTGTCAAGTAAGACAATTAATTTTATAAACATAACCCTTCAATGCATTGTAAACTAAAATGTGATGAAATAAATGTCTTAATAACCTCATGATCATAAATTACACCAATAATCACATGAAATATAGGGTCTAGTATTTCATATGCAATTTACTGTCATGTAAATTAAGCAAAAATCAAGGGAAGATGAGGGAAAAAAATTTAGTTGATTATAAACTCCAGAGAGAACTATATCATTTCATACAATGTTTAAAAATAAGTTAATTTCTGAATGGCTTTGGTTATACAAGTGAATAGGAAGTACATAATTATAATAATCATTTCTAATAATATAAACATGAAAAAATGCATATATTATTTATTTCTTAAAAACTAAAAATATTGAGGTGATGTGTTTTTATCTGCAAAAATAAAATTTGTGATTTTCAGGTAAAATACCCCAAGATAAAGTTTTACTTCTTCAGCAAATACTTTTTGAGGCTTTTATGTGCCAGTCACTGTTCTATATAGGGGACATCTTTCACTGATCTTATGTGGTAGGCAGTTAGACAGACATGAAGAAAGCAAGGACCATGGACCAGGTACAGAAGGTCACTAGTGCAGAAAGCCCTGGGTGCTGAGCAATGGGCAAAACAGGGAAAACAAGGAGCTCACCACAAGTAACCATTTCTCCCCTACCATATTGCTGGCCACTAGATTTCCTGACCTTTCATATCACTAGTCATAGGTTTAGAACCCTTTCCTAACTGTTCTTCCTCTGGCATGTTGCTAGTTATATGATGTCACTTGTCTGATTTTGCTACTTTTCTAGGCCTGGAGCCTAACCTCATGGAGGACTAGATGTATTTGATGCAGTTATTAGGACATTTATTTCATCACATTTTAGTTTACAATGCATTGAAGGGTTATGTTGATAAAATTAACATATGCACTAGTGACCTTCTGTGTGTGTGTGTGTGTGTGTGTATATATATATATATATATATATATATATATATATATATGGAGAAAGAGAGAGAGAGAGAGAGGAAGAAAAACTACTAGTAAGCAGAGTGAGTGTGAGCAAAAAATACAGCACCAAGTATTAAACCAGTGGAGTCAGACAGGACCTTGGTTTTAGCATCTTTGGTACTTGAATTCTGCCTTAGAAAGAATTCAGATTTAAGACTCAAATTATAATAGAAAGTTAATTTAGAAAGTCACATAGGTAGAAGTGAGGTCAAGAATAAGTGGTCTCAAGAAACAAGTAGAGGCAAAAGAAAGGCCCTTGGAGCTTAGGAGAAAGAGAGAGCAAGGCAAGGAAAAGGCACCCCGGAGAAGGTTTGGGGAAAGGCACAGGCATACTCCATAGAGAGCATGGGTCCTCTGCTTTGAGGTTATTTATCTGGAGGTCTTAGGGGAGGATCCAAATAGAATATTCATCAGCTTTCTAAGTATATCCTTTTAGGGTTGTGGTCTTCACAGGTTGGTTTAAGTTAGTGCAGGGGATCATTGATCAATGCAGCTAGTCCTGATGTCACTTGTCTGATTTTGCTACTTTTCTAGGCCTGGAGCCTAACCTCATGGAGGACTAGATTTATTTGATGTGGATCAGAACTTCAGGGCCAGAACTTCATTGTCCAGGAGACTTAATGCTTAAGGGCTATTTTCATGCCCGCTTGTTTGTTACTCCTCTAAAGGGGCCTAAACCATATGACTAGCAACATGCTAGAGGAAGAAAGATCATGGGAAGGAGGTTCTAAACCCATGACCAGTGACATGAAAGATCAGGAGGTCTAAAATGAATGGCCAGCGATATGCTAGGGGAGGAAAGGTTACTCTGTGGCGAGCTCCTTGTTTTCCCAGTTTTTCCCATTACTAGACACCTATGGCTTTTGCTCTAGTGACCTGTACTTGGTTCATTGTCCTTGCTCTGCTCTTGTTTGTCTAACTGCCTAATTCATAAGAAGATCAATGAAGGATATATAAGTAGGTTAGTCAGCAAAGACCTCTCTGAGGAGGTGACATTTAAGAGGGTCTTATATATTTTTTTCTCTTGTGGGTGTGGGGGTTTTTTTTAGAATTCTGTAATATTTTTATTATTCTGAAATTGAGGAGAAGCTAAAGCTGCTGGATAATCATAATATATAAATGAAGAAATTTGTTCCATTTATCACAGGACATCGAATCAGATCTCTCTGCCATATAAATAGCTGAGATTGGTAGAAATGTTTTCCTTGGCCTTTCTTATATAGATAATGATTTAAATGAAGCAATGGAAGATAATTTAGAATCCATCTTTATTATATCTCATAATCTTTAGGTCAAGAATTCAGGCAGAGCTCAGTTCAGCTGGGCTATTCTGTATTCAAAGGCAGATAGACTGATCTGAAAGGTAGAAGGTCCAAGGTGGCTTTACTCACATACCTGGAGCTTTGGTAGGTGATGTTGGCCAGGGTCTGCCAAAGAAGGTATGTTCATGTGCCAGTCAGGCCCATCTAGTCTCCAGGGGTTCAGAATTTTTATGTGTGGTTCAGGGTTTTCAGAAAGAGTACGAGAGAGGGGGAGAGAGAGAGAGAGAGAGAGAGAGAGAGAGAGAGAGAGAGAGAGAGAGAGAGAGTTTCAAGAAATAGTAAATAGACACTCCTAGCCTGTTATGGTCCAGATCTAGCACCTCCCCACAGCATCATCATGGCAGTGTTACTGATTGAAGCAGTCACAGTGCTCACTAAGGGAGTGTCAAGCTCCACTTCTTCACAGAAGAAGAATCAGAATTTACAACTATTTTTAATCTGACACTATCCATTAAAAAATTATAAAATTTACTCAAATACCATGACATAAACAAATTCAGCTAACATGTTTGGATAGTTCTATAGAATTTGTTGTGTTAGTGTGTTTGTATATAAATATTAAGAACTTACAATAATTACAATATAATGGTAGCTATGAGTTAGCATTATAAATTAATGTTATTCTCTAAACCTAAAGCAATATATGCACAGAATATGTCATGTTCACATTTTTTTTCCTTTTTTATTTAATTTATGGATTGACACTAGCTAACAAAATTATATAGACTTCAGGTGTACAATTCCACAACACATCATCTGTACATTGTATTATGTGTTCACCACCCCAAGTCAAGTCTCCTTCCATCTCATTTATGCCCCCTCCACCTTTCCCCTGCATATTTTCAATATGAGTTATATACTTTACAAAATTAAAATCCAGTCAGAGTAACATTTATTTTAACCACATATTGAGGGTGATGGTATGAATCTGAAATGTAGCAAAATTAATGCACTACTGGTATTTCCTTTATAGAAAGTGTTTCATAGATGGCTTATTTTTATTTCAATATTGATTTAGCATCTTTTAATCCTTACATAAAAGATATAATGTCACTTATTGTGACATAATTACCTCCTTTATTTTTAAATCATCACTAAAAATTATAGATTTTTATATAATATCAAAATTATGTTTCCCATTTGACTTAGAGTTTGCACTACATCTGCTTGAAAATAAATTTGCAAGGCATTCTTTTGATAGCTCTGAACTTTCAATGCAATCACCATGGCATCTGTTTCTGATGTCCTCTTGACAGATACCTCTGAATTCTAAACATATTACTCACTCAACCAGTTTTAACAACAGTAGCAGTAAAATCATCCTGGTATTCTCCTTAACTAGGGTAGATTTTTTTTTTATTTACTTCAATTCACTAGTTCTAGTTGAATGGGACGGAAAATAATATCTGCTATAACAAGGGAAGCTAAAGAAAAAATAAGCAAATGGAACTACATCAAAATAAAAAGCTTTTGCACAGCAAAAGAAACCATCAACAAAACAACAAGAAAGCCCACTCTATGGGAGAACATATATGCAAATGTTATCACTGATAAAGGTTAAAACTCCAACATTTACAGCCAACTTATACAACTTAATAAGAAGAAGATAAATGATCTAATAAAAAAAATGGGCAACAGACCTACATAGAATCTTTTCAAAAGGAGACAGAAGGAAGGCCAAGAGACACATGAAAACATGTTCAAAGTCACTAATTATCTAAGAAATGCAAATCAAAACGACAATGCGATACCATCTTACACTGGTCAGAATGGCAATCATCAACAAATCAACAAATGACAAGTGCTGGTGAGGATGCAAAGAAAAAGGAACTCTTGTGCACTATTGGTGGGAATGCAGACAGTTGCAGCCACTGTGGAGACCAGTATGGAGTTTCCGCAAAAAAACTAAAAATGGGAGAGAATCCAAGATGGCGGCATAAGTAAACACCTACACTGCTGCCTCGCACAACAATTTCCAACCTACAACTAAAAGACAGAACGGACATCATCCAAAACCACAGGAAAGCTGGCTGAGTGGAAATTCTACAACTAGAAGGAAAGAGAGGGGCTCACAGAGACCCAGAGGAGCTGCAAAAAGCTGAGGTATGGAGACGCACACGTGCAGAAAGCGGGTGCCTGAGAACCTGGCTGGCTTTCTCTGGTGGGAGGGAAAAGGAGACTCCCAACGGCATTGAAACCCTTATCCTACGACACTAAACCCCAGATCCAGTGGAAACTCATACGGGGGGAGTTTGGACTGTGAAAAGGGAGAAGTGCATGGAAATTTAGGGGAGTCGCAAAAGTTCAGAAGTCCGGTGGCGCGCACAGCCCTGCTCTGCTAATTGTGCCTCTGGCTTTCGTGAGTGGGTGGGAGACAGACCCTACCAATTGTGCCATTTCTAACTCCACTAAACACCAGTTTCTGGCAAAAACCTGGGGACCCAGACTCATATGGTCCCGAAGCGCAGGGGAGCCGGAGGGGGCAGCAGTCTAGAGGCACTGCGAGAGAGAGTGCTCGAGCACAGGGACTACTCTAGCAATTACCCAGTCACATGAGACTCAAGGGCCAGGGAGGGTGGGGCCGACTGGGAGGCAAGGCAGTCCCTTAAGCCCTGAGACTCCACCCATCCCAAGCTCAACAGAGAGGCTTTTGTGGATTTGCAAGTCTGGTATCATAAGGCTGAATCCAACACAGAAGTTCTCCCAGCATAGTGAAAATGTCGAGACAAGGGAAGGGATCACAAACAAAAGAAATGGAGGAAAAGAAACGACTGGATATAGAGTTCAAAACTACGCTTATAAGGTTTTTCAAGAATATCCTAGAAAAGTTGGGATAAAGTTAGCGAGTCCCAAGAGGAGATGAAAAAGATCCAACTAGAGATGATAAAGGAACAACTAGAATTCAAGCATACAATGACTGAAATAAAAAGTATTGCTCAGAGATCTAACAGCAGACTAGAGGAAGGCAAGAATCAAGTAAAAAATTTGAAATATAAAGAATCAGAAAGCACTCAACTGGAAAAGCAAGAAGAAAAAAGAATCCAAAAATGTGAAGATAATGTAAGGAGCCTCTGGGACAGCTTCAAGTGTACCAACATCAGAATTGTGGGGATGCCAGAAGAAGAGAGAGAGCAAGATACTGAAAACCTATTTGAAGAAATAATGACTGAAAACTTCCCACATCTGGTGAAAGAAATAGACTTACACGTCCAGGAAGCACACAGAACCCCATATAAAAGGAATCCAAAGAGGACTACACCAAGACACATCATCATTAAAATACCAAGAGCAACAGACAAAGAGAGAATATTAAAAGCAGCAAGAGAAAAACATTTCATTACCTACAAGAGAGCACCCATATGACTGTCAGCTGATTTCTCAACAGAAACGATGCAGGCCAGACGGGAGTGACAAAAAATATTCAACGTGATGAATAGCAAGAACCTACAACCAAGAATACTCTATCCAGCAAAGCTATCATTCAGAATTTAAGGTCATATAAAGAGCTTCACAGAGAAGAAAAAGCTAAAGGAGTTCATCAACTCCAAACCAGTATTATATGAAATGCTGAAAGGTACTCTTTTAAAAGAGGAAGAAGAAAAAGGTAAAAGACAAAAAATTATGAACAACAAATATGTATCTAACAAGTGAGTCTAAAAATTAAGTGAATTCAAAACGTGATCAACAGAATAAACTGGTGAATATAATAGAATCAGGAGCACAGAAAGGGAGTGGACTGATAATTCTCAGGGGGAAAGGGGTGAGGGGTGTACAGAAAGAGGCTGGGCAAAAATCATACACCTATGGATGAGGTCAATGGGAGGGAGGTAAGGGTAGGGGGAAGTGTGGGAGCTGGATTGCGGGGAGCTATGGAGGGGAAAAAAGAGAAACAAATGTAATAATCTGAATAATAAAGATTTAATTTATTAAAAAAATAAAAATAAAAAATAAAGTTAATGCTGGGTGTGGTAAAAAAAACAAAACAAACAAACAAAAAAACTAAAAATGGAACTCCATATGATGCAGCAATCCCACTCTTAGTAATCTATCCTAAGACACTAGAAACACCAATCAGAAAGGATTTATGCATCCCTATGTTCATAGCAGCACAATTTACAATAGCTACAATTTGGAAACAGCCTAGGTGAATGTCAGCAGATGAATGGATCAGAAAACTGGTACATCTACACAATGGAATTCTATGCTGCCATGAAAAAGAAGGCATTTTTACCATTTGCAGCAACCTGGATGGAACTGGAGAGCCTTATGCTAAGTGAAATAATCCAGTCAATGAAGGAGAAACACTACTTGATCTCACTCATTTGTGGATAATAAAGAACATTATAAACTGATGAACAAAAGGATAGATACAGAGGCAGTAAAGCATCAAAAAGACTGTCAAATTACAGTAGGAAGATTAAGGAGAGGCAGGGTAGATAAGCGATCAACCAAAGGACTTGTATGCATGCATATAAGCATAACCAATGAACACAAGATACTGGGGG
>JAAGEH010000286.1:31987462-32035812 GCA_011751065.1 Lasiurus cinereus | reverse complement strand
AATAATTAGAATCCAATGGTAACTATGAGTTAGCATTATAAATTAATTTCATTTTCTATGTAAAAGTGCTTTGTCTAATAATATTTAAAATGTCAAACTATGTTATAACTTTGTTAAAAAAAAAACTGTTAAGTGGAGCACAGAATGCTGGCTGGCAAGCCATGGTTTCACTACCGATCACAAAAGAAAATGAAATGGAGATATTTTTTACTCACAAGTCCTGGAAGAAGTGTATGGTATGCCCCAAAGAGTCATAAGGGTCGATCAGGGCAGGGTATAGGCAGGGAGGAAGGCAGGACCTGGGATACCCTTTATTAGGCTGCTTTTGGTTCTCTGAGCTAAGAACAAGGTGGTCAATTCAAACCAAAAGATTGAAGTTTGGGTAGCATCTAGGGGAGCTTGATTAAGGGGAGCACTAATGGAAGGAACTGGGAAGCAGGGGAGACAGTTGATCACAATGGCTGCTGGGAAAGTCACATCAGAAATTCACATTCACTGTGACTCTGTGACTGGCTATGATCCAGGAAATGCACTTTAATGAGGGCCCAGTGTCAGATTAAGCTCTTCACAGGTTGCTTGGCCAAACAGAACAAATGTAGAGGCAGCAATTCCAAGGAGCAGCTTAGCTAAACACCTCACAGATATCTTAAATAAGAACATGTAAAAAATAGTATCAGGCCAAGACCAGTTTGGCTCAGTGGATAGAGCGTTGGCCTGTGGACTGAAAGGTCCCAGGTTTGATTCCGGTCGGGGTCATGTACCTTGCTTGCAGGCACATCTCCAGTGTGGGGTGTACAGGAGGCGGCTGATCGATTTATCTCTCTCATCAATGTTTCTGACTTTCTATCTCTCTCCCTTTCTCTCTGTAAAAAATCAATAAAATATATTTAAAAAAAGAATTAGTATCAGCTCCATTATAGCAGTTCTCTAAATTATGCAAATTCTGGCTTACATGGAGAGCAAGATTTATACTTTTCTTGAATTCATTTGAGGTTTATTAGGGATTCTTATTTCTATACTAGAGGCCGGAGGCATGAAATTTGTGCATAGGGGTGTGTGTCCCTCAACCCAGCCTGCACACTCTTCAATCTGGGAAATCCCTCTCACAATCCAGGACTGCTGGCTCCCAACTGCTTGCCTGCCTGCCTTCTTGATTGCCCGTAATCATTTCTGCCTGCCAGCCTGATTGCCTCTAACTGCCCTCCCTGCAGGCCTGGTCACCCCCAATATCTCTCCTCTGCAATTCTGGTCACCCCTAACTGCTCTCCCCTACAGGCTTGATCACCCTAACTGCCCTCTCTTGCAGGCGTGGTCCCTCCCAACTGTCCTCTCCTGCTGGCCAGCATGTGGTGGCCATCTTGTGTCCATATGGGGGCAGCCATCTTGTGTATTGGAGTGATGGTCAATTTGCATTTACTCTTTTATTAGATAGGATAGAAGCCTGGTGCATTGGTGGGAGCCAGCTGGTTTGCCTTGAAGGGTATCCTGGATCAGGATGGGGATTCTCTTGGGGTGTGAGGTAGCCTGGGTGAGGGGCCCATGGTAGTTTGCAGGTTGGCCATACCACCTGGCAACTCCATCGGAGGCCCTGGTATTTGGGATTTATTTATCTTCTATAGTTGAAACTTTGTAGCCTTGAGCAGAGCCAAGCCTCCTGCTTGCTCTGTGGCCACAGCCATTTTTGTTGGGATTTAATTTGCATACTTGCTCCTGATTGGCTGGTGGGCATGGCTTGTGGGTGTAGCAGAGATACAGTCAATTTGCATATTACTCTTTATTAGATAGGATATTCAGATCAATCTGAGGATAGTATGTGCACTATTAACCTAGATGCAACATATTTGCCTCAGAGATTCCTTTTATTTTATTTATTTGAAGTCCCTCTGACACTAAGTATGGTTAAAGCTTAATTAGATAGACTCAAGATTTAACTTCTCATAATTTATTTTTAAGATAAAGAACTATACTATCTAATAGAAGAGTAATATTCAAATTGAACATACCTCTGCTACACCCACAAGTCACACCCACCAGCCAACTAGGAGCAAGTATATAAGGGAGGGCAGTAGTGAGTGATCAGGCCAGCAGAGAAGGGCAGTTGGGAGGGTCCAAGCCTGCAAGGGAGGGAAGTTGGGGAAAATCAAACCTGATTATGTTCCTTAACTTCCTAGCCAAGGTCAAACTTTAGAGAAATATTTTAAAGAATGAATGAGACTGTCCATGAGACTAGCACAAGGAGAATGAGAAGTAGTTTCTTTTCTCTTTCTTTTTCTTTTAATCCTTACCCAAGGATATTTTTCCCAGGGCAGTTAGGAGTGACTAGGTTGGCAGAGGAGGGAAATTGGAGGTGACTGGGCCTGCAGGGAAAGGCAGTTACGAGGACCCAGGCCTATAGGGGAGAGCAGTTAGGGGGACCAGGCCTGCAGGGGACAGTATTTAGTAGCAATCAGGGAGGCAGGGGAGCAGTTAGGCATCAATCCAGCTGTCAGAGGAATGGTTAGGGAGTGATCAGAAGTGATTAGAGGCAATCAGGAAGGCAGGCAGGCAAGCAGTTGGGAGCCAGCAGTCTTGGATTATGAGAGGGATTCGCGACTGCCTGGCAATTCCTTGAGAGGTCCCAGATTGGAGAGGGTGAAGGCTGGGCTGAGGGACACATCCCTCTGCTCAAGAATCTCATGCATCAGGCCTCTAATAATATATATAACTGCATGAATTGGAAAATAAAAATTCCCTTTGTATTTTTGCTACTTAACATATTCAGAAATTGGCCCAACACTACTAGAAGTAAGTTAAAAAATAACTATTTATCAGAAGCTAAGAATGAGGCATGGAATACATTCCAAGAAGGAACCAACCTTGCTAACACCTTGATTACAAACTTCCAACCTCCAAAGCTGTGAGAAAATAAATTTATCTTGTTTTAAGCAAAAAAAAAAAAAACCACAAAACAATAACAACAACAACAATAAAAAACAACAACAACAAAACAACAATAACAACAAAAACTATTGCCTTGGTTAGCATGGTTTAGTGGTTACAGTGTCTGCCTGACACTGAAGAGTTATAGGTTCGGTTCCAATCAAGGCTTTGTACTTGAGATGCAGGCTTGATGACTGGACATGGTCAGGTTGTGTTCAGGAGGCAAACAATTGATGTGTCTTTCTCACATAGATATTGCTCTCTCTTCCCTCCCCACTTCACCTTTCTCCGTCCACTCTACTCTCTCTGAAAATTAATGGGGAAAAATATCCTTGGGTAAGGATTAAAAGAAAAAGAAAGAAAAAAGAAACTACTTCCCATTCTCCTTGTGCTAGTCTCATGGACAGCCTCATTCATTCTTTAAAATATGTCTCTAAAGTTTGAGCTTGGCTAGGAAGTTAAGGAACATAATCACAATCTGTTATTTTTATATTACATGAGTCTGCTGGCCAATTCTGCTTTTGGTATTTACAGTTTCAAAGTAGTTATGCCATTAATTAATAATCATTTAAGTTCCTTCTTGAAAAGCATAATAAAAATAACATCTCAACATTTACATGGCTAGCCATGTAATTACCTAAAGCAGAGAATAATATCTGCCTGGCTTGGTTCCACTGTTATAGGGTTATCTAGGTCTAAATAGTTGAGAATATTTGAAAGCCTAACTAAAGGTTTGTTTTCTTTCAAATTGTTTCTCTTTTTTTTTCTGGGTTTTTAGCATTACCTAAGTCTAACTAGAGATGATATGATAACAAATAATCTGTATAGGAAGAACTCATAACACTGAAAAATTTGTAAGAAACATAGCATTGAATGTCCCTTTTGATTGATCAATTTTATTTTCTATAAAACCAAAATTATTTTTTGTAGCTGTGGATCTATGAGCATTAAAAAAATAGAGCTAATTCTTACTGAGGTTACGCTAAGTGCCTCTCTGTGTATTAACTAATTTAATCTTCATGATACCCCCCAGAAGGAAGATAATTTCTTGGAGGAGAAAAAGAAGAAATCCCCACTTATAAAAAGGGATTTCTATCTGGAGAAGATCACAAAGGATATTAATGTTGTAGCCTGCTACACTGTCAAATTCATTTATTAAATGTAGTAGTTTTAGCTTTCTAGTGCAAATAATGAGAGTTTTATTTTCTCATTTACAATTTGGATCCTTTTTAATTCTTTTTCTTGTCTCATCACTGAGACTAGCAATTCCAGTACTATTATATTGAATAAGAATGGTGAAAGCATTCCTACCTGGTTTGGCTCAATGTATAGAGCGTCAGCCTGTGGACTCAAGGGTCCTGGGTTTAATTCTGGTCAAGGGAACATGACCGAGTTGCAAGCTTGATCCCCAGTAGAGGGTGTGCAGAAACATCTCATCATTGATGTTTCTATCTCTCTCTTCCTCTCCCTTCCTACCTGAAATCAATAAAAATATATATATTTTTAAAAAGAATGGTGAAAGCAGAAAATGTAGTAGGATAAAAAATTAATACCCAGAAATCAATAGCATTTTTATACACCAATAATGAATTCTCAGAAAGAGAAACTAAACAGACAGCCCCATTTGCAATTGCAACAAACAATTTAAGATACTTAGGAATAAACTTAATCAAGAGGTGAAATACTTGCACTCAGAAAACTAGAGAACTTTGAAAAAAGAGATAGAGGAAGCTATAAGCAAGTGAAAGGATAAACTGTGTTCATAGATTAGTAGAATTAACATCATTGAAATGTCCAAAGTACCGAAAGCAATCTACATATTTCATTAGATGTTTTAAAATTCTAGCAAGCTCTCAGATATAGTTCCAGTATGTATAATTACAAGACACTTACTATGTTGGAGGATTTTTAAAGCCTTGTACATGCACCAAATTCTTTATGGTACATATCTTGAATAAAAAGGGAAAGGGCATCATTTTTATATACCAATAATAATCATTCTGAAAGAGAAACTAAAAAATAAAAAATAAATCCCTTTTGCCACTGTAACAAAAATAGAAAAGATACCTAGAAATAAACTTAACCAAAGAGGTAAATGATCTGTACTCGGAAAAGTATAGAACATTGAAAAAAGAAATGGAGAAAGATAGAATCAAGTATAAGCATATACTGTGTTCATGGATAGGAAGAAGTAACATAATGTCCATACCACCCAAAGCAATTTATAGATACAATGCAATTCCCATTAAAATAGCAACTGCATATTTTACAGATCTAGAACAAATAATCCAAAAGTGTATATGGAACCCTAAAAGACCCCAAATAGCTGCAGCAATATTGAGAAAGAAGAACAAAGTTGGAGGAATCACAATACCAGATATTAAGCTATATTACAAAGCCACTATAATACAAATATCCCAGTACTGGCACAAGAACAGGCATATAGATCAATGGACCAGAACAGAGTCCCCAGAAATTGACCCAAGCCATTATGCTTAATTAATATTTGACAAAGGAGGCAAGAACGTATGGTGGAGTCAAGATAGTGTGTTGAATAAATAGTGTTAGGAAAAGTAGACAGAGACATGCAAAAAAATGAAACTAGACCACCAACTTACAACATACACATAAATAAACTCAAAATAGATAAAACACTTAAATGTAATATGTGAAACCATAAAAATCCTAGAAGAAACCGTAGGCAGCAAAATCTCAGGCATCTCTCATAGCAATATATTTGCAAATACATCTCCTAGGGAACGGGAAACTAAGGAGAAAATAAACAAATGGTACTATTTATGATAATAAAAGGGTTATATACTAATTAGACCAGACATCTTCTGGACATCCATCCAGATATCCTTCTAGACAAAACCACAGTGGTGGGGGCCAAGACAGAGGTGGTTAGGGACAACCAGACTGGCAGGGAACAGCATTTTGGGGTGACCAGACTGGCAGGGGAGGGCAGTTAGGGGTTACCAGGTTGGCAGAGGAGGGAAGTTACAGGTGACCAGGCTGGCAGGGGAGGGCAGTTACAGGTGACTAGGATGGCAGGGGAGGGTAGTTATGGGCAACTAGGCCAGCAAGAGAGGACAATTAGGGGTGACTGCTGCAACCTTTTGCAGTAAGTATTCAGATTTGGAGAAGGGATATGTGCAAATGGATAATTTAGAAGGTATGAGGGAAAGCTAGGCAGAGGCCTCACTCTCTAATGGAGTGACTCCCCAAATCTCTGGGCTCATGGCTTTTTATTTACTGTAATATATGTTTGTCCTTTAGCAAAGCAAACACACATATAAAATGTAAGGTTTGATAAATAGTAAATGATTATCAGGTTAGGAGATTGCTTTTAGTCACCATTGTCTGCACAGAACAATTAGTGCATAGTTTTTAGCATTTGCTAAAGCACCAAGGTCCAACACATTTATTATGCTAACTACTCTTTGCCTCCAACAGGCAACCAGGCCAGCAGGAGAGAGCTGTTGGGGCAACCAGGCTGTCAGGGGAGGGCAGTGAGGGGCAACCAGGCCAGCAGGGGAGCAGTTAGGGGTGACCATGCAAGCAGCAGAGAGTAGTTAGGGGGATCCGGCTGGCAGGCAGAGGTGGTTAGGGGGTGATCAGGCAGACAGCAGAGTGGTTAGGGGCCATCAGGCAAGCAGGCAGATGAGTGGTTAGGAGTCAGTGGTCCCAGATTGTGAAAGGGATGTCCAACTGCCAGTTTAGACCCGATCCTGCAGGGACATCCCCCAAGGGGTTCCAGATTAGAGAGGGTGCTAGGCTGAGTGAATCACCCCCAAGGGCACAAATTTTGTGCACCTGGTCTCTAGTATAAAAATAAAAAGCTTCAGCACAACAAAAGAAAAAAACACCATCAACAAAATGAAAAGGAAGCCCACTTTATGGGAGAACATATTTGACAATGATACATATGATAAAAGGTTAATATTTAAAATACCTAAGAAACTCATACAATATAAAAGGAAGACAAATAATCCAATTTAAAATGGCAAAGCACCTAAAAGACACTTCTCCAAAGTGAACATACAGATGGACAAGAGACATATGAAAAATGTTCATAGTCACTGGTCATCAGAGGGATACAAATTAAAACTACAATGAGGTATCACATCACACTTGTCAGAATGGCTACCATCAATAAATTACAAGGGCTGGTGAGGATGTGGAGAAAAGAGAATTCTAGTATACTGCTGGTGAGAATGCAGACTGCTGCAGTCATAATGGAAAACAGTATAGAGTTTCCTCAAAAAATTAAATATGGAACTGCCATTTGACCCAGTGATTCCATTTATAGGGCTATATCCTAAGAAATCCAATACACAAATGAGAAAGAATGTATGCACCCCTATGTTCATAGCAGTGCAATTTACAATAGCTAAGACCTGGACACAGCTCAAATGTTCATCAGTAGATGACAGATTAAAAAGCTGTGGTATAATTACACCATGGAATGCAGCAGTAAAAAAGGATCTCTTATCCTTTGAGACAGTATGGAGGAACCTGGAGAGTAGCATGAGTGAAATAAGTCAATCAGAGAAAGACAAGTATCACATGACCTTATTCATAAGTGGAATCTAATGAACAAAATAAATTGATGGAGAGAGAAACCAAGATGGCAGCATAGGTAAATACGTAAATTGCTGCCTTGCACAACAATATCAAAACTACAACTGAAAGACAAAATGGACACCATCCAGACCCACAGGAAAGGTGGCTGAGTGGAAATTCTACAACTAGAAGGAAAGAGGAAAGCACATTGAGACTCAGAGGAAGTGCAAAAGGCCGAGGTATGGAGATGTGCATGAGCAGAGAGGACAGGCAGCTGAGTGCATGGGTGGCTGAGTGTGTGGCTGGCTTTCTAAAGCAAGAGGAAGATGGAAGTTCCCTACTGTGCTGAACTCCAGTCCTGGGCAAGACTCTGGGAAACCAGACTCATTCAGGAGAAATCTGGACTGTCAGGAAAAGAGAAAGCACACCAACACTCAGGGGAGCTGCGGAAGGCAGAGGTCCAGAGGCGCAGATAGGACTGACTTCTGAGTGTGCTGTTGGCTTTCTAAAGCAGGAGGGATATGGAAGTGTCCAACTGCACTGAACTCCAGTTCCTGGAGAGTTTCTGGGAACCCAGATTTGTTCAGGGAGAAACTGGACTGTCTGGAAGCAGGCAAAACTTTAGGACAGCTTTCTCTCAGAGGTACTTGTAGTGATTACCAAGGGAGACTAAGACTCAAGGGCCTCATAGGGCAGGGCTGATGGGTAGCCAAGACTGTCTTCTCTCTCCTGAGACTCTGTACCATTCAAGCTGAGCACAGAGGTTTTTTTCAATTTTGCAAGTTTTGTCTCATAAGAGTGTCTCCAGCACAGAAATTCTTCCAGCATAGATACAGCTGATCCTCACAGCCAATTGGCCTGGAGGTCAATTCCTCCCAGTGATACCAACAATAATCAAGACTTAACTACAATAAGGCTGTGCACACAGTCCCACAAAGTGGTGCACCAAGATTATCCATCTCAGGTAACTGGGGAGGCTGAGCCACTGGGCCCTATAGGACACCTAGCACACAAAGCTACTCTACCAAGTCAGGGAAGCAGCAAAAATGCAGATACAAACAAAGAGATCACAAATGAAAGAAATGGAGGAAAGCAAACAACTGGATATGAGTTCAAAACCATGGTTATAAGGTTTTTCAGGAATATCATAGAAAAAGTCAGTAAATTTAGTGATACCTTTGAAATATGAAAAGGGATCAACTAGAAATTAAACATACTCTGAGTGAAACAAAAATTATTATTCAGAGACCTAACAACAGACTAAAGGACTGCAAGAATCAAGTCAAAGCTTTGAAATACAAAGAAGCAAAAAACACTAAACCAAAAAGCAAACTAAACTAAGCAAAAAGCAAAGAGAATCCAAAAATTTGAATATAGTGTAAGGAGCCTTTGGGACAACCTCAAGCATACCAACATCCAAATTATGGGGGTGCCAGAAGAAGAGAGAGAGCAAAATACTGAAAACCTATTTGAAGAAATAATGACTATAAACTTCCCTCACCTGGTGAAAGAAATAGACTTCCAACTTTAGGAAGCACACAAGAACCCCAAACAAAAGGAATCCAAAGAAGACCACACCAAGACACATCATAATTAAAATGCCAAGGACAAAAGTCAAAGAGAGAATATTAAAAGCAGCAAGAGAAAAACAGTTAGTTACCTTCAAGAGAGCACCCATATGATTGTCAGCTGATTTTGCAACAGAAACTATGCAGGCCAGAAAGGAGTGGCAAGAGATATTCAAAGTGATGAAGAGCAAGAACCTACAACCAAGATTACTCTACACAGCAAAGCTATCATTCAGAATTGAAGGTCAGATAAAGAGCTTCACAGATAGGAAAAAGCTAATGGAATTTATCACCGCCAAACCAGGATTATATGAAATGTTGAAAGGTATTCTTTAAGAGGAAGAAGAAGACAAAGATAAAGATAAAAATCATTCACAACAAATACATGTCTATCAACAAGTGAATCTAAAAATCAAGTGAATAACAAGTCTGTTGAACAGAATAAACTGGTGAATATAATAGAATCATGTTATATGATTCATATTATATGACAATTCTCAGGGGGAAAGCAGTGTGGGGGCTGTGGGAAGAAATTGGACAAAAATTGTATACCTATGGATGAGAACAGTGGAGGAGGGTAAGGGCAGAGGGGAGGATAGGAATTGAATGGAGGGGAACTATGGGGGAAAAAAGAGGAACAATTATAATAATTTGAACAATAAGGATTTGTTACATTTTTTAAAAAAAGAAAATATGTGAACAACAAAATGGCAACAAATACATACCTATCAACAATTGAATCTAAAAATCAAAATAAAAGAATAAGAAATCTAAATAAATAAATAAATAAACAAACAAACAAACAAACACATTGATGAACAAAATAGATCCAGAGACATAGAAACATGGAACAGACTATGGAGTTTCACAGAGAAGGTGGGAGAAGATGAAAAGAGATCAACCAATGAACTTGTATGAACATATTCATAATCCATGGACACAGCCAATAGGGTGGTGAAGGCCTGTGGTGTAGGATGCGGGTTGTGGATTGGCTAGAAAGGGTCAATGGGAGTGGGGAAAGGGTACATGTAATGCTTTCAACAATAAAAGTTGAAATAAATAAGTATCTAAATAAATAAATACAAGGGGACAAAAAAATAAAGATTTTTTTTCAAGATGGCTTTCTTATAACTTGCTAAATACCCTTTCTTGTGGATTAAAAACAACACATCATCAATATATGATTGTTAACTGCTAGTGTGTGCTAAGTGATTAGCACATTTTACTTAAATTGCTATTAAATAATGTGATTTTACTGTTCTAATACTAGAAGATTCAATTTGAAAAATGTTATAATGAGATATCTTGAAAGATTGGGTGTTAGATGTTGATGTAAAAGAGCAAGAATTTTAGAAACATTATCTTGGCAAATCTTGCTTTGTGAAAACATTAAAAGTTTCCCGTGGCTGGAACTGTATGTTTTTCATCTTAAGTCTAGTACAATTTCTGACACATAGTAGGCAGTTAAAAAATATTTGTTGAATGGAAAAATGAATGAATAGCTAAACATGTCTAATTATTCCTGCTTGATATTTAGAGGTTATTTTTAAAACTTAAAATGACAAATATACTGAAAACAGCAGGAATATTTTCCTTTCACAAATCTCCAAGGATTTTGATAGGTGTGTTAGCTACCCAGTGTGCCAAAAACTTTAGCCAGTATTTTCTTCTCTTTTTTTTAAATATTTTTATTGATTTCAGAGAGGAAAGGGGAGGGAGAGAGAGAAAGAAACATTACTGATGAGAGAGAACCATTGATCAACTGCCTCCTGCATTCCCCAAACTGGGAATCAAGCCAGCAACCTGGGCATGTGCCCCAATGGGAACTAAACCATGACCTCCTGGTTCATAGGTCAATGCACAACCACTGACCAATGCTGGACAAAAGGTGTTTTCTTTTAAGTGCAAGCAACATGGAACTCTCTGAGTAAATTAAAAAAAATTAAGATTGTACATTCAGTTGTTATTTTTGTGGAAATATTAATTTAAATGTTAACATTTTCATTTTTAAGTATCATTAATAGTTTTAATGTTTGATGCTTTCTAGTTATAAGCATTGTTTCTTAAGTTAATTCTGCCTATTAAATATCATTTAACCATTTGTATTCATAAATCTTACAATAACCTTAAGATATAGATATCATAAGTATTGTTTCCTATTATACCAGGCCTAAAGATGTTAAAGAATCTGACCCAGTTTATTTGACTAAATACAGACCTAATTGTCCCCATATAATTAGTCTCTGGTAAAGTTATTTTTTGTTGGCATTGTAGTATGTATTCCACATTCATTGCTTTAATAGATGCATTTTAATAATTGATTCCTAAGCTACATATAATCAATTTAGAGTTCTTGTCTTAGTAAATTAATTCTTTTAAGTCTAAAAGCAAAAATACATGGCTAAAACTGTCAATTTTTAAAACTATTTTATACAATCAATATAATTTATTTAGACTATTTTTAAACATATAATGTTTTCTTTTACTTTTCAACATTCATATTTGCCCAGAAATGTAAAAGCCTAAAGAATAAAGACAAACTAGTTTATTTTAAGCACCAGATTTCTTTTCCATAAGGTAAATTCTTTGATTTGTTTTTATTTGTTTTCCTGCTTCCCAAGATGGTTACATAATCATGCCTAGACACAGGTGTAGTTGAGGTATTTTTTTATATATACTGTTTTTTATTTTTGTTTTTGTTGTTGTTAATATAAGTCATTATACCACTAATAATTCTATAAGAAAGACTGAGTTAAGGAACAAATCTGAAACCATTATTGTCCAGAAATGAGTAGAAAACACATGTATTTAAATGACAAAACAAAATGCTCTATTACTTCTTCAATTGGTATAATTCAGATATGACTGGTGATGGAACAAGCTCTCTGAGAGCTGTAATTGTATTCCTATTATGCCATTTTATGCTCTTTTCTGCTTGTGTTATCAGTGAGCCACATTATGGCCACAAAACAGATTGTTTCTTGTTGAAAGCAAGAATAATTATCTATAAAAAGAGAGACAAAGAACTGCTATGTTTATACACTTTTGCATTCTTGTAATTTTTATGAGTTGCTTATATTTTAAAAGTTGAACATACATCAGAGCGATAATTATAATCAAAGAAGCAGAAATAACTGTACAATTCAAAAGTTATTTTTATAATTCTGAAAATGTAACAACTGATTTAAGGGGTCTATATAAAACCCTGATTCTATTGTACTCTTAGTAATCATATTTTGTCTTTAAATTGTATAGTTAAATAAATATACTGATCATTTTAATCAATATGCCACTTATTTATATAAATCAATAAAATCAATACATTTAGATGAAAGGATTCCCCTAATTGTGTATAGAGACAATCAATGTGTAACTCAGTCCATTTACATATTTGTGAAGTAAGTTAGAAAATTAAAGAGTGAATTAAGCCCATGTTAACTAGTCATGAGGAGCTCCAAAGCAGGGAGGCCATAGTGAGAGACCACAGATGTACACTTGAATATTACTGGTCAAAGAGAGAAAGATAATCCTTTCCTTATTTTAATAATTAATGCTTGTTAGTGGTATAATTTGAAGATTGTTGATTAAAGAGTCAGAGACTTGGATGCTTATTGGTTCTGTCATGTAATGCTGTGTGACTTGTTGCCATTTATTTAACCACATGGAGTCATAATCCCCTCATGGAGACTATCACAACGTTTCTCGATTTACAATTTTGGATTACTATCAAAAGATACAAGATACTGTGCAAAAACTTTGTAAACTATAAAAGCCTTACTAATAGATATTGCTTATTAATGCAAAATTTAAAATTATCTAGAGTTTGACTTATTTATATAGAATCTCAGCCCCAGTGGCTGTTATTTACTAAACCTTCCACGTCTACCCCATCAATAGCAAATGGGATTATTTTCTTGTTGTATTTATAGTTTATAGAGATGATCAGAAAAAGTATGCTCTTGTCATTAGGTCAGATGATAAACCAAAGCCATCATTCCATATTACCTTATGTTCTCAGGTAACCAAATCAATAACAATAGACTTCTAGACATAAGCATGTACAGATGTATATGCGTATGCTTTTATGCATTGTGTGCATATTTGTCTGTATTTGTGTCTTTATAATAAATATTTATTATCCCTTTATCAAAATATGCAAAATGTAAACTCCTACATAATCCATTATATAAATCAATACTCATGTCTTAGAGGACATCCTTCATGCAAAAAAAGAAAAAAAAATGTTTCCCACAAAACAGCAGAGCAAGAAGACATTATACTGAAGAAATAACGGGCTTACTCAAAAGGACAAGTTTTAAAATACACATGTAATATTATCTTGAGAAATGATGAATGGCACTCTTGTAAATGTGATCGGAAGGCTATCAGAATAAGCATATCTGATAGGTACAATATTGGGACCAATTAGACAGAATGGACCAATTAGCAGTGCTTATTAGACAGAATACATCTGTTGATACCATGTGCACTACTGCAAAGTACTTGAGAATTATACAAGAAAGAATAAGATAATTTTACACATTTTGACTTTGTCCCTAGTTTATGTTTGATCTGCAGAGACATGGTAAACTTGTTTTCATACTAGAATATGAAAATAAGAAATATATAAATTTTATTAACTCAATGCTATAGCATTTAAGAAAGAAAATGTAATATTAAAGAAATAACCTGCCGAAACCGGTTTGGCTCAGTGGATAGAGTGTCGACCTGCAGACTGAAAGGTCCCAGGTTCGATTCCGGTCAAGGGCATGTACCTTGGTTGTGGGCACATCTCCAGTTGCGGGTGTGCAGGAGGCAGCTGATTGATGTCTTTCTCTCTCATCGATGTTTCTGACTCTCTATCCATCTTCCCTTCCTCTCTGTGAAAAATCAATAAAATATATTTATTAAAAAAAAGAAATAACCTTTGTTTTCTAATAGTTAAATAAAGAAATGTATATTATTTATTTTGTTGTAAAAGTTGAGTCAGACTTTAAACAAAAATATCATAAAATTTAGTGATACAGATGACAAGAAACTAATAATAACTACAACATAGATAGGCATTGTTTTTATTAAGAAACTTAGAAATTACAATGTTTAAGTAGTACTGAACTTTAGTGGGTACAATGTCTTTTTTACATATTTTTATTAATGTATTACATGTATACATATCTTCCCATAGCCTCTTCCCCCACTCCCATGCATACCTTAAACCCCCAGTGTCTTGTGTCCATTGATTATGCTTATATGCATGTATTCAAGTCCTTTGGTTGATCTCTTATTTACCCCACTTCTCCCTAACCTTCCCGCTGCAATTTGACAGTCTGTTGGATGTTTTACTGCCTCTGTATCTATCTTTTTGTTCATCAGTTTACAATGTTCTTTATTATCCATAAATGAGTGAGATCATGTGGTATTTTTCTTTCATTGACTGGCTTATTTCACTTAGCATAAGGCTCTCCAGTTCCATCAAGGTTGCTCCAAATGGTAAGAATTCCTTCTTTTTTATGGGTTCCTTTTTCTTTGCATCCTTGCCAGCACTTGCCATTTGTTAATTTGTTGATGATTGCCATTCTGACAGGTGTGAGGTGGTATTGCATTGTAATTTTGATTTGCATTTCTTGGATAATTAGTGACTTTGAGCATGTTTTCATGTGTCTCTTGGCCTTCCTTCTGTCTTCTTTTGAAAAGATTCTATGTAGGTCTGTTGCCCATTTTTTATTAGATCATTTATCTTCTTTTTATTAAATTGTATAAGTTGGCTGTAAATGTTGGAGATTAAACCTTTATCAGTGATAACATTTGCAAATATGTTCTCCCATACAGTGGGCTTTCTCGTTGTTTTGTTGATGATTTCTTTTGCTGTTGCAAAAGCTTTTTATTTTGATGTAGTCCCATTTGTTTATTTTCTCTTTAGCTTCCCTTTCCCTTGGAGCAGTATCAGTGAAGAAGTTATTTCAGTATATTTCTGAGATTGTGCTGCCTGTGGATTCCTCTAGTATTTTTATGGTTTCCCATCTTATGTTTAAGTCCTGTATCCATTTGGAGTTTATTTTTGTGTATGATGTAAGTTGGTGGTCTAGTTTCATTTTTTTGCATGTATCTGTCCAATTTTCTCAACACCATTTACTGAAGAGACTGTCTTGACTCCATTGTATGTTCATGCCTCCTTTGTCAAATATTAATTGAGCATAGTGGTTTGGGTCAATATCTAGATTCTCTATTCTATTCCATTGGTCTCTGTAGTGGGTATAATATCTTACTGTTACTATAACAAGCTATCTAATTATGTTGGAATCATGTAAACTTTTTTGCCTGTTTGTAATCTCACTATTCAATATAAAAAATTAGCACATTAGAGCTTTGAAAAGGAAATAACTTAATTGAAATTGTCTTAGAAACAAATTTCTTTATAAACTGATTTAATATAAGTCTATTGCTTACTATCAAAGATACCTACTTACTTTCCTATTAAAGAGTTTTAACTAAAAATAAGTGATCCTTTCTTCAATTAGCATATTTAATACAAAAGATTATAATGCCTAGTTTTCAAATAAACCACATGAAATGACAGAATATGATAACAGCACAGAACCTATATTTTAGGTTCTGATATATGTTATTATCTGATGCTAGGAAGAATAAAATAAAACTTACATATAAGACATATATAAAAATTATCTAGCAGCATTTTATTTCATAAACTTGGCAAGTAAAATTTGCTCTGAAACCTATACAATCATTTGATATGATTCCCCTCATATCATTATTTTTTCACAATGCCTTCATATTTCTTTAACTTACATATGTTATTTGGAAAGAGAACTATAGCCTCAGTGACATATGGCCAATACTATTTTAAGGGAAGCTTGCTTTTGCCTTTGGACTAGTTTGGGAGTGGGGGTTTGAGGGCAGCTACCTTTAGGTTAGCAATATAGGAAGTTTTTTTGGGGGGAGGGGTCACAAAAATAAATATATTGTTACTTTTCAGTGACCACTTTGCATTTGGCCATAAGTTGTTAATGACTTTGTTCTCTTAGGGGGCCTTGGGAGAAAAAGAAAGAAAATATTATCAAGTGTTAAACACTTAAAAGTATTAATTGATTTTAACCATATGCCAATAATTATTTTAAGACACTTGGATGAATGATAGATAGATGATAGATAGATAGATAGATAGATAGTTAGATAGATAGATAGATATAGATATAGATATAGATAGATAGATGATAGATAGACACCAGTAGATAGATGATAGATAGATAGATAGATAGATACATGTAAATCTATAAAATATAACTACATATAAATATCTATACATATAGACATAAGACACACATTGCCTTGAGGTGAGCAGAGGTACAGTGAATACCAAACTTTAAAGGGAAAAACAAAGCAGGCAAGTCCATTGAATATAACAGAATTTATTATTGGATAATTTCTTCATAGGAAGATTATGCCAGAGAAGAAAGGGGACCCAGCAGTCTTTGTAGATTATTCTCCACTACTGGACGGTGGTTACAGTATATATTTTATAGCATAGCTGAAGTACTAATGATTAACAAGACAAAAGAACAAAGAATGCAGTATGAGCCAGGAACCATACCTCCTGGTGGTCTTATGATGGATAATTGCTTAGACTTCATGCCAACACCTCGTTTGATATTTGTCACTATGTCATTCCGGTTGTAATTGACAGGAAACTTTATAACATTGTGTAAGCTTACAGGACATGGCTAATCATTAGCTATGAGATTCTTGGTTCTGGTTGAGACTAGTTAGGTTCAAGTCCTCAGCATGGAAACCAGAAAGAAGTTAGGGGCTACATAAAGAGAGACAGGAACACATAGAGAGACAGACAAATGAAGATTAAGAGTGAAAATATTGTTAGTGTGATGTAAATACAATTCAAGTTAAAAAATTAGATACTGGCACCAGGAATTGAATTAGCTTTTTCAAGATTAAACAGCAAGCAAGTTGTGGAGGTGGGATTCCAAATCAAAAGCAGGAAGTCCTTAGAATCTACATGTGAACCTCTATACCAAACTGGCTTTCATGGCTCATTAAAGCCTCAAAGGTTTATAAAGAAGAAAATGGTCTTGTTGTATTTCTAAATCTGTTTACAAGCAAAAGCTTTTGGTACAGTTATTTATTATCCTTATTCCAAAGTGACTCAAAAACCTGACAGACTTCAAAACCTGTTGTACTTGAGTTTGAATCTTGACCAACACATTGCTTACTGAATATGTAATTTGGAATAAATCACCTGAAATTTCTGATTGAGCCTCAGTTTCCTCCTCTCTAAACAATAAAGAGTAATAATTCCCTTTAGTCATTGTATATAAATTAAGCAGAAATCAATACTACTATTTGGAAATAAAAAGTGGTAATAAGTGGCATTATTATTAATATAATTGTTGCTATCATCCTTGCCATCTTTTTGGCAAAATATAAATATTCATACTATCCTGCAACTTTTTAGTGAATATAAACTTTGTTGTATCAATACTCTTTTAGAGAATATTAACCTTCTATATTAAGTTGAGTAAATATGCTTTGACCTGGCTTCTAAAGAGAATTTTATGGTACTTGCAGAGGTAGCCTAGAAGTCACTTGCAAATAAGTAATTTCTTGAACTGCTTCATTTAAATTCAATACATCCATTTTCATTATAACCTACCACTGATTATTCTTTCACTGAGTCCAAAGCTGTATTTGTGATGATATCTATTTGGCTTCAGTTTACTATCTCATAAACTTTGATCCTTTGATCCTTTGGATCCATCGTATTTCTACAACGATAAAAAAGACCTGTTAACTTCACTATTAACTTAGCTTAAACAGGTTTATAAAAGACTCACATCTTTACAAGAAACACCTTGTTCTGGAGCCATCAGTGAGGAATGTAGGTCGGTTTTCAGAGATTCCCAACTATTCATTTAAATAGTCTCCACAATCTTGAACATCTTTAAAAAATATAATGTTTTATATATTAAAAAATTTAATTCTCCACAGATTCATTATAATTTATTTTTCTTTTTTCCCCAATTTTATTAGTAATAACAATGATCCTTAAATCTGCATACTTTTTTGTGCAGATCTAAGGGTCCTAAAATTTCATTTGATTGAATAAAGACTTATGTAGTTCCTATTACTAATATTATTAGCTATTATTTATTATCTGTTTTACATTCATTATACATTTTGATTTTGAAAAGAATCCCATAAGATAAATACTATCTCTATAAAAAAAAATAGAGGGAAACTAAGACCAAAGAGAAGTATACTGCAAAAGGAATAGTGTTTGAACTCAGGAAACTTTGCAACCAATAATGGAAGTTAACCATGACCACAACTAGTTTAATACAAGGCATGCCATAAATCCCCTATCAAAATACTTTGAATGCTCAGAGTGAGAATCACATAATACTGATTGGAGAAAGTTGGGAGTAATTGGCCTTTAATTAAACTTGAAAGTGAATATGTTAAAATGAGGGAATGAACAATTGAGGCAAAGGAACAAAGTTATAAAAGTGTAAGGCATGATTGGAAATGAGTAGGTCATTATGTATAGTTGTAGTATACTAGTAGAATGTTTGAGGAGATCTATTCTGAAATTTTAGCACATATCATAAAAACTCAGTAGTGGCCCCAAGGATTCTCATTTCTAACAAATGGCCAGGTTATGCTAATTCTTCTAACCAAGGGAACACTTTAAGAACCTCTAGTTTAAGGACATAGAAGTTGCTAATTTTATTTCTGGGTTACAATTAATTACAGAATGCAAATATATTTACAATTAGTAAAGCAAAATGCCCAGTTTTGTTGTATAAAGTTAAAGTTCTATGAGTAAAAGGGTAACTTAATGTAGGCCTGAAGGGCCTGTTGAGAAAGGATTTATCAAAATGGAGCCTGCAGCTCATATGTCTGTCTAATGGAGTGTCTACTTAGAACTCTAAGGATGAAAGCACTGTTGATATTGGGATAAGAACGAGTCATTTCTAAGAGCAACAATTAAAGCAACAGTCAGTGCCTTAATTGTAGTAACATATCAACAACACACCCTAAATGGAGATTGGAGCAACAAAGCAACACTATGTGACATATGCTAAGAGTACCATGTAAGCAGAGACCAAAGAAAAGTCTTTGAAGTGTATCACTTTGAAGAGACACTGGAAATGATCATGAATTGGTACGGAGCCCAAGGGTGTCTAGCTGAAATGGACAGGGGGTGTTAAAATCCACCTCCAATTCTTGTACCCTGATACCTGACATTGAGATGGGGTTGCAATTTTATTAGAACAAAATAATCATTTGCCCAGGCAGTGCATCCTTTTATAATTCATATTCCTAATTTAGTAGTTTATCTTTTCATTCAAATTCTTTATACCAAAGGATTTGTTAGTTTCTGAAATAGGGAAAAAGAGCAACCACAACTACAATGCTGTTACTGTAGTGGTTGGTTTTGTGACTTTAAATAAGTGGTCTAATTCCTCTGGGTTACAATTTCCTAAAATTGATATAGTTGGAATAGTTCATCTCAAACACTCATTTCTGAAGTCACATAATCTTATGTTTTAGAATAAAGGAAGAAAATATATGAGTAGAAAAAAACCATGAGCATTGATGTCAGCAGATTTGGGTTGAAATCCACATCCAGTATACTCCTTTCCAAATGGTTTTGAATGTACGATTTAATCTCTCTCAGTTTCAGCTGACTCCTTTGCAAAATAGAGACAATAATTCTAACATCATAAGAACAAGTGAAACTGAAGAATGAGTTCCAGTGTAAATATTTTCTTAAAGTCATTGAAGCAAAAAATGCTTGCCATTATTTTTCTGCCCTTGGTAAAATAATCATGTACAATGAAAATTCACACCCACTCCCAAATCAAATTTCTCCTTTACCAACCCTACAAGGTTAAAACCCAAGAGTTATATTTATTTTAAAAGAAAGAAAAGAAAGAAGGAAAAGATGGGAAGAGATATAAGGACAGAAGGAAAAAAGAATACAGGGAAGGAAAAAGACATCTTAATTCTAGTAAAGAACATTTTCTCTTTATTCTAAAACTAGTGGCCCAGTGCATGGATTTTTGCACATTGAAAGGAAATTAATTAGAAGAAATATTTTAATATTGCTATCACCCTTTCTCTATAATAGAAGTGTCAGAAATGAAAGAAAATTAGTAAAATGTATATGAAAATAATATATAAATTGATTAATAAATAAACAATAACAACATGATAAAACAACAATAAAGACATGATGTAAAAACATTAAAAACATGATATAAAAGTGACATTGATTAAAACAATGACTGAGCCAAGACCAGTCTGTACTAGTGAGGAGAGAAACCCAGCTTAAAAGGAAGTGTGCGCAATTGTACACCGTTTTGGACATACTAGATAGGGTTTTAAGCTGGAATCTCTCCGCAAAAGCTGCAGAAAAAGAAAAACCCAGAACTGGTCTTTGTTTTTCAAGAAAGGTGGCGTAAAGAAACCAAAAGGAGAAGATTTTGTGTTATTAATCAAGGTTTTCAGTTAAATTCAAATTAAATTGGGAGAAAATAAAATAAAATTTATCTAATAATTAGGAATTCAAAATATGTTGTTTATTGATCTAATTAAAAAGGAATTCTGTGATTTCCAACTGAAAAACTTTAATATAAAAAACGGTTTAAAGATATAATTGTTATCTTAAGAAATTATAAAAAGTATTGTAATCTTTAAATCATATATGAATATATATATTTGATGGTTTTTTCCATGTTAAAATTTCAAGGCTTTAACAGAGATGATTCTTGCAAAGCTCCATGGGCCCAGAGTAATACAAGAAATTTGTTCTCTCTTCTTAAAGGAAACCTTTTTTAAATTTAACCAATCTAATATACTTGAAATTGCATGGAAAACTTTATCAAATAAGAATTAATAACTATATTTTAAATGTTGTTAAGGTTTTGGCCTCTAAGAAGGACACAAGGTGGCACTCTAGGGAGAGGCATAAACACTCAGTCTCTGAGAGATCCAATCTCTAGGTGTCCTAGATGTCAGAGAGGTAACCATTGGGCCAGACAGTATAAATCAAAATTTCATAGTAATAGGCAGCCTCTAGATCAACCACCGGGAAATGGCCAGAGGGGTGCCCCCCAGCTTTGTTATTTAGGATAAAAGTTAAATGGGAAAATCCCTAATCTGGTTTATGGAAGGGACCCGATCCATTATTAACCTTTGGGAGAGGGTATGCTTGTATATTTCCAGAATTTTTTTTCCAAACCCGTGTGGATTCCTGCTAGAAATATTAAACTGCAACAGGAATCCAAGAGAGAAACGAGTCAGACTAATAAGCACCTTGTGCTGGGAGCCACACGATGCAGCTGCAGACAATCATCTACCTCACAGAGAGCAGCAACTCCAAGCAACCCATTGAAGATGAGGAGCAGGAGGAGGACAAGCAGAACAACAAACAGCCTGAAGGCCACAGGGAGCATGGTAAAGAGGAAGGTAAGAGACGCCTAAGAACGTCTTTCTTGCAATGCCAACCAACAGTTATCAGCTGTACGGTAATATATTACCTGGGGCACATGGGCAAGTATTTTTGACTTATATTCCTGACCCTTCATGGGTAAGAACCCTTAAGTTTTCAGCTAACAAAGCCAATGTCTTTGTAAGCAATTTGATTAAGTATTCTAATAAAGTAACTAAGACGTTGTCAATATACAAAAAGAAATTGATAGCCAGTTTGAAATTGAATTGGCATGGCCTAGAACAAAGAATATCCTTACATGATATTATTCTACAATGTCATTATAATTTTTTGACAAATATCCCAAACAAACTTATAATCTAATTCTTTGAATATTTGGTAGCAATTTTAAAAATAACATGAAAGGAATTAAGGCAGTGAGAAGGCACTTGAGCATTTTATATTGGCTTTTCTTGCTCTTTTTTGCCAAGAGGGACCCTCCCACAGCTGTTGCCTCAGCTTTCTGTTCATGCTGAGGTTGAAGCTCATGTTGGCTAGTACCATGAATATGTCTCTCACCCAGTGGTGTGAGGTGGGCCCTCCCTAGAGAAGAAACCTGGGTTCCCCAAGATATGTGATCAGTGCTAGGACCCTGCCAGCAGGTGAGGGGATCCCAAGGCAGGTACTGGGCGTGGAGGCCACAAGGCCATCAGATACCAAGGAGGTGGAACTGAACTTCACATCAACTTGCTTGGCCCCGGAGGAAGACTGGTTAGCCAGTGACGGGTAAGATTCCTCAGGGGAGGAACAACCCAAGACAGGCACAGTCGCAGAGGGGCCATCAGGAGAAAACTTGGGGATCAACAGAGGTGAGGCACAGATCATCACTCCCCCCCAACATTGCAGGGGCTTGAACCTTCGCTCCTTCTGAGGGAGGTCTCCTGCCCCATGGCTGCTTCACTTCCCACGCTCAGCTCTGATCGGGACCCAAGTGACAAGACAGAGATTTGGCCCAGCTCATTTCGGGACATACATGACAGACAAAGATTTGGTGCAGCTCAGATTGGGACCCAGCAACAGACTTGGCTGACAGCTGCCCTATATTCTAAATCCAACATAACACCAGGAATGCTCAGGGCCTACTCAAGAATGCAAATAATCCTTTCCACTAATATTTACAGGATAAAACTAAGATTGTTGTTAGAATATTAAATTTGACAATAAAATAGTAGTTAAGTTTTCAAATTAATTTAATTGACTAATTGAAATAGGTGAATATTCAAAAAAATTAATTGTACTGGAAAAAAGTTGTTCCTAAAGTATTAACTAAAATTTCTATTGGTAGTTCAATGCATGGTAAAATTACTTAACATGCAATAAACATAAAGCAGTCATATTTGCATTATAAAACTTTTCCAAAAGTCTCCTAATAATTAAGTCAAAAAAAAGGGGGGGCTAGTACAGTAATATTATGTAAGGAAAAGTATCCTGTAAGCAAATTACATCTAGAATTTTTTTTTTTTTACTTAACAGCAAGACACCCATGAAAAACATACATAGTATTAAAATAAACCAAAGGAAAATCATTTGGGCAAAAATAAAAAGGATCCAAAGTCAAATTTATAGGAAAAATTCCTTTACTAAACCTTTGGTCGAGAATGTATATTTTCAGAAAACAGCTCCAAGACCATGTGAATTCCTACAACAGAGAATGCTCCAGCTATGAAGACAAGAGAAGAAACAGTCCAGAGATGGAAGATGCTGACACCTTGCCATCCTCACAGTCAGCAGCTGTGCATCGATGCAGGTTGCCCAGGACCAAACCAGAGAGGATTGGAACTGCATTGCCACCATTTGTCCACCATCCAGAACTGAAATACCATTGCTAACATATGTACACTCAAAAAACTGTTGGACATTGAAACTGGGACTCAAAGGACTGTTGGCCTAGAAAGAAACTTACTACAGACTGATACATTTACCTCTTAGCATAGCCATTGTTGCTTGTCTTATTTTTTGTTCTTAATGTTTATTTCTAATCTGCAGATGCAAGATTTTTTAGAGGAAAAAAAATGGGGGAGATGTCGGAAACCAAACATTGTTCTCACTAAATGGATGTAAACAGGAAACCAGAAGGCTGGTCAACCTTAATTGCTCTGAAAGGTCAGAGCTAATCAATGTTTTAGTTGAAAACATTGTTAGCTGAAGCAGCCTCTACCTGTTTGTTTCATGTTAATTTCTGTTTTTGTTATTTCCTGCCTAAGAGTTGGAGTGTGTCCCAAAGCCTTAATAAAAGGGAGAAAAAGGCCAGAGCAAGTAGTAGTCCTTTTCACTAGAGGAAGGCTCCCACCTGGCCTCCCAATATCGCCAAATTAATGTTTTCTAGTCTCTCTTTTCATTTGCGTGTGGCCTCCTTCAGAACCCGAACCCTGAACTGGGAACCCTGAACCACGCGGGATGTGGAAAGGGGCTCCCACAATTGTTCTCAGTGATAATGAACATTTCCTTTTTCCTATTGTCCCTTTATCCTTACCTTCATTTCTCTTTCTAAGGGTAACTTTCCAGAGAAACTACCTTTTCATAGGACCTTATCTGAAGCTCCACTTTTGACAATACAACCACTGTTAGTCTCACCTATTTTAGAATGGAATAAAGGTAAAAGGAAAAGCAATGGTTTATGGAGTAGCTCTGATACTTAAACAGGGTGGGGACAATGGTGATCTTTCAGATTATGAAATTATCTGATTTTTTTTTTTTGCATTGGAAAACTTAGAGAAAGATAATGAAAACTCTTATCTATTTAGGGAGTACTGGGAAAGTCAGAGGCTTCCATGGAAATTTGTAAAGACCTTTAGTTTCCACAGCTGGGAGTCAGTTTTGCTGTAATTCAAGCTCAGGATTTAAAAAGGAAAGGTAGCAAAATGGCAAAGGAGATGAAATATTTGGCTTAATGAGTCCACTATGCTAAAATTATGGCAAAAAATACAGAATAAGTAGGAGCCTGAGATCTGGGATGGCAATAATTGGTGCACCAAGAAGACATGGGTTGGTGAGGAAATACCAGCATCTTTGAGAAGTTCAATGTGGCTTTCTTTAATAAAGCAGAATTAACAGGAGGAGATGATGTCACTAGAAAGAGGCTCCTAGTGTTAAGGAAATGACAGTTCCAGAATAGCTAAAAGCAGGTGATGACAACTACCCACCATAAGCAAAGTAAGGTCTTGAACCTCAGCGGTAAAACAGTTCTTGTAGGGAAAATACAAAGGGTTCCTCCAAACCCAAACCTTCAGCTTTTGCCTTGTCATTTTAGGCTCCTCATGACTGTAGACAAGCAAGTAAAGCAATTAGTAAATTAACAGCATTATTGACCATGATTGTCCTGAGTTTTTATGGTCACTGCCATGTAATGGATGCATGGAGGGGTGTGTTCAACATGGGAGGGAACCACTAAGGAATCTTATTTCTATAATGAATAATAAGAGAAAAAGTCATTTGTATCAACATTTGCCTGATAAGGGCCAAGGTAATCAAAGACTCAGATGCCTAAGTGATGAAGGTCTATGTTTCTCTTTCAAGCAAGCAGCTTATATACCAACTAGAGAGCCAGCCAAGTGTGAGGGAACTCTAGACTGACCTTTAGAGAGGGGAGATGAATATTTATAGCCTTGGAACCCACTACTATAGCAGGAACTGCAGCTTATTATAGCAAACCTGTTTTAAATTCTTGTTTTTTTCTAAGAGATTGTGGCCAACCTCAACTTTGAAGAGTTATGAAAAAGTTGTACCTATGGGACAGTAATATTTCTAAACCTGTAAAGGGATGAAATAGTAGATAATACAGGGGTTATGGTAAGGTCTATAACTCAACCTACAATTTCAGCTGCATTTGTGGAAAGTTTCCATGCACTCTAGAGGCATCCCACCTCTAGCGCCTGCTTCTTGAAGATTGCTCACTCTGCACACAAGCAGGGCAGTTTGTAAGTGTTAGATAATTACTATAATGTCCTTAGGGTACAACCCTCAACAACAATGGAAAAAAATTGTAGTAAAGTCCCTGACTTCAGAGAAACAATTCTGAGTTTTTTCAGCATGATTGAGCTCCAGTTGCCCACAGTGGTAGTCCACTTTTCATTGACATATCTTCCTTCCATAGAATGCCATCTCACTCAATGTACTCTATCATAGACTCTGTTTACTCTCATTACTTCTACAATAGTTGTATTACAAATATGAAGTATTCCTAGGACCCCCTTCTCAGGGATATAGGAAGTTGGTGAAAACCCTAAGAGAATTATCTACCCCTTGCTATCCAACACAATCTTTCCAGGAGCACCTATCTGAATGAAATGTTTTTAAATGTATAAATCTAGAAAAATCAGACATGAAGTAAGACTTTTCAGTGAGATAAAGGCAGTTAGAGCTTAAACTTTGAAAATTATAAAATTCCAAATTCAAGGCAGTGCCTCGTAGGTTCCCTTTAAAATATAATCACTTATCTCAAGAAAAAAGGAGCCTGAATAAAATTATAAGTAGGTGAGAGTATGAGTAGGCTCGCTATGTTAATTAATATGAAACAGTCATTTTATCAGACTAGATATGCCCAGTGAATAAATATGAATAATTAGAAACTTTCATAGGACTTCTGAAGAAATATTTCTTTATATATTATTTCTGCATATATTAGATTTAAAAGCACTAAGAAAAATCCTGGGATCACAGAATGTTAAGCAGGAGAGCATCCAATCCCATCCCCTTCCATCTTCTTTCTTGCCCAGAGAAAGCTATGTAGCATCAAGGTTAAAGACAGACTTTGTAGCCAGATCACCTTGGTTCTTGGTTATGATCAAGTTACCTAACTTCTCCACCTTTCATTTTCTCATCTGTGCAATGAGAATGATAACAGGAGTATCTAATGGCAGGGCTATTGGAGACTTGAGCATCTAAATGCATACGAAATCTTAGAACAAGTTGTCACACACTAAGGACATATTAAGTTTTATTATTTTCGTATTCTTTCCTTCAGCAACTGTTTATTGAGCACTTACTATATATATAATCATTGAAAAGATACTGAAATATAAAGATGACTACCGTGGCCTCTGCCTTCAAGATCCTGAGAAACTAGGAGAAAATGAATACAAGATTGCACAAGACACCACAATTGTGTGAATGAACAGATTGCCATGGAACAGTCTTTGCCAATGAAATAACACTTTAACTATCTCTTGGAGGTTAAGAGCTCTCAGAAAAGTTGTTGCAAATTCTGCTGCTTATGGTAATGATGATAATAAATAGCAATTGATAATATAATCTTGCCCTACCCGGTTTGGCTCAATGTATAGAGCATTGGTCTGCAGACTCAAGAGTCCCAGGTTCCATTCCAGTCAAGAGCACATGTCCGGGTAGTGTGTTCAACCCCCAGTAGGGGACATGCGGGAGGCAGCCAATCAATGATTTCCTTTCATCATTGATGTTTTTATATCTCTCTTCTTCTCCTTTCCTCTCCGAAATTAATAAAAATATATTTTAAAAAATACAATATTTAATCAGTAGCTAGCATATACTGGACCCTTACAATAGGCCAGACAGTTTGCAATATCAATATATATTAATTTGTTTAATCCTCAGAAACTTCCATGAGTTCAGTTTTCTTTTGATGTCTATCCTTAAACTTAGGAAACTGAGGCCAAGAGAGATTCTGACAACTCCCCAAGGTTATAGGGAGAGTAAATGGCAAAGTTGCAAAGTGAGCACAGTGCATTTTAAGCTGTGAGACAAACAGTGGAGAACACACCTAATTGTGAAGATGCTGAGTGAGGACAGTTAAGAGTGGCTTGAGCACTGAATGCTCAAAGTGTTAAAGATGAGGACAAATGATGGGTATTAAATATTTTCTAAAAGCTTGAAAGTAATACAGAAGGACCCAGTAGGAAAAGAGAAGCCGGTGGAAGTTAACGAGAAATTTACATCCATTCATTATCTCACTTAATTCTCCCAACAACCCTACATAACTACATTTTTGGTACAGAAAAGGAAGCTTGCATTTAGAGAGATCAATCATTTTCCGAAGGATTTTGAAAAGATTATTTTGTAGTTGGTGCACCTGAGACATATTTTAATTTTTTAACAAAAAGATATACGAGAAAGGAAATGATAAAGTCAAGAATTATTGTGGTTCCTGGGACAGGTCACTGAGTAAAAACATATAACAATAAATGAAGATTTACAGGCGAATTTTAGGGGTAGAGGAGAACATAAAGAATCCCGGTTTTGCATAAAGACTTTGCATTGATTATTGGACTATCTAGAAGTTTTAGATGGGCAGCTGATATATGCATCTGACTTCAGAAGAGAAGTTAGATAAAAATATCAGTGCAGGTAATGATTTGAGAGCTTTAATGTATTTTACTCTTTCTTTTTTGCATATATAATCACCATACTTACTAACCTGAGGTCCAGGTCTGTAGCTGTCACTGAGGGATGATAAAATTAAAGTGTGTTTCAAGATAAATATAAGGAGAAATAATATTAAAATAATTAGCATATTAGCAATATTTTACAACAAGACAGAAATCTTAATTTCTAACATAATAGGAAAAAAATAAAGATTGGTTTGATTTCTTTAGTTTTTATTTATTACTAAAGGCCCAGTGCATGAAATTTGTGCACAAACGTGGCGGGTGTCCTTCAGCCCAGACTGCTCCCTTTCAAATTTGGGATCCCTTAAGAGATGTCCCACTGCCCGTTTTGGCCGGATCCAGGTAGGATCAGGCCTAAACGGGCAGTCGGAGATCCCTCTCATAATCCAGGACTGCTGGCTCCCAAATGCTCACCTGCCTGCCTTCCTGATTGTCCCTAACCACTTCTGCCTGCCAGCCTGATAATCCCCTAACCACTCCCCTGCCAGCCTGATTGATGCCTAACTGCTCCCCTGCCAGCCTGTTTTCCCCTAACTACCCTACCCTGTGGGCCTGGTCACCCCCAACTTCCCTCCTCTGCCAGCCTGGTCACCCCTAACTGCCCTCTCTTGCAGGCCTTGTCCCTGCCAACTGCCCTCCCTTGCTGGCCATTTTGTGGTGCCTATCTTGTGTCGATATGGGGGCAGGATCTTGTGTTCACATAGGCGCAGTCATCTTGTGTGTTGGAGTGATGGTCAATCTGCATATTACTCTTTCATTAGATAGGATAGAGGCCTGGTGCACAGGTGCGGGCCAGCTGGTTTACCCTGAAGGGTGTCCTGGATCTGGGTGGGTATTCCCTTGGTGTGTGGGGTGACCTGGTTGAGGGGCCTGTGGTGGTTTGCAGGCCAGCCACGCTCCCCAGCCACCCAAGTGGAGGCTCTGGTATCTGGGATTTATCTTTTACAATTTAAACTTTGTAGCCTGGAGCAGAGCCAAGCCTTCTTTCTGCTTGCAAAGCCATTGAAACTTTGTTGCCTTAAGGGGAGGCCTGCCCGCCAGGGTTTTCAGGAAGCTTGTTTTCCTCCATCACCAGGGGCAACCCAAGCCAACCTCCTGCTCTCTCTGTGGCCATAGTCATCTTGGTTGGGTTAATTTTCATACTCATTCTGATTGGCTGATGGATGTGGCTGGTGAGCATGGCTTTTGGGTGTAGCAGAGGTATGCTCAATTTGCATATTACTCTTTTATTAGAAAGGATATGAAGGGCTAAACTAGGTGTTTTCTAATAGTTAGAGGAAGCAGCCATGGACCCTGAGATTACCAGTGGGGTTTGTTTTGGCATTTATCCTGCTTATGTTTTCTGAACTTCCTAGTTCTGTGGTTTGGTGTTTGACATTAGTTTGGCAAAATTCTCATTGCTTCAAGTATTTATTCTGTTCCTTTCTTTCCTTTTTCTCCTTCTGGTATCCCCAATACATCTATGTTATACCTTTATGTAGTTTTTCACACTCTTTGGATATTTTGTTCTGTATATCTCAGTCCTTATCCTCTTTCCTTTTCAGTTTTTTAGGGATTCTATTGATATGTCCTTTAGTGATTCTTTCTTCAGGAGTAGCTGATAAGCCCATCAAAGGATATTTCCATTCCTGTTACAGCATTTTGCTCTCTGCCTTTTTTGTTGTTTGTTTTTCCTGGGATTTTCATCTCTACTTACACTGTTTATATCTACATTGTACCTACTTTATACATTAGAATTCTTAGCTTATTAAACATAGTTGTTTTAAATTTTGGTCTGAATATTTCAACATCCCTCCCATCCCTGATTCTTGCTGACTCTGCATATTTTGTTGTTTTTTGCCTTGGGAATACTTTGTAATTAATCTGGAGAGATGGACATAAAGTACTGAGTAAAAGGAACTGCTGTGAATAAGCCTTTAGCTTAGTGGTGGTGATAAGAGGGCAAAGCTTCTATAGTCTTATGATTACATCTCAGTGTTTCAGTGAGCTGTGCCTCTGGATTGTACCCTTCACAAGTGTTTACCAGTATTTTTCTCTGCCCTTCAGTGGGACAGAATGGCTAGACAGGCTGGAGTTGGGTATTGCATTTCCTCTGGTCACATAGGTTCTGCTAAAACCGCAGCAGGTTAGATTCCAGTTAACTAGTTTTCCCTGAGGGAAGGCCTGGTTAAGAAGAACACACTGCTCTCGGGTTGTCCAAAATAGTTCCATTTCTCAGCCGCCTGTGAAAACACTGAGGGACTTTTTCTCAGATACTTGCTGTGGGAATTTGATCAAGCTCCTGGAGGTAAATCTCACATTTACTGCTGCCACCCTGCTCCCCCATCCCCTGACACACACATATGACAGAGTACTCCTGGAGTGTTAACTCTCAGGTTTTCCTATCCCACCAGGGTTCCATCAGCAGTTTCCACTTGTGACACTTGGGAGTCTCTGCTCCATAAGCCAAGCCCCCCTGTATTAGCCTGTTTCTCTAACTTTAGGGGGTGTGGCTTGCCCTGTGTCTATCCCTCTTTTACAGATTTAAAAAGATTGGTTGATTTTTCAGTCTGTTCAGCTTTTACCTGCTGTTAGGTTGAAGTGGCAATTTCCAGCTTCCTTAAGTGCAGAGCTGGAAATGGATGGAGTGGGAATTTCCAATTTCCAGACATGCAGAATCAGAAATGGGAAACCCACCCATGCTTTTTCATGCTTTTTTTCAGTGTGTAATCAAGACTCAAAGAGGGGTCACTGTATTTATGTATGCATGGTTGTGAAAAAAAATTAACAACATCAAAGCATTATTCAGGATCTTAAAAATTAGAAGGTAATTTGAAAACATTATAGCTGTTAAAATGACCCTCTTGCTGGGAGATGACAGGGGAAGCAGGAGAAGACAGCCCTGCACCTACTTCAGTGAATATCTATCCATCTGTAAGTGTGAAGAGGAGAGAACCTAGGGCATTACCACCACCACTTTATGACCCCCACCCCTGCCACCCACCCAGAATAGCAAGAGAATTGATGCTGCTTTCGCCATCTATCACCCTCTACTCCTAAGCTCTCACAGACTCAGTGCTAGATTGAAGTGTTGACATTAGAGAAAAAAATACTCTGGGTTTGTCTGGAGAAAAATGTCATTTGAAGTACATGTACTCATGAAATCTGCTATAAATATGAATACAAAACACTTCTTTGATATGGCTATGACTCAAAACATACATTAGATATAACTTCTATGGAGGAAACATCTTGGGCATTTAAGATGGAGAAGATGCCAAAATAATTCTTTTATTTCTTAGGGGATCAGGTAATGGGAGGTTTCAGATAGCTAAACAAGAGTAGGCTGTGGTTAGTGGAAATTAAGATTTCTTCCTTTTGTTCTGAAAAAAAAAATTTTTAGAAACTGCAAATAATGTTGAAACTTCCAAAAGTTTCAACTGAAAGCCAAGTTTATAATAATGGTTGGACCGTTTCAGCTGCTATGGATTTTGCAACTATGCTGTCAGGCGTCCTGGGATGTTCTTTCAAACTCCCTGGGCAATAAGTAGTAGGAGTAGGTGTAAAAAGGAACAAGCTGTGAAAGAATTTGAGATTTTCCTTCCTGTTTCCTGAGCAAGCATTCAGTTAACCACCAAAAGGGAACAAAACAACTTTAAAAAAAAATCCTCATCTGAGGTTACGTTTATTGATTTGAGGAAGAGAGAGACGAGAGAGAGAGAGAGAGAGAGAGAGAGAGTGAGATACATCAATGTGAGAGAGAAACATCGAAATCTCTTGTCTCTTGAACTTGTCCCAATTAGGGATGGAACCTGCAACCTTTTTGGTGTATTGGATGCTCAAATCATTTGAGCAATCTGACTACAGAAAAATAAAAAATAAAAATAAATAAATGAAAATTCTTACTTGAAAATGTTGAGGGATCTTTTAAATCAATGCTGGCTTTTAAAATTTAGACTTCAGATATAATTCTGAAGAGATTATAGAGAATCTTAACTCTGAACTGAGGTGAGTATGACCTTATAAACTGTGAGTTCCCAAGATATTGAGGACAGTGAATAGTAAAAAAAAGCTCACATTTATGCTTTCAAGGGTATGACAGGAAGGCAAAAAGCATATAATAAATGTGTAAATCTGATAGGACTTTTCCATGATATCGCATTTAAAGTTGTTCTTTAATCTGTGTTCATGAACTGGAACTTACTGCCCAGCTTAGAGATCATGAAAACAAAGCTCAGTAAGGATACTATCAAATTAAATATTCACTAAAAATCAGAGCCTGGATTCAACCCCTCTTCTGCCCTGCAGAAGAAAATTAAAATAAAACTCCACTTTTCAATTAATCTATGCTTCTTGATGTGATCAAACCCCTATTTTGTAAGGAGAGAAAAGTTAAAATAACAAATAAGTATTAAGAACCAGTATAATTATGAAAGTATAGTACACTTTTTACAAGATTTTATATTTTAATATGTTTTTTATCTTGTAGGCAAGACCATTTAGCTTTCTTACTATATCATTTGGGGAGTTCATTTTCTTCTTAAGCATATTTTTTTCCTCAAAATCTTATTGACTCTTTATTTTAATTTGACTTGTTTGTTTTCTACACTGCTACAGATCTGTTATCCAGAAATTTCCATTCTTTAGTTTCCTGAATCTGATACATGGATTCCCTAATTTCTTTTTTTTTTTTTCACCTTCATTTGTCATTTGTCAGAGTACACTTTTACATATTCTTTAAGAACAGATTTACAGGGAGTAAACTATCTGTTTTTTACATTCCCCAAAAGCCTTTAACCCTCACCTTGATTATCAGTTTTCCTGAGAATAAATATCAATTTTTAAAACCATTTTTCAAGGCAGGCATGTTCCATCACTTTCTAATATCAATGACGATTATGAGAAACACTAGAGGCCCGCTGCATGAAATACTAGAGGCCTAGGGTGCGGTCCTTAGGCCTGGCCAGTGATGGAAGTGGGAGCATCCTGTGTGGAAGGGTAGGTCCCAGCTGACTCTGAGCCCTGGGCAGCACCTGCACCGCCCCTCCACCTGAGCCACAGCACCTGAGAGTCCCCACGGGGATATGGGATGAGCGTGGCCAGACACATTGGTCCGGGGTGCAGCGGCCTCTGGTTGCTCAGCAATGCCGCACAAAAGTCAGGTGGGCAGCGTGCTCTCTCCTGGCCCGCCTTGCAGACCAGCTCCTGTGTGAACCCACGGAGAGCCAATGACAACTGGCCCGTGCAGTCCCAGCTGCTGTACCCTGGCTCCTCTGGAAGACGCCACAGGGTGCAAGCAGGCTCCTCCTAGGCGCCCAGTACCTGAGGGCGGGAGCTTCCCAGGCATGAAAGCCCTGGTGTGCTGGGGGAGGATAGCAGGGGAAGTGAGAGAGAGCTTGGCATCACCCCTGCCCCAGGTAGCCAGCAAGAGGTGGCAACATATTGCCAATGCCTGCCATGTTAATCGCCGCCCCCTGGTGGTCAGCACACATCATAGCAAGCAGTCCTACTCCCTGTGAAGGAAGTAATTTGCATATTAGGCTTTTATTATATAGGATGATGCACATTTTAAAATTGATCTTTTGTAGGTAGGTTTAGCTTTAACTTAGGTTTTGAATCCTCCTCCTAATAATTTTTAAGATCATTTTTCTAAATATTGTGATGTTTCTAGTTATATTGTTTTTTCATTAAATGTTGTTTTGTACTTAAGAAATTAATTTAATCTTAAAAGCACTATTATTTTTGCTTTAGGAAATTTCCCTCTATTTTCCCCTTGATTATCTTATTCTTTCTTTACATTATAAATTTCCCATTGCTGCTATAAAAAAAATTAGCACACTCTTAGTAGCTTAACCCAACACCAAGTTATATTACTTTTCTGTAAATTAGAAGTCCTAAAAACTAAGTGTCCACCACACTACGTTTGTACTGGGTGCAATAAAGAAGAATCCACTTTCTTTTATTTTCCAGCTTCTGGAGACTGCCTGCCTTCTGTGGCTCATAACTCCATCAAATCAGTCAGACTTCTTTTTCTATCATCACATTCTCAGATTAATATTCCTACCATCCTTTTATAAAGACCTTTGTGACTAAATTGGATCCTAGATAATTCAGTGTAATCTTCTCATGTTTAAAATCTTTAATCAAATCTGCAAATTCTGTTTAACCGTATAACATTACAAGTTCTAGGAATTAAGGCATAGACATTTTTAGGAACCACTATTCTGTCTACCATACCTTCCATTTTTTTTTTTATTCTGCCTCTCTGGAATTCCTATCCCACAGATGTTGACCTTCCCAGAATAATCATCCATATCTCTAATACTGTTTTTTTACACTTCTATATCTTTCTCAACTTTGTGTATGTCCTGGTAATTTTCTAGACTTTTTCTTAAAGTACACTTTTAACATTTTATTTTGGACATTAGGGTTTCACAATATATAGCAACTCATTTTTACTTTATGAAGTTTTCATTTATATTGGCTCTACTATTGGGTGCTAATCATCTTATTTATATTTCAAAAACTTTCACCTGATTGTTATTATTTGGAAGTATGAAGACACGCACAAATCAGCTGGTGTGCACTGTTTTTTGTTTTTTGTTTTCCATTGGGAGGGAGTTACAAGTCCCCGACTCTCTGAAGTCGTTTCCAGCAAGATTCTGGGGACTCAGACTCACAGGAAGAAACTGGACTGTGAACCATCGGGTTGAAAAGCAAGAGTGGCTCTCTCACACAGGAATCATTGTTTACTTCACTGAGGCGCAGGACACAGGAAATGGAACAGAAAGCGGCAGAGAGGGATGACTGGCAGCCATTGCTGTTTGTCATGTCCTAACCTAGCGATTCTCTGAGACCCCGCCTTGACCAATTTAAAAACTCACCCAGCTGTATGCAGCAGCTTTTGCATATGAATGGCCTGCCCTCTCACAGCTTAACCTAATAAATTGCAACTGGGTCAGACAACTCCAAAACTTTAAAACTCCAAGCAAAGAGGAGAAATCTGAAGAGCTCCCTGTAGCTCCTGCTGGGTGGTCTCAGACACTAGCTGACTTGTACCTCCTTGGAGATCCAGGAACCAGTGTACCTAGAGGTCAGTGTGAGATGACACCAGATTTCAACTCCTCACATACATAAGTGACACACTCAAGAGGCAGACTCAGTGAGCACTAAAGCCGCACTGAAGCAAGTTCTGCCCCTTAGGGGTGTTTCCAGCACAGCAGTTCTTCCATTAATAGACACAGCTAATCCTCACAGTCAATTGGCCTGGAGGTCAATTCGTCCCAGTGTACCAATAGCAATCAAGGCTTAACTACAATAAGACTCTGTACCCAGCCCACAAAGGGGTGCACCAAGAGTGTTCACCTCAGGTGATTGGGGAGGTGGAGCTACTGGACCATAAAGGACAACTAGCACACAAAGCTACTCCATCAACACAGGGAAGCAGCCAAAATGCAGAAACAAAGAAACATGTCACGAATGAAAGAAATGGAGGAAAGCAAACGACTGGACATAGAGTTCAAAATTACATTTATAAGGTTACTCAAGAATCTTCTACAAACCACCGAGAAACTTAGTGAGATCTCTGAGAAACTTAGTGAGACCTTCAAGGAACTTAATGAAAATGCTAAAAAAATGGGAAAAGATCAGTCAGAAATTAAGCCTAAACTGTCTGAAATTAAAAAAAAATCCAACAGCAGACTAGAGGACCACAAGAATCAAACCAAAGATCTGAAATATGAGAAAGCAAAAAACACCCATCCAGAAAAACAAAAAGAAAAAAAGATTCCAAAAATGTGAAGATAGTGTAAGGAGCCTCTGAGACAACTTCAAGAGTACCAACATCAGAATTATGGGGGTGCCAGAAGAAGAGAGAGAACAAGATACTGAAAACCTATTTGAAGAAATAATGACAATAAACTTCCTCCACCTGGTGAAAGAAATGGACTTACAAGTCCAGAAAGCACACAGAACACCAAACAAAAGGAATCTAAAGAGGATCACACCAAGACACATCATAATTAAAATGACAAAAGCAAAAGACAAAGAGAGTATATTAAAAGCAGCAAGAGAAATACAGTTAGTTACCTACAAGGGAATACCCATAGAAATGTCAGCTGATTTCTCAACAGAAACTATTCAGGCCAAATGGGAGTGGCAGGAAATATTCAAAGTGATGAATAGGAGGAACCTACAGCCAAGAGTGCTCTACCCAGCAAAGTTATCATTCAGAATTGAAGGGCAGATAAAGAGCTTCACAGACAGGAAAAAGCTAAAGAAGTTCATCACCACCAAACCAGGATTATATGAAATGCTGGAGTATATTCTTTAAGAAGAGGAAGAAGAAGAAAAAGATAAAAAATTATGAACAACAAAGTGATAACAAATACATATTTATCAATAAGTGAATCTAAAAATCAAGTGAATAAAAAATCTGATGAACAGAATAAAGTGGTGAATATAATAGAATTAGGGGCATAGAAAGGAATAGACTGACAATTCTTGCGGGGAAAGGGGTGTGAGGAATGTGGGAAGAGATTGGACAAAAATCTTACACTTATGGATGAGGACAGTGGCAAGAGGTAAGGGCATGGGGTGGGGGTGGAGAATCAGGTGGAGGGGAGCTATGGGAGGAAGAAAAGAGGAACATCTATAATGAACTGAACAATGAAGATTTATTAAAAAAAAAAGAAAAAGAAATTCAAGGCAGAACATTAAGGAATAGAAACCCTCTTAAACTACCTGCCAAGTCAGAAAACAAATTTAGACCATGAACATATAGGAAACCGTGATGATCAATATTTTAGCTTTTAATACTTTGAAATGTTGAAAAATACTTATGGATATACATTCTAATCCAATTAAATTGGTTTGAGTTATGTAATGGCCATGTTCTGTGTTAAGCATTCAACGAAGCATTCAATGACAAAATGTGATGTCATCTAGTAAGTGTAAGTAGTGTGTGTTTCTACATTGTAGGTATGGAATTTGTTAGACTGAGGGTATGACTCAACCTTCATGCAGTGCTCTATTCCACTCTGTAAGAGTCAATCACTGTAGATAAACTCCAGGATATCTTTATTGGTAAATTGTAGCAACTCCAGTTTAAAGAGGGAATCAGGACCTCATGTCAGCATCAGAATCACAACCATGCTAAAAACTAGGATTGAGGAGGAAACTACGACTTTCTGGATTGCTTTTGGGCAAGTATGACTGCCTGAACCCACCACACTGATGACCAAGGATATAATACATAACCAAGCAAGGACTCTAGGGGTATATAAAAATTTATCTACAGACAGATATTTTCATTCTGGATCAGACAGTAACCACTGGATAACAAATGTACTGACTGTCTGTCTTTTTAGACTGCTCTCTCAAAGCTCAGTCCTTCTATTCAGGTTACTAACTATAAACTTAGAATCTATCTCATCCTTACCCAGTTCTTGCCACACATCTATCTGGAATATCCCATGATGTGAGGTGGCTTAACATGGTGGTTATGGGCTTGTCCCTTGGATCTAAACCGCCTGTACTTGATTCTATTTCCTCCATTCACTAGCCCTTGTGGATCTTGAATATGTCACTAAACCTCTCCATGACTCAGTTTTCCTGCTGAACAACAAGGATAATAATGTCGCATGCCTCTTAAGATTATGATGAGAATTGAGAGTTTCAATATATGCTAAAACCTCAGAAGACAAGCCAGCACTAAAAGAATGTAAGTATTGTTAACTGCTGGTTTTTGCCTTCCTTACTTCCAGGAATAAATGAAGAGTAGACAGTGTATCAATTTATTGATATAAATAGCTATCACATTAATAATTTCTCTGTTTTTTGTTTTAATAATCATGAAGATGATTGACACTTGAAGTACTGTTATGTTCTTGGACTGCCAGCAACTTGCCAACTCATTTCCAACTCAAATGACCCAATGAAGAAAGCCAGACCCTCATTACCCCTTCTGCTATAGTTTCTTTAATACAGAAATAAATCTGGACCCCATGTCCTGAAAACACATATGAAGCCAACCACATGTTTGCTACTCACAAGCTCTTTCTTTTTTTGTTTGGCTTCCCATATTCTTTGTTACATTTCCAGTAATGCACTTTTTTAATGTAAAAGTTGTAAGATTAAACTACTTTCTCACTCCTGCTCTGTGAACTGCACTGCCTTCCATTCTCTTGCAATAAAGAGGCTCTGCCCTTAAGTAAGAGGTGAATTTGAATACTACTGAGTCATGATAAATGTTGAAACTTAAGCCCACAGGATTTTTATCTTTGAACATAACATCTTGAAAATATTATATGATGCAATTATATTCACAAGTATTTATAAAAACTGTTTTTTCCATTCCAAATGTACCATTCCAAATGGTACCTCAAGTTATTACCATCATCATCATCCTAGAAACTCCTATTCTGTGTAAAGTGCTTCAATGCTATTATAAGTACTGAGAAGTGTATCACAGGATCTTGTCCACAAGGTTAAGAGTCTATTTGGGGAAATTGTAGTAGTGCAGAAAGATTATGTTCCCAAGCAAGATTAACAATGTGTCTTATAATTGCAGCAAATAATAAATGGTACATACAGGGTAGAAAATAGCTTTAAAGGGTCTGAAAAGATAAGTAAGATTGAGACAAGGGAAATGAGTATAACAGAGCGTTCTCAACAGATTTGTAGTAAGCTAACATTGTGGAGCTTGGAAGGTATTTGACATGTCTGAGAAATAATAGGACTGAATGGCCACTATAGCAATTTTAATATCAAAATATAATATAATAAAAGCTTAAAAAGTTCATAACAGTAAAACAAAACAAAACCAAGCATCAATGAAACACAATATGCATGATGGCTATTAGGTAAATAGTCATCTTGCCATAAACAAATTTTTGTTGTTTTTTCTCCTTTCTTCTTTTTAATCAGGAATTAAAGTTCTGAGAATCCATTTGACTTTGGAAAATTACGTGAGACAACAATCAAAAATATCTTTAGTTAGCTTACATGAAACAAAAACATGGAAAATAACAGCAAACAAAAATCTAGAATGATTATCACCTGAGAATCAGAAATTTAAAAGAGCCTGGGTAATGTACCCAGTAGGAAATGGGTGCCAGTGTCTTCAGAAGTCTCCTGCTTCTACTGTACAACTAGTTTTGTTGTATATCATGCAATGGCTATGCCCTGAGGTATACTGGACTCTGTTCACTTTCTCCTTCTCTTCAATACTTAAAACAAGCAGAAACAATTCAGTGATCAGAAAACAATTCGAAAAAGAAGAATGCAGGTGGCATGGGTGCCTGGGGCCCTCGTTGGTTCTCCTTTGAAAAACTGGAAGTCACAAATGTAGCTTGATGAGCAGAAGGAACACCAGAGACTTTGAACAGAATTTGCAGTCCAGGCCCATGGGAGCAGCATTCTGCAGCACCAATCACTACTTACTTAGGTTTGCCAAAATAGCCAGCCATGAAGAGGATACTCCTCTTTCCCCAGGTCCTGTTTCTTTGACCCAGGATGTAACATTGCCTAAGGCTTAGGCTAATGAACTGTTAAGACCTCCTCAAACATATCCTGACAGCTGCAGCAGATTTTGGTAACAGCCCTAATTCCACTTTCTCTCCCATCTGTCTGCAGATGGTTTAAATTTGACTCTTCAACAACAACAAAAAGTATCCTCCCAAGAAGCAATTACTATGCTTGTAGATTTCCCATAAAAATCATGACAGAATTGTGATTTTTCAGGAGTCTTGTAATTGCGTATTATGTTGGAAGTTTGACACTCATTCTGGACATGGAGGTTTTGACATTATTTTGGGCTGGATTGCTAATATTTTATTTAGGTTTATTAAAACTGTCAATCATAGTGACATAGAAAATAGAAATCTCAGCCATAATGCTGATGGAAGTTAGTTATTTCAAAACTATTAGCATTTCTTTTATTTTTATTTTTTAAAATATCTTTTAATTACAACAGGATAATACAACAACAGAATGTTTTTGTTTATATGTGCCATCTGGATTTCCTTTATTAATTATATAATCCTTCTTTTTACAAAATTTTCTTCTGAGAATTGCAAAACAGTATAAAGGTATAATTTCGATATTCATTATACTATTTTTAGTGTTTTAAACAGCACCATATCACAGTTTCTGAACATCAGAAACCTTGGTGCAGCTTAACTAATAGAGCATTTAATGGAATTCAATATTCATTATACTTTAAGAAAATTATCTCAGAATGAAGTATATGATCAAGGTAATTTAGGAGAAATAAAAATGTTATTAGAGTCTTAGAATATTACAAAGAATTACAGAATTTTAGAATCTTGACCGTTTTAAAGCCTCTCCCTTGTTAGGTGGTGTGCTCAGGTGCCAGGAGAGTGGACATGTCCTAAGTCAATCCTTTCCTTTGCCTCTGAGCCAGAAGGAGATGCCAGTTCTCCCAATGCTGAATTCAGTGCTCCTTCCACCAAACGGTTCCTAGCATATATTTCCACACATGCATTGCACATATGTCATTTTTCTTAAGTCAATTTTTGATAATGATTTTGTTCCTCTCTAAAAATCTTTGAAATAGAAGGAAGTTTATTTTTAACATATCAAAGCAATAATTTAGAGGGTTTGCTTTGTGCATGGTGCTGTAGAGCCTTCCAGTAGAAGACACAGTTCCTTATGTAAAGAAGCATATCATTCTCTATGAAAATTATTTGGGGAATGGAGGCCTTTGTGAAAATATAACTAAGACAAAAGGCAATATATATAATGGGAACTGAATGACACAGTAATAATAGGAGAATATAGAACTTTTTGTTTTTCTGCAGATCTCTGGGTATACTTGTTGAGTTATCTTGATCTGTACAGTATTTACTAAGAGAATAGCTACTTCCCTGGGAAGAGAAGGGCATAAATTAACAATGTCACCTGCTCCTTTACAATAAGATTTCTGTTGACTTGGACTTAATTGTGGATATTTAAAATATATATTTAAATGTAAAATGGCCCTAGAAAATCATTTTGTAATAATCCATTTATTCTAATAAACTTCACATTAGAAATGCAGATTACATTAATATGTGAGGGGGGAAACAAGGACCTTCTTTAGATAATTTTATAAATATTTTACCAGAACTTTTTGATCTTTGTGGTGAATTTTACATGTCAACTTAGTTAGGCTACAGTACCCAGAATGTGGCCAAACACTTATCTAGATGTGGGTGAATTTCATGCAATTGGTTGGAATAAATGTTTCGTGTATTAAGTATCTGAGGTTTGGTGATTATGATTGCAGCCTATCTCTTCTCTCCTATTTTAAATAGGTCTTACGAATAAAAAGGCTGATATTCCTCAGAGAAGAAGAAATTCTGCTTGCAGTTGGCCTTCGAACTGGAGCTGCAATGTCAGCTCTTACCTGGAGCTCCTTCCTGCCAGCTTACTCTATCATTTTGGGACTTTCCCAATGATTGAATGATTGCATACATACATATATATATATATATATATATATATATATATATATATATATATATATATATGCACACAAATGTCAAACACATATACACACCTTTCCTATTGTCTTGGTTTCCCTGAGAACACTGACTAATACAACATAAACCTACAAATCTAATAAAGTACCATAAATATGGCTACTCAAAAAGAGGCCCATGTTGCCGAAACCAGTTTGGCTCGGTGGATGGAGCATCGGCCTGCGGGCTGAGGGGTCCCAGGTTCGATTCTGGTCAAGGGCATGTGTCTTGGTTGCGGGCACATCCCCGGTGGGGGGCATGCAGGAGGCGGCTGGTCGATGTCTCTCTCTCTCATTGATGTTTCTAACTCTCTGTCCCTCTCCCTTTCTCCCAGTAAAAAATCAATAAAATATATATATTTTAAAAAAGGCCCATGTCAATGCTTTGACAGAAAGCATAAGAGTGATCTCTATAGAGATCAATAGAGAATTATCACCTTGAACATTTTACTACTGCCTGAGACTGTGGTGGTTGGAAAAATCCTTTATAGGTAGAGAAATGCTAAGTACTCCCATAGGAGGCAGGGTAGTATGTGCTCTAGATTCAGAGGTAAACTCTACCTTTTCTTCATTTTTATTGACTATACTAGAGGCCTGGTGCATGAAATTCATGCATGGGGAGTGGGGTCCCTCAGCCCAGCCTGCACCCTCCTCAATCTGAGATTCCTTGTGGGATGTCCGACTGCCATTTTAGACCCGATCCTGCACTGATGGGACCTAAACCAGCAGTTGGACATCCCTCTAGCAATCCTGGCTCCTAACCACTTGCCTGCCTGCTTGCCTGATCACCCCTAACCAAATCTGCTTGCTGGCCTGATGCCCCTAAATACTCCTCTGCCAACCTGATCACCCCTAACTGCTCCCCTGATGGCCTGATCACCCTAATCACTTCTGCCTGCCCGCCCAATCCCCACTAACAGCTCCCCTGCTGACCTGATCACCCCTAACTGTGCCCCTGCCAGCCTAATCACCCCTAACTGCCTCTGCCTGCCTGATATCACCCCTAACTGCTTGCTCCCACATGCTCGAATGATCTCATCCCTAATTGCTCTCCCCTGCTGGCCTGATCACCCCTAACCACCTTTGCCTTGGCCCCCTCCACCATGGCTTTATCTGGAAGATGTCTGGTTGATCCGGTCTAATTATCATATTACCCTTTTATTAGCATTGATATTTAGAGTAAGACACCTAAACTTTCTGAATCACAAGATCATCATTTGGAAATTGTAATTATTTTAAAAATTATACATACATATATGTATTATGAAAATAGTATGTATGTTTCTATCCTTTGGAAAAGTAATTTAATTATTTTACTAGATATTTTCTTTTTCAAATGTGAATAGATATTTGATTTTTAGAATCCTTTGAAGTCATTGTGTCATTTGAATTGGATGATTTGATTATTGAAGTAATACTTTTGTGGTTAGCTTATAGGCTTCCAGAGACAAAGAAGAATTAATATCTTACCATTTGTTTAGATTTTGCTCAATAATTTATATATGTAAAGGTAACTGATAAATATTTCTTACTGTTGATTGCTGAGGCAGAGAAAACGTTCACCAAATATTTTTTGCCCACCTTCCTTTACGTTCTTGTAACTGGTTAGGACCATATGAATAGTGTGAGCCAATTAAATATGAGCAGGTGAAACACATTTGACTGCCAAATTGAATGTGTAAGAAAAAGTAGAGTAAAAAGACTAATTGTTCTATATGTTGCAACTTGAAGTAGAGCCCCCTGTCAACCTCTGTATTAGGAGTGTGAAACAAATGTTTCTTGTTTTAAACCCCTGGTGTTCAATGATTGTAATCTCAGCTTGTTTTTCCATCTTATCTAAAACAGTGATATACCATACTTATATTTAATAACAATAATTAGTGACATCCTAAATAATTACAACTTTAAAACAACCATTAAATTAAGTAAAATATATTGAATTACCTACATAATCTGTGGTCAGAAGAAAAAAAAATTATGTGTTTTTTTTTAATTTTGACATTCAGAAAATTTGTATATATTTTACTTCAGATAAACTTTATTGTGAAACTCTTTATAGTGTATTAATTTTAAGGAGACTACTATGTATTAAGTGGACTTGGTATTTTCAGATACAATATAAACCCTTTTATATTAAGAAATCATAAATTTAGGTTCTGAAAAATACCATTTATACTGTCACTCAGACATCATTGCAGGTTGGAATTCTGTCAAAATCTAACAACCAATATATTTTAATGTTCAGAATGTTTATATATTAAAATGGCTCTAGAACTGAGTTTGAATAACAATAGTTTCAATTATTGCTGATGATACTTAGAAGAGTTTTTGAGTTCCAGTAAAATAATTTACATAACTCTAATATTAGTGATATATAAAATGATGACTGAGACATAGTATAATTTTAGATCATTGTTAATAAGCTTTATAATGTTTAATTTATTGAATGATTTAAATCACATATTTTCTCACCAAAAGTATAAACTGTTTTAAACTCCAAAGAGTGAATTTTTAAAAGTTTAAAAGGGACTATACTATATTAGACCTCTAGAAATTATAATGCTGATATGTTATTCTAAACATAGTCATTGTAGATATAAGTAAAATAAAAGTATATACAAAGTAATGTATTAACTGGTTTATAATAATCTAACTAGTCACAGATAGTTGTTTTCAACAAAAACTACCTGTATTAATAATCATACTGGGACTGAGAACCTAAAACATAATTTATAATCAATAAATGTTTACTTAAATCGTTAAATGTTCCTTTCATAAAAGGTTTCATACAAATATAATCTCATCTCTCTCCTCAAAAGTAACAAAGCTAAATAACAAAGATGGATATGAAAAAATATCCTTTGAGACAAGCAATGTCAAAATTATTTTCAAATAATACTTATAAAAATATTTTATGAATAAAATGTCTGTGACAATAGTTCAGTTCAATAAGTTAAGAAAGAGCTATCAAAAAGTCAGATTTCAAGAACTTAAATCAAAAGGCAAGATGATATCTGTAAGCAATGAATGTAGTTATTTCTACGTAAGTTGCACTCATTAATTAGGTAACAATTTGAATATTCCACCTGAAGAAGAAGAACAGATTACATGTGCATAGCATTTTAGAATCTCCAAAATGTGGTATATGAACTACTTATTAACTGGGAGAAATCTGTTAAATATACACAACCAGAAAGTCATGAAAGCATAATGTTCAATGCATAAAGAATTTTAAAAATTAAGTAAATATGATGTGCTCCTTTAAAAAGCTAATAAAATCTTAAGATAAAAATAAGAATCTCTACTTTAAATTGTATACTTATATTTGTACTAAAGAGCTACGATCTCATAACCTCGATTCAAAATGGTTGCCGCAGAGATTTAAAAAAATGGATACTGCATTAAAATAAATGTAAGGGAATAAAATTTGAGAGAATAAAATAGGAATTTCATTTATGTTTATCTCTTTCCCTGAAAACAAAGATTGATAGGGAAATCTGGTCCAGAGAGAAAATAATGTTTTGCCTAAAGGAGGAAGACAAAATCTAAAAAACAATCAAGTTCTTATTAGAGAAAAATTATATGTACCAAATCAAAATCGTAACATGGAGTTAGAATAAAAGTCTACCTAATGATTTGGTGTCTAGAAAATTAGAAGCAGAAATGTGTTTTCAATGAGGGGTCAGTTCCTTTAGGATGGTCTTAATAAAAGTACATAAGTCTTGAGATCTCTTATATAATATAGAGTAAAACCAGCTTCTTTAGCGACCATTCTGATATGACCACTTTGACCCTTCCAATAGAAAATTGCATTTACTTTCCTGTTTTGTGGAGCCTCTGTGAAATAAACCCATATCTGAATCATCCCTCTTCTGAGAACTAACTTCAAGATCTAAGAGCAGGAGTAGCTGTAACTACAGAATACCCAACACACAATGTGCATTAATGGTACCGTGTCTTAGGCACTCGAGAGCTATGCTAATTATCCTTTATAAACTGTTACTCTTGCCCTCAGCCTATAACCCAGATGGTTGGTTTCAAACCTATATTTCCAAGGAGTCTAAATTCCAAGGTCCTGACTTATACGTTTATTATTTTCCATTGATCTTTACTATGAAATATGAAAGTAATAAGATGTTCACTAAGAATCCCTTAAATTCCATACATTTTTTCTTTTATGCCACAATTATTAGCAATCTATTTCCCTCTTGATTTTGTGACCTTCCTGCATCTCTGGCTCAAATTAGCCGGTTATTAGTCCTTACTTCCTATTTAATAAAACAATTGTATCCCCGGGTTACTACTAACCCATTCCTTCATTAGGAACTAAGATATTCTGGAAAAAAAAAGAAAGTGATAAATTTGCAGGAAGGTAAAGCAAAAACTTGCAAAGTGTGTTGTTTGTTCAAGGAAATCCCAAACACATACCATGAGCAACACGTGTTTATGATAGACTAGGGTCCCAAAGCATGAATTCGTGCACCTCAAAAGGAACTTGGGCTGCGAGGCTGTGGTGGACACAGGGTAGGGCCTCGGCTCATCCTCTGCACTCCTGCCCAGCCCCTCCTGCTGCAGCCCTCAGTCCCTGTCTGCTGGCAGCCCCGCTCCTGCCACTACTGCTCCCAAGAACTGATGGTGCAGAGCGATTGGGGCCAGTGACAGCAGTGGGTGCAAGCAGAGCGGAGCTGTCAGTGGATGTGAGGCTACTATCCCAATCGTCACTCATGAGCATGGGAAGAAGCCATCAGGGGCAATGGGACTGGCAGCTCCCACTTGCATATGCTGATAGCGCCAAGTGATCATCAGACCAGCCCCAGGCACCAGCAGTGGATGCAAGCAGTGGCTCAGGTGCTGGCTGCAGGTGCAAGCAGGGCTGGCAGTGGGTGTGAGGGGGACCATCGATGGCAGCAGATGGGAGACATAACTACCACCCCAATTCCTCCCTCAAGAACAGGGGGTGGTGGAGAAGCCCTGAGGTGCAATTGGGGCCAACAGCCACCATTCCCACCCACTGATGATGCTGAGTGATGGGGGCCAGTGCCAGACACCAGCAGCGGATGTGAGCGGCAGCTCTGGTGCCAGCAGTGGATGCAAGTGGGGCTAGCGCCCACAGCAGGTGGCATCACCAGGTGAGACTGCAGCACACTGGAGCAAAGAATTTTCAGTAACCACCAGGGCTCACCCCAATACAGCAACCAGCTCCTCACCTTGGTCTAACACCCCTGTTCACCTGCCCCACCATCCCACCATGGGATACCCCTACCATGTTCAGGACACACTCCTTGGTGGTCAGTACATGTTATAGTGACCAGTTGTTTGGTTGTTCAATTGTTCTCCCATTCGGTTTATTTGCATATTAGCTTTTTATATATAGGATTAAAGAAACATACATAAGTTGCATTTATTGCAGAATAACTCATAATAGGGAAATAATACCTGGGGCAGGGGTTGGGGCAGGCTATAAGGGGTCAATGGGGGGAAAACAGGCACATATGTAATATTTTCAACAATAAATATTTTTGAAGAAAAAGAATAAAAGAGAGAAGTAGTGCAGCACACACCATCTCCAAACTCTTCTTTTTCCAAAGGGGGCATGCCAGAACTAGAACAATGGAAGAGTGATTGAGGGCACTCCAAGCCATTGAATAAACCCAAGCCCATGCTGCATTACAGCTTTTTTGTTTAACCTATGAAGGGATAGGAAACACCTACTTTCAGTAAAAATTTAGAAATATATCAAGATATCTCTGGGGCCAGGTACCATTTAAAAAGATGTATAAAAACATCACTCAGGTCTGCATACTAAATGTCCTTTAGAAGTCTTCATGCTGGGAATGAAGATGTCAGTTAAAGGTGTTCTTATCTCTCTGTAGGACTTCAGTACTACTGAATTATCTCTCTGCTAAGACACCAAAAGTAGAGAAAAAATAAGAGCCTCCAAGGCCATCTAGACATGTCATTATTAGGTTTGTAGATATAATATTAAGAAGGGTCACTCCTACTTCCTTGACTTTGTTACCAGACCAGTGTATTCTGACTATGAACAAGAGCATCACACATTTGTCACTGTTTTAAAGCAAGTTGAACAAAATTTTTAAGAGTACAAAACTAATTTTGTAGGGTATTTTCTCCCCAATGACCACAAAACTGAATTTTCACCCATTTTACTACTCTACCATATCAGATTGTGCATGAGTTAACTAAATCTGATATGGATCATGATTTCTTCTCTGGCTGTGAAATGTGGTGTGGAATATGAAGAGGATGAATCCACACTTTATAATTGCATGGGTGTGGTGCCACAGAAAGAAACAAGGTGAACAGGTAAGGCAAATCCACTTTTTAAATATGTATCTATTTCTGTAAGGATAATTGTTTCTTCCCAAAGAGTTATTTCTCATTCTGAAGCAAGTTGCAGCAATCTAGCCTTCATATTAGAGAGAATATTACAACATAGCCTTAGAAACCTCCCTGACAAGACAGAAGCCAACGTTTTTATTTATCTCCTACTCCCTACATACAAATGACTTCATAAGCATTTAGGATATTCATGCTACTTCCTCCTCATCAGATTCAATCAGCATCAATGTCATGGACCAGGGAATGTTCTTAGGAATATCCTGATTAAGTTCCTATAAACTCTATTATGAGAGAAAACAGGAAATCTGAAATAGTCCTAAGATATGGCAGAGTCCATAACTTAAAAAAAAATACATAAAATAAACCAATGTCCCTGAGAGGTGAAAATGAACTGTTCTTTTCATTCTCTCAAATGTTCATGGAAAAAGAAAAAAAGAAAGAAAGAAAGAAAGAAAGAAAGAGAGAGAGAGAGAGAGAGAGAGAGAGAGAGAGAGAGAGAGAGAGAGAAAGAAAGAAAGAAAGAAAGAAAGAAAGAAAGAAAGAAAGAAAGA
>JAAGEH010000286.1:31940592-31987452 GCA_011751065.1 Lasiurus cinereus | reverse complement strand
AGCAAAAGAGATAGAGAAAATTACATACAAAGGAGTTCCCATTAGAATGTCAACTGACTTCTCAAGAGAAACACTTCAGCCCTAGCTGGTTTGGCTCCATGGATAGAATGTCATCCTGCAGACTGAAGGATCCCAGGTTTGATTTGAGTCCAGGGCACATGCCCAGGTTGCAGGCTCCATCCCTAATGGAGGGCATGAAGGAGGCAGCAATCAGGGATTCTCTCTTTATCATTGATGTTTCTATCTCTTTCTCCCTCTCCCTTCCTTGCTGAAATGAATAAAAATATATACTTTTTAAAAAAAGAGAAACACCTCAGGCCAGAAGTATGGCATGAAGTACTCAAAGAAATGAAAAGTAAGGGCCTAAATTCAAAAGTACTGTATCTAGTGAGGCTATAATTTAAAACTAAAGTTGAAATAAAAAGATTTTCAGACAAAAAGTGGTTAAAGGAGTACATTACCACCAAACTAACAATGTAAGAAATGTTAAAGGGTCTGCTTTAAGAAGAATGAAAGGAGAGAGAAAGCATCATAGCCATAAAAAATAAAAAGGGCAATAAATAAACACCTATCAATAATAATATTAAATGTAAATGGACTAACTGCTCCAGTCAAAAGACATAAGGTGACTGAATGGAGAAGAAATTATGACTCATATACATGCTGTCTAAAAAAGGATCTACCTCACAACAAAAGATATACACATATTAAGAGTAAAGAGATGAAAATTATATTCCAGGCAAATGGAAGGGAAAAGAAAGCTGGAGTGGTAATACTCATATCAGACAAAATAGACTTCAAAACAAAGGCCACAGAAGAGACAAAGAAGGCCACTTCACAATACTAGAGGGAAGGATTCAACAAGAAAATATAATCCTTGTAAACATATATGCACTCAAAATAGGAGCTTCCAAGAATATTAAGAAACTCTTAATGGACTTTAAGGGTGAGATTGACAGCAATACAGTTATATAGCAAATTTAACAACCCACTGAGATCATTGGGTAGATCTTCCAGACAAAAAATCAACAAGGAAACAGTGACCTTAAATGACACACTAGATCAGATGGATCAAAATGATATTTACAGAACATTTCACCCCAAAGCAACAAAATACACATTTTTCTCAAGTGCACATGGATCATTATCAAAGGCAGACCACATGTTAAGGCAAAAAACAAGTCTACACAATTCAAGAAGATTGCTATAATACCAAGCATCTTCTGGGATCACAGTGGCATGAAGATAGAAATTAACTACAATTTAAAAATCTCTCAAAAACACTCAAATACATGGAAGCTAAATAGCATGTTATTAAACAAGGATTGGGTTACCAATTAGATCAAGTAAAAATTTAAAAACTTCCTGAAATCAAATGAAAATGAACATACAACCACTCAAAAACCTAGGGGACACAGTGAAAACAGTCCTGAGAGGGAAGTTCATAGCACTAAAGGCCTACCTCAAGAAATAAGAAAGACTAATAAACTATCTAATTCTAAAACTAAATAAACTAGAAAGAGAACAGCAAGAAAAGCCCAAAGGAAGTAGGAAGATGAAATAATAAAGATTGGAGTGAATTAAATGACACAGAGACTAAAAATTACAGTACAAAAGATCAATAAACCCAAGAACTGGTTCTTTTAAAATATAAACAAGATTGAACCCCTAGTCAGATTCATCAATAAACAGAGAGGACCCAAATAAATAAAATCAGAAATGAAAGAGATGACATAACAATGGACACCACAGAAATACAAAGGATTGTAAGAAAATATTATGAACAACTATATGCCAAAAAACTGGTAAACATGGGTGAAATGGCCAAATTCCTAGAAACATAAATCTGCTAGTATTCAATCAGGAATAATCATAAAACCTGAGTAGGCTAATAACAACCTATGAATCTGAAGCAGTAATTAAAAAACTTCCAGCAAACAAAAATCCTGGACCGGATGGATTTACAAGGTGAATTTTACGAAACATTCAAAGAAAAACTAACACCTATCCTTCTCAAACTATTCCAAAATATTCAACAGGAAGGACAACTTCCAAGCTCTTTTTACAAAGCCAGCATGATCCTAATTCCAAAACCAGATAAAACACTACAAAGAAAGAAAATTACAGGCCAATATCCTGATGAACACAGATGCTAAAATCGGATCTAGAAATGTATTAAAGAGATCATACGCCATGGTGAGGTGGGATTTTGTGCAGGGATGCAAGGCAGCTACAATATTCACAAATCAGTAAATCTGATACATCACATAAACAAATTGAAAAATAAAATCCACATGATTATATCAATAGATACAGAAAAAGTGTAAGTCCAGCACCCTTTTTTTTTAATAAAAACATTCTTCAAGTGGGAATAGAAATATCATACTTGAGCATAATAAAGGCCATATACGACAAACCTACAGTCAACAAAATACTCATTGGGAAAAACTAATGCACTTTCTTTAAGAACAGGAATAAGACAAGGATATCCACCTTCACCACTCTTATTCAGCCTAATTCTGGAAGTCCTAGCCACAGCAATCAGACAAGAAGAGATAAAAGGCATCCAAATTGGAAAGGAGGAAGTAAAACTGTCATTATTTGCAGATGACATAATATTGTACATAGCAAACCTAAAGATTTCACAAGAAACCACTAGTCTTAATAAATGAATTTGGCAAGATAGCAGGATATAAAGTCAACATCCAAAAATCAATGGTGTTTTTATATACCAATAATGAAGTTTCAGAAAGAATAACTGGAAAAACAATCCAATTTATCATTGCAAAAAAAAAAATACCTAGGAATAAACTTAACCAAAGGAGGTAAAAGACCTGTACTTGAAAAAATAAATAGAGGACAATACAAACAACTGGAAGTACCATGTTCAGGGACTAGAAGAATTAACATTATTAAAATGTCTATATTACCCAACGCAATCTACAAAATCAACACAATCCCTGTTAAAATATCAATGGCATACTTCGTAGAGCTAGAACAAGTACTCCAAAAATTTATATGGAATCATAAAAGATCCCAAATAGCTGCAGCAATCTAGAACAAAGTTGGAGGGATCACAATACTGGATATCAGGCTATCATACAAAGCTATTATAACCAAAACAGCCTGGCATTGACACAAGAATAGATAGGCATATAGACCAATGGATCAGAACAAAGTCCCCAAAAATGTACCCAAACCTTTATGCACAATAATATTTGACAAAGGAGGCAAGAGCAAACAATGGAGTAAAGACAGTTTCTTCAACAAATGGTGCTGGGAAAACTGGACAGACACATGCACAAAGATGAAACCAGACCACCAACTTATACCATATATAAGAATAAACTTAAGGTGAAAAAAAAGACTTAAATGTAAGGCATGAAACCATAAAAATCTTAGAAGAGAACATAGTCAGAAAATCTTAGACATCATAGGTAGCAATATATTTACGGATACATCTCCTAAAGCAAAGGAGACTAAGGAGAAAACAAACAAATGGAACTACATCAAAATAAAACTTCTTCACAGCAAAACCAAAACAAACAAACAAACAAAAACACACTATCAAATTGAAAAGGAAGCCCACTGAATGGGAGAACATATTTGCCAGTGATACATCTGATAAGGGGTTAATATCCAAAATATATAAAGTACTCATGCAACCCCAAAAAAGAAGACAATCCAATTAAAAATGGACAGAAGATCTGAATAGACATTTCTCCAAAGAGGACATACAAATGGCTAAGAGACACATGAAAAAAAAAATGCTCCAAGTCATTAATCATTAGAGAAATGCAATTTAAAACCACAATGAGATATCACCTCTCACCTATCTGAATGGCTGTCATAAAAAAATCCATAAACAAGTGTCAGTGGAGAAAATGGAACACTAGTTCACTGCTGGTGCATCCACTATGGAAATCAGTTTCCTCAAAAAATTAAAAATAAAAATTCCGATTGATCCAGTAATCCCACTTCTGGGAATATATCCTAAAAATCCCAGAATCCCAATTAGAAAGAATATATGCACCCCTATATTCATTGCAGCATTATTTGCAAAAGCTAAGACTTGGAAACAACCTAAGTGCCCATCAATAGATGAATGATAAAAAAGCTGTGGACACTTATGGACTGCGGAGTACTCTGCAGCTGTAAAAAGAGGGATCTCCTACCCTTGGGGTAGCATGGATGGACCTGGAAAATATTATGCTAATTGGAATAAAATAAACTGAAAAAGAGAAATATCACATGATTTCATTTATTTGTGGAATCTAATGAACAAAAGGAATTTACCAACAAAATAAGTTCAAAGCATGGAGGCATGGAACAGATTGACATACCTCAATGTGGGATGGGATGGACAAGAATAGATAAACTAAGGGAGTTATATACTTACTAGGGGCTGGGTGCATGGAATTCACCTAGCTGGCGATGTGGGCAACCAGCAGAGTGATTGGGGTAAGGGGGTCATCACTGGCATTCGCCTTGGCTGACCTGAGGGCAGCTCCTGCATTGAGCATCTACCGCCTGGTGGTCAGTGGGCATCATAGAGACCTGTTGTTCTGCTCGTCATTCCACAAGTTGATTGATTTGCATATTAAGCTTTATTATATAAGATATTCATATCCCATGGACATGGGCAATAGGGTGGTAAAGACCTGGGTCAGGGGGTGAGTAGGCGCTGGGAGAAGGGGACAAAAGGGGGTGAAAATGGGAGATACCTGTAATACTATCAACAATAAAAAATATTTGAAAAAAAACACACAGAACCTTTCTTTTCATAGTAGTCAATACAGGCATCTGTCATTTTCTTAACCCAACCATGTAATCAGGAACAGGGAAAATAATCAAAACATATATCCATTGATCCTATAGCTCCACTGTGAGATAGACTTGAGCCCAAACTCCATTCACTAGTGACCTTCCATAAGCTGTAATGAGCCATAATGGCATTTCAGATCTACAGGGATTTGTGTCAACTCAGTGTCTGGGCTTTTCTCCTTCTCTAGTGCAGAGTCATGGGCAAAATGGCCACATGCCCTTTCAGAGGATGCTTGGAGGAAGATTTACAGTCTGTACACACAATAGTGTTGTAGAATCTTCCTCAAGGGGACCATGTCTCCCCTTCATTTAATGAGTTCAGGTTTATGGATTAGTTTGGGGGAAGGTATTGGGTGAGAGGCCATGACTTCTTATACATGCCAATAACTCAGATATGATTTCTGCTCCCCAGACTAAATTCTTTTTCTATAATATAGATAAAGTAATATTTTATGATTGTTTATTTTGTTTATAGGACCCTGTAACCAATTTGTCATGCCCCAGATCAATAGAGGCCAAAAAACTCTGAATGGCAGTTCATCCTTACAGTCACTTGTGGTAATTGAGTCTTCTTATCATTGATGTTTAAGTGCTGACATCTGGCTTCTGTCTTTCTGGAAACCTACAATTTCCATTAAAAGCCTGTATACTCTGTCAATGGTGGCAACTCCCACCATCATCCCCATTCTATCACAGCCAAACCAAGTTTTTTAGGGATTTTGCTATTTCCTTCATAATGCATTTCTCAATGCCCCAGGGAAGGGAATGTTTTCTGTAACTTTCAGGCAACATTGTCCTAGGAAGAGAAAGCAAATTGCACAAGGTAATTTTAGTTTAACATTACCAATTTTGTAAGTTTGTTGATTACTTCCTCTAAACAATTACAGGAAAGTTCTGGCATCTTGACCTTATTAGTCATGGCCCTTTGTAGAATCCAGGCTTTAGACAGTCAAGCAAGTACCGTGTTAGAGCCATCTCTAGCTGATGAACTTGGTACATTAAATCCTGTATCCAACATACAAACAAACTCACTTTCTATCCCATCCCTTTAGTCTAACATGCTCATGCTCTCAAGTTCCAAATGATAAACATGAGCAAGTTCTTGCAGTCCCTGGGCTGTATAGGCTATCTTTGCCCAAAATAACCAGTGATTCTCCCCTAGGTCTTAGTGGAATCTGACACTAGTTTTGTGTCAAAGGCAATGAGATGTAAAATAGGTAGATGATTTAAAAAAAAAGAAAGAAAGAAAGAAGAAGGGAGTTGTTTCAACTGGCAAATAAATTTTGGGATTTAATTAGAAGATTTGTTTAATTATGTGCATCCAGGGTTTCCAGCTTATCTAAGAATGTTCTTATGTTTCTGTCCATGTCTAAAGAAATAAATTCTTCTTCACTAAGAAACATGGCAAAGTTGTCTGACCAATCTGCTTCACTATTCTCCAAACTGTACAATACAATTTCAGCCCTGATCTTCAACCATGTCTACTTTGTCTCTATAATGAATTATTATTTTTTTTCATTTAAAGGTATCATGAAGTTCTCTGTTTTCCTACCTATATCCTAAGCTAATAATTCAAAATCTTTAGTTGATTCTTTTTTTTTAACCATTCAGTGCTGTCTCAAATACTATCTAGCCTCCACAATCCTTGTAATCATTGCCACCGCCACAGTGGCCAAGTACAGCAGATTACTTGGTGTCTTAGAGCCCTGATACTTCAGGTGATTATGATATCATTGCATACCATGAATTACTAAAATTATCCTTTCTTACTTCAAGAGGGTCATTCCTATACTCAGGCTTTAATGTGTGAATAACTATGTCACAATCCATTCTAGAGGGTTTGTGTCCTGAGACAATTCCTTATAGCCAAAAGATTATGTGCCACATTCCAAGTAGGTGAATGGAAACCACCTATACTTGCAAGCTCAATGCAGGAAATTGGTGACACAGTGATGATAAAGCTAAGGAGATGGTGAAGCAAACCAGATTAGCAACATCAGGGAGCCACTCTCAAATAAAAATGAAGAACCAAGAGGGAGACAGAGGCCAAGAGTACCTGACAGGATCTGGGAGTATAGCAGGAGTTGAGTCCACAGAAAAAGCTAGTCACTGCTGCAGACATGGCAGCTACCAGAAATATCCAAAGTAAAGAGAGGGTAAGAAAAATATTTTGGTTTCTCCCTACCTCCTGGCCTCATAAGCCAATCTCCTGCCAGTGCTGGGGCTAATCTTCCAGTGCTACTGAGTATAACATTGGAAGTCACAGGAAGAGATCTGATAGCAAACATTCTCCAGAGTTGCAAATAAACAAATGTGGTTACCCTTTCCAGAAAAGATAGGTTTACTTAGGATGAGAAATAATTCCTCCCTTCACCTTAGGATAGACTGCTCTAGCACCTAACCAGTGCCCAGTGGAGAGGGCACCAGGCTCCATTTACCAGTTGGCCTATAATACAACTATTAGGAAAGTGAGAACTGATCAAGAATTCATTAGGACATTTGCCAGGAGGAAGAAATTGAGGAAAAACAGACATTTATGAGACATGAAGAAAATAAAATTTATTTGGCAAAACTGTTAACAAAGGCAACATGATAGAAATCCTAATACATGACATAGCCAGACCAAAGAGGTTGAGAATGCTTATAGAGCTCAGGGATTGTATGCCTTTAACTTGTTTTATTCAACATGTGAGATCGCATCACACGGAGGTGGCAAGTGATAAATTGTTCTTGCTGATGGAAGTGCGAATGAGTGTAGGTAATTACATGAAATTTAGACAATCAGAAATTAAGTACCAACCAATGTTCACAGATATTGAAATGTACTCAATTATTAGTTTTCCAGTAGAAGTCATAGAAGCCAACATGGATTGTTAAAATTAAGGATGAATCATAAGGATTTTGTTTTTAAAACCATGTAAAGTGAGTAGGGGTAAGGCTATTATGTCTTTAATAGTACATGTCTGTTACTTTGTCTCCAGGGTTGAACATAATTAGTAATAGGAATGCTCTGTGTTTTTTTTTTTAATTCTACATTTCTATTTTCCACCACTGAGTAATTCAAACCAGCATGTGGAACACATGGGATGAGCAGAAAAGGTCTAAATTATACACAAGTTTGAATATTGGCTCCTTGAGGAATAAACTGTGTTAAAAATACAAATTCCAGGGTTTCAAATTCCTAAGGGAATCATGGGTCTTTTCCCCGCCTCCCTTCAGATTACATATATGGCATGGCATTTGCTGCAGAGATTCTTTGGAATTTTTCTTTGTTTGACTCTACAACATTGTCATTATTAATTTTTATAGCTCAGATTTCCATAGACATCTTAAATTGTCAAATAATCTTTTCAATTATGTTCACCTTTCAAAGGTGTTGTAGCTCCAGGAAAATAGTAATTCTGATGTCTAAATTGTTTATAGCATTATTATATTTAAAGAAAATACATGTATAAGCACCAGATAATTTAGAACTATAAGAAGTCTTAGATGTTGTCTATTTTTATTGTCCCAAGTTTATAGATGAGGAAACACACCAAGGAAATTTAATAATTATTTTTTACAGAAGCACATAGGTTGTTAATGATAGAACTAGGTCAGAAATCATTTTTCCCCAGATAATCTAACAAAGCATTCTTTCAGAAATGCTTTAGTTATAGAGTAAGACTTTATTCGTGTGATATAGTTCTGGTTTGTGATTATAAATAGTTGTAAACATCATATCTCCTTTTTTATTCTTAAAAGGAATAAGACCACTTCGTTTCTTAGCTTTGTAACTCATTCCTCACTGTACTCAGCTTCAGGTTATTAGCACATAAATTTTTCAGGTCAGAGTCATCTTGTAAATTGTTTTTTTTCCTTGTTTGTCCCTATTGAATTCCTTCCAAATTTTTTTTCATCTTTCCTTTCTGCCTCCCTCTCTCAACTGAAATCTTTTTAAATCTTGGCTATTCAGTGTGCAACTCTCTTATTATCTTTGGATTTGTAGTTTAATGTATGCAACAGATAGAAACCAGAAAATTAAAAATGCAAGGCCACACACCAATACTCTTTTAGGTAGGCCTTCCTTTTTTCCTGGGGCTCATGTTCAAGTGGCATGTGCATAGATAAATCTGCACTGAACTAAGGAGACTAAAGCTTCAGGGTCCCTTAATTGCACAGACCTCTCCAAAAGCCTTGGAGTGAATCCTAATATTCATATGTTTCAGCAATTTAAAAAAATAACCTATTTTAATTATAATAATGTAAGGACATTCTCTCTTTCACTCAGATGTTCTTTCCATCACACCTTCCCTTATGCATGGCGGTGATTCAGCTGAGAAAAACTGAGTTGGAAGATGCATCTAGCTAGATTTATAACATTCTCAAACATGTCCAGGTATAATTAAATAATCCTAGTATATGACTAGTATCTGGTAATGTTTCGACCCCTCACTGAACTGATTTATATTACTCTCTGAACAGGTCCTATGAGTGTTCTACCAACAAATGTAAAAGGATAGTGAAAAAGAAACACATCAAACTGTTAAGATAGAAGCAAACTGTTGGAAGAGTAGTATGTTACGATACACATGTGTCTTAAGCAGATAATCAGTACAAATTCATATGGCTTTTTTGTTTATAGTATCCATCAACTTTTCTAAATTGTTAGTTCTAATCTCTCATTTAAAAAAAAATTAAAAATATTTTTTTTATTGATTTCAGAGAGGAAGGAAGAGGAAGAAGGAGAGAGATAGAAATATCAATAATGAGAGAGAATCATTGATTGGTTGCTTCCTGCACTTCGAGCCACAATCCAGGTATGTGCTCTTGACCAGAATCAAACCTGGAATCCTTAACTCTATCCATGGAACCAAACTGGCTAGAGCTGACCTCTCATTTTAAAAAAAGATTTAGTTTTATACATAACTTAGGATTAATTTATGTATTATTTTATTTATTTTTTGTTACTCATCATCCAAGGATTGTTTTTTTAAGTTGTTTTTCATTTTTTTTCTTCTTCTTCTTCTTCTTTTTTTTTTTTTTTGAGAGGGAGCGGAAGGGACAGAGGGAAAAGGAGAGAAAGAAAGGAAAGAAAAACACCAATGGAGATGAGAGAGACACACATTCACATCGCTTGGTTGCTCCTGCACCTGCCCCAACCAGGTCAGGGATCAAACCTGCAACCCAGGTATATGCCCTTAATCAAGAATCAAATCCAAGACCCATCCGTGCACAAACCAATGCTCCAACCACTGAGAACACCAATCACCGCTGCATTCTTTTTCTCTTAAAAACCCCTCCGCCCCCTAACTTTTATAAGTTTTATGCCCAAACTCACCTGGGTCATTAACTTTTCTGAAATTATTCCTTCCAGGCTTCAGGCAGCCTGATCCTGGTTCATTCCTGGAGCCGGAGCTTAGCAGGACAGGGAAGACAAAACCTATTATGAGCAAAATGGATAAACACCTCTTCTAAGCAGTGCAATAAAAAGATCAGCATCAGAGAGCTTAAAGGGATAATCATAGGGCCAGAAAAAAGACAAGTTCAGAAGCTTCACAGGCCCAAGCACACAGCAGAGAGCAAGGAGCAGTGCTTGTACCTAAGAATATTTTTATGAAAAATCTGACATTTCTAAGACTTGCTTTATGAATGCCCACTGCCTAATAGTTTGGCTTATTTCAAGTAATCAGTACAGACACCATAAGCACAAATTGTCAAAGGAAAGGATTTAACATCCATATGACTTCAAGATCCTTGGGGATTGAAATCTCTACTTTATTTTACTTATATTAGTACTGTTAGAATACATAGTTGACTCTGTAGAAAAACTAAATGGAGAAGAAAAAAATATGTTATACAAACACATACTTTAAGTTCTGGGTTTCTAAGAGTTGGGAGATTTCTCCTACTTTATTTCCATGGAATTTGAAAGAAGAGAATGGGAATTCTCTATTCTACAAATTTATGATCATCCTGATTTATGATGCAGAAATTGGACTAGATTTTCTAATTACTCATCATGATAACTCAGTCATGAAATTAGCTGATGTGTAATTTAGTTCAGGGAGCATAGCTCATCCTATCTAATAAAAGAGTAATATGCAAATTGACTCACCTCTGCTACACCCACAAGCCACATCCACCAGCCACACCCACCAGCAATCAGAGCAAATATGCAAATTAACACAAACAAGATGGCTAATGCCACAGAGAGAGTAGGAGGGAGGCTTGGGTTGCCCCTGGTGATGGAGGAAGCCAAGCTTTCCACAAACTCTGGCCAGCCATAGCCTCCACTTAAGGCAACAAAGTTTCAATGGCTGTGCAAGCACAAGGCTTGGCTTTGCTCCAGGCTACAAAGTTTCAATTGTAGAAGATAAATAAATCTCAGATACCAGGGTCTCCGCTTGGGTCACCGGGGGCATGGCCAGCCTGCAAACCACCACAGGCCCCTCTCTTAGGCCACCCCACACCCCAAGGGAACATCCACCCTGATCCAGGACACCCTTCAGAGCAAACCCGCTCTATCTATGCACCAGGCCTCTATCCTATCTAATAAAAGAGTAATATGCAGGTTGAGCATCACTCCAACACACAAGATGGCAGTCTCCATGTGGTCAAAGATCTTTCCCCCATGTGAAGACAAGATGGCCACCACAAGATGACCAGCAGGGGAGGACAGTTGGGAGGGACAAGGCCTGCAAGGGAGGGCAGTTAGGGGCAAACAGGCTGGCAGGGGAGTGATTCGAGGGTGATAAGGCTGACAGGCAGAAGTGATTAGGGACAATCAGGAAGGCAGGTAGGTGAGCAGTTGGGAGCCAGCAGTCCTGGATTGTGAGAGGAATATTTGGGCCTAAACAGGCAGTTGGACATCCCTCAAGAGGTCCCAGATTGGAGAGGGAGCAAGATGGGCTAGGACACACCCCTCCATGCACAAATTTTGTGCACTGGGCCTCTAGTTTGTGGTATAAGAAGCTTAGATGCCAGGTAACAAATCATCCAGAGTAGGGTCTTTGTACTCTCACTGACATTTCATAAGGGATTGAGACCAAACTGTAGGTACTTAATATTAATTGTTTAGTAGGTTGAAAGGCAACTTTTCACAGTGGAAAAGGCCATGAGCTTTGAAGTTACACAGACTGAGCATTCATTCCTGATCCTGATTTGGGCAAATAAATTTAAAATCTCTACAACTCAGTTTTCTCTTTTGTAATGTAGGCATAATAACACTCATATGGATAAGTCTATTAGAGAAAGATAAGCACCATGTAATTTCATGTTTATGTGGAATCTAATGAACAGAATAAGCTAATAAACAAAATAGAACAGACTCATAGTGAACAGACTAACAGTTGTCAAAGAGGAGGGAGCAGAAGAGGTCTAGGTGAAAAAGATGAAGAGATTAAGAAAAAAAAACCCCACAAAATACTTATTTTGTTTTTTTCAAAATATTGATTAATATAATATGATGTGAATTAAAATTAAATTGTTAATAGAAATAGAAAAAACTCCCGTGGAAAATTGTGCTGAAGATTCAATGAGGCAACTTTTGTATAGTTTCTTCTCATGGGTGCCTAATAAACTGGGACCATTAGTAATTGACATGTAAAATCCCGAAGCTGCCTAGGAAGTCTAGCATTTAATAGACTTTTATATGTAATATCACTTAATCCACATTATCTACTCTATAATATAGGTATTATTATATATGTTTTACGAATGGAGAAGAGTCACTTTATTTACATTAAACAACTGACAAGTTGGAGGGGGGTTTAGAAGACTATAACCAAATATTTTTTAAGTATTTTTTATTTATTTTAGGGAGAAAGAAAGAGGGAAAGAGAGAAAAGCATTAATGTGACCAAGAAACATCAAACCAGCGACCTTTGGGAGCACATGATGACATTTAACCAACAGCCATACAGACCAAATCTTCTTTCAACATCTTAACTTTCTGATAGGGAAGCTGTCCAGGATAATACATTTTAAAATTATTTATCACTTTTAGTCTTACCCCAACAAATGTTCAGGGTGTGAAAAATGAGGATTCTTCACAAACATTACTTTTATTATAAAAATAAATCAGAATTAAAATGTAATTTTGATTTTTTTAAGCAGAAAACAAGAAATCATCAGTAAAGATATTGAGTGGTTGACATTCTCAGATGAAAAAATAAGATGTCAAAACAAAATGTTATCATTCTTCCAACCCACTATTCATTGTTTGAATGATATTTGAAGTTGACTGGAAAAATAACCATGATGCCTCAGACCAGAATATGTTAATTAGTTAATTCTGTAACCACAAGTTATAAAGAATGTCCGAAATTACAAAATCTGTCATAGCTCTATTTGGATCATCTCAGGCACATTCCTCTTGCTTACTCTTCTAATGGTCCTTTCCCTTTCTGGCTGCTGTCACTTCTTCCTATTATTTATTTTGTTCCAAGTGAATATTAAAATATGTTTATAGAAAATGCTTTCAGGTGGACTATAGCAACAACTTTGGGGGGGGCATTATTATGTTCTAAGATTTTTGTGGGTTTTATGTTAAAATGTTTGAATCTTGACTGTCACTTGTGGACTAGTGCCCTTGGGCAAGTGTTTGATGATTCCCTCAATACTCTAAATTACTAATAAAATAAGATTAATATAAATAGTATTTACTTAATGGTAAATCATTTATATACTTTAATACCCATAAAAACTCTATTAAGTAGTTATTTTTAATATCTTCACTTTACAGGTGAACGTACAGATTTTTGTGAAGTTAAGGAAATCATCCAAGGACATACACCTTCAAGTAGAATCACTAAATCTCAAGTCTTCTTTTTATGTTGCTAACTGCCTATCCAATAATGCTATCTGCATATGGCTATTGGTAAAAATTATTTTAAGTTCATATATTGTTCATGGTATACAGGAGACTTTGAATAAATCTCAGCTCCTATCTTTGTATCTATATAGTATTTTTAGTTTTCTCAAAACAGCTGTTATTTATCATTTTATTTGGTTTTTACCTGACAAATATAGAACTAAGGAAATATTAGACTGAATAATACCAACAAGTTACTAGAGGAACTGATCTGAGGAACCAGGGTTTCTCCCTTTACATCTGCTTCCTTTTCTTCTACAAACCTGTCAAAGTCCTACAAGAAGAGACTTTCATTTTTCTCTTGGGTCCTCCCTTCTTTTCAGCTCTAGGCAGGAAGGCATATTCTTATTTTCATAGATGGATGAGTCTCTTTGTTACAGGACCTGATACCACACACTTAAAATGATTATTCTGTGATCTTTGGGATCATCATGGCAGAAGGCCACTCTCAACTAGACTTCTGCTCCCCTGCAATGACTAGCTCTAATGGAATCTGGCCTGCAGAGTGTCTGGGCTGTGTGAGGGCTGGTGTCAGAGCAAGCGCAAGCAAGTTCCTCAAAGCTCAGCCTTTGCTACGTTGTGTAACTCAAACATTCCTTCAGGACACAACCCACCTTTTCCAGTGGGACCTGCTGCACTGATTCCCTTGGAACCAGTGTGGAAGTAGGGGGGAGGGAGAAGGAGGGGAAGTATGTGTTTTTGGAAGATATTATGGATAGGGGAGTGGGTGGAGACAAAAGGAGTAGAGAATAACAAGCCAGAATGGAAAAAATAAGCACCACTGCCACCAAAATATTCTGCTCAAGGATGAGAGAGTACACCCTACAGCTGTTAGCAGTGTTCAGCATATTTTGCATATTTACATATACCAAGTATTTCCAAACCACTTTGTGTTTGTTTTAAAATCCCACACAGAGATGTCTGGTAAAGCTGTTACTGTGGAAAGCTTATTTTCTTGGTGATGTTTGCAAAACTGTTTTAAAATTTTGTATATACATCATAAGTGGAGCAGAAGAATCAATCATTACCCACATTATAGAGAAATCTGGATCAGTCCATCTACCACTCAGACAACATTCAGAGCAAAACACCCTTGTTCTAAGAAAAGAAGGCATCTTGTTGGTAAAATTCATTTTTTATTTAATTTTTTCCATCAGCATTTATTCCCTCTATGACTTCTTTCACCTCCATCCACCCACCCCTGCAATCACCACACTATTGTCCATGTCTATGAATTCTCACATTTTTTTCTTTTTTGTTCATTTCCTTCATCCATCCCCCATAACTTCCATCCCCACCCCTCAGAGCTGTCTGCCTGCTCTCTATCTTTAGCCTATGGCCATACCATCCTTAACATGCCTGATCTTATCTATCTTTAAATTGTCACTTTTGATTGAATACAAAATGAAACATAGATAACCATGCAGTGATCCTTTGTTATTCCTGAAGCCACCAAAGTATTGCTATTGACTCTCATTTTTGATTATAACATTTTTTGTGTGGGTTTTTTTTTTTTGGTAAAAAAAAAAAGGTAACACTGGATAGCTTTCTCATATAACCATTTTCCTTTGGAAACATAAAACACCATAAAACCACACATAGTCCATTTGTAAAAGATTAGGAAACTTCCAGCAGAAGGAATGGGATTGTTTAAAGCTATATTTTCCTTTTAGCAAGATCCACAAGAAAAGGATAGAGTGCCGTGCTTAAAGGGGAACAGATTTTGTAGTTTTTGGCAAGATATTAAATCCTCTGTTGCTATATTTGGCTCCTTGCAAAAAGTCTCTTGTGCAAGTGGAATGAAAAGATCAATGCTGGTGTTCATTCAGCCACAGCCAAAGTTGGTATGGAAAGTAAAGCAGTTGTGCTTGAGTGTTGTTTTTAAGAGAGTATAGCTCATTTATTGATCAACAGCATTTTAGAGTATAGGCACCTTCTTTACACATTAAATTGATCAAAACATGTTTGCTTTCCATAGCAGTTTTTCCACTGCTTAACTGATAACAGATGCAATGATTCAATAGACAGAAATATAAAAACTTTACCATGTCAATGTGGTCATATATATATAGATATTTAGTCAAATGAGATGCTTGGAGACTTAGAACATCACAGAATGGGCATATGTTCCCCAAAAAGGAAGCAAAAACAATTAAATGGTAGTGATTGTCCCCAAAGAAAACACACTTCAGCTAGGAAGAATCTGCACCAGATGTCCTGCTCTCCATTCCGCTTAGTGACTGTCTGAAATAAATACCACATAATCCTTTGTATCCCAAGACACTGTAAGAACCCCGTGAGATGTTTAATAGAGCATCAGGAATTTTCTTCATATGCAATTATTTAATTGAAGATGAATCCTGCACAAATGACCATTGAAAACGTGGAACAAGCTTTACTAATTCCATTGATACAGTAAATTTCCTCAGATTACAAAACCGATGAAAACATTATTGAAATCTGTGAACATGGTGCCTAACATTTAAGGACGTTGCAGGTGAAATTAAATCAAGGACTCTGAAATGGGGAGATTATCCTGGGTTATCCAGGTAAAACCAATATAATTACTAAAGTTCTTAAATGCGTAAGAAGGAGGTAAAAGAGGGTCCGAGTGATACCATATTAGAAGGACTTGACCAGAGATTACTGGCTTTGGAGACAGAGGAAGGGGGTCATTAGTCAACGACTCAGGATCCTGAAAAGAAGCACCGAAACAGATTCTGTCTTGGAATATCCAGAAGAAATTCAGCTGACACTTTGATTTTAGCCCAGTGAGGCCAGTGCCAAATGTCTGACCTATAGAGCCATAAGATAATACATTTGTGTTGTTTTAAGCCATTGAATTTGTGGTAATTTTTATAGCATCCAAAGAAAACTTATACTAGTCTAGTCTAAAGACATGCAGACTGTTAAAAAGCCTGTGTCAAGTTACTTCACCTGTAATGCTGGAGGCATTACTGATTTCAATACTGATTTTCAGACTTTGCACTTTCATGTTTAAGATTCATTTAATAAGAAAATAAAAGTCCCAGGTAAGGAAATTCTAGCTGCCTTTAAAAATATTAGGTCTTGGACTTCCTTCTAGATACATTTCAAAGAATTGTTGGGGTTGGGAAAGTTTTTTTTTTTCCCACACTGCTCATCTGTATCAACAAATGTAAAAAAAATAAAATAAAATAAATGCCTCTCTCCCAAAAAAGTCTATCTGCAACTTTAGAAATATTGTATTAAGAGATTAATAAGCTTCCCAAGTTTATGTAATACAGCCCATTTCACTTGTTGGCCCATTATTAACAATGGTTTTATAACCTATTTTTCTCTGTAACATACATTTCTTGGCTCTACAAATTAACTAAACCTCATTAAAAAAACTATGATGTTTTAATTTCAAAGATATTTATAAGTTGTTTAATTAAAAAAAGAAAACAGCTTTAGTTAAGAGTCAAGAAATATAAATGAAACCAAAATTCTACATTAAATATAAACATTAAGTTCACATTAAATTATTTATTGAACAATTTGAAGATGACATTTATTTTTATTACAAAGTCCTCCATTATCTTATATCATCAACAAATAGTTATGAGACCTGAATTTGAAAAGTGAATAGAAATACGAAAATGCCTCTCTCCCCAACCCCAAGAAAAACAGGGGGAAATATGATGTTAAAATTAGTTTTAAAGCCCAAAATTTTATGAATTATATCTATTTTTTGTAAATTAAGAATGGCAACATAGCTAAGGTTCATTTGTCTTTCTGGAAATGTAAGATAGCATAAAATTGCTCATAAAACTAACAAATCTGGAATTTCACTGTATTTTAAGATTGTGAGATATTTCTAGCATTAATTTTCAGGTTACCTAACCAAGTAACAAATATAAGTTTAACATACTATTTTTTATAAAAGTACATCTTACTTAGATTTATATGATGAAAACAAATCAAATCCGTGTTTTGCTTTCAATATATGCACTTTAAAATGATACAAATAATTCACATGAAACCTTTTCCTCTGTTGTTAATCCGTTAAAATATATGGGATAGCATTTTTAAATCAAATATAATATCCAAGATTGTAAATATCCTAAGATATTAAATCAAGTATGTAAATAATCATTAATTTTTGCCCTTACCACAGCATAGGAAAAAATGTACATCTCTATTAGCAAAAGAGATATCATTTAAAAAGTTCACATCTTATGCATATACCAAAAAAAGCTAAATAATCTTCTATAGTAAAAGAATTATTCTTAAGTCAAAATTTAGTAGTCCAGAAACTCTTTGAAAGAAATCTAATTGATAGCGACCTGCACTTTTCTAAAAAGTGTTGTTGTTTACTTATACAATGGAATTGGCAAATTACACTGACTATTTCTTGGAATTTTAAAAGGATGATAGATAAATTTATTGGACTAAATTCATTTGCAATTTCAAGATAAATAGTTTGATCAATTATTTGAAACTATAAAAATATTTTTTCACAGAAACAGAAAAAGCACAATGGACAATAAAGGAAAGAAAAGTATGATAGTTTAATAATAATGACTATTTCTATACTTTGGAAAAGTGTATAGGGTAATAATCCCATAGAGCACTAAAAGAAAGAAAAAACTATAAAAGAATTCTGAAAGTCTGTTCTGTGACCAAGTTACTAAAATAATTAACATGTTGAGGCTCTTGAAACTGAGATTTCCATGCAGGCCCACACGGACCCCAATCTCAGAGTCAACCACCTTTGTGTCATTTCCAGAGTCACCTATAATACACATCATTGAACAAAAACTTTAACCTAACTTTTCTAAAACAACTTTAACAATAGTTTTAATGCTTTAATATTAGATTTAAAGGGTTCTTGGGCCATTATTTTAGAAAATACATTTTAATTTCTCTCTCAAACAAGGCTTACATTTTCTCAAAAATGTGTCTTTTATCCTGGATGAAAGAATAAAACAAAACAAAACTGCATCCTTGAGTGCTGCATATTAAAATTGGCAGGCTGATTGCAGTCTTGGTCTCAAAGTTTTTGCTTTCTGCTGTCCTTCTGACTGTTGTGAAGGTGATCAATCACAGGAATTCTAACTGCCATCAATACTCCTTTGTAACTGCAATGGTTCAACTGAACTCTTTCCATCTTCAATAACCAACACAGTGTCAACATCTGCTTCCAATAAAGTTGTTTCTTTTTTGCTCAAGCAGGGTAAATCTGCTGACTGAAATCTTAAAGGGTTCTGTGTTTTGTTTTATTTTCTCGTGTTTTTTTTTCTTTTTCTCCCTTTTACATGTAGACATTTTTTCCACCATATTTTGCAGTTTTCCTTCATGGCAAGAAGAAAAAAAATTGAGTAACTTCAAAAAATATGTTTTTATTCCAGGTGTTAAGAAAGCCCCAAATATAACTGAAAAATATTAACTTTGGCGATTTAATAAACCTGTTGCCTTAATTTTGGAGAAAATAATACACAGAGTCCTGGATGAATCCAATTTTGGAATATATAAGAAAAGTTAGAGTTGAACCTAGATACCACAAAGAGGTTATTTTCCTTCATAAATGGCACACTCAAATAGTAGAGATAATTAAGAACTTTACATTTTATCTTCAACAACTAGTAGAAGGCAAAGATTCTCTTCCATTAATTTGTTATGGAAAAGCACAGTGATATATCTACTGCTGTAGAAATGGGTATGGGAAGTAAAGAGAGAGGACATTTGGGAGTTCAGTTTTATGACCTACTCACTTAACTGATAGACATTTATTATGAGCTGATGATGGATTTTACATACATATTTGAGGCCTGGTGCACAAAATTCATGCACATGTGGGGTGTCCTTCAGCCCAGCCTGCTCCCTCTCCAATCTGGGACCTCTTGAGGGATATTCGACTGCCCGTTTAGGCCCCATCCAGGTAGGATGGGGCCTAAATGGGCAGTCGGACATTCCTCTCACAATGCAGGACTGCTGATCACTCCCTGACCACTCCCCTGCCAGGCTGATTGATGCCTAACTGCTCCCCTGCCAGCCTGTTTGTCCCTAACTGCCCTACCCTGTGGGCCTGGTCACCCTAACTGCCCTCCCTTGGAGGCCAGGTGCCTGCCAACTGCCCTCTCTTGCTGGTCATTTTGTAGTGGCCATCTTGTGTCCACATGGGGGTAGTCATCTTGTGTGTTGGAGTGATGATCAATTTGCATATTACTCTTTTATTAGATAGGATATAGGCCTGGTGTATGGGTGGGGATCAGCTAGTTTGCTCTAAAGGGTGTCCTGGATCAGGGTGGGTGTTCCTTTGGGAAGTGGGGTGGCCTGGGTGAGAGACCTGTGGTGGTTTTCAGGCTGACCATGCCTTCCAGTGACCCAAGTGGAGGCCCTGATATCTGGGATTTATTTATCTTCTACAATTGAAACTTTGTAGCCTGGAGCGAAGCCACGCCTTCTGCTCACACAGCCATTGAAACTTTGTAGCCTTAAGCAGAGGCCTGGGCCAGCTAGGGTCTGCGGAAAGCTTGGCCTCTTGCATCACCAGGGCAACCCAGGCCTCTCTCCTGTGCTCTCCAGGGCCCTAGCCATCTTGTTTGGGTTAATTTGCATACTTGCTCAGATTGGCTGGTGGGCATGGCTGGTGACATAGCTGTGATTGTAGCAGAGGTATGGTCAATTTGCATATCACTCTTTTATTAGATAGGATATATGATTTTCAATCTTTACAGCCTGCCAGTAGGTATTATTATCCTACTTTATTCATGAGATAAATAAATACCCACCCCACCCCAAATCACAAACAGTGGTACCTTGAGATATGAGCTTAATTTGTTCTATAACCTTGAGGTGTGGGAAACTATGAGACGCTCGAGTCGCGGTAAACTGTTGGGTTGTGTGCAGCCGGCCGATTCGCACGATCACTCCTATCTCAAATGTTGCTCATATTTCAAAGCAAAAATCGCTCACTCCATGGCTCGTATCTCAAAAATCTCGTATGTTAGGGCACTCGAATCTCGAGGCACCACTGTATATCTAATTTGGCTAAGCCAGAATTCAGAGAATAACCTAATGCCAAACACAATGCTTTTTTTCCATTAATTCATTCTACTTCTCAATTCATATTTCCATTAGAACTCTAACATAAATTCTTTCCTTTTCTACCAGTTAATGCTACTGTCCCATTGAGTTAATTCAGCAAACATTAGCTAACAAAGGGATACTCAGTAAATACAATGCAATTTCTTGAAATATAGTTTCTGATTGCCCCTTTAAATTACAAATGTAACATTAAACCAGACAGTAAATGTAAAAGTGAGATAGATTCTGTCATATATTCTATACATCTCACTCAGAGTAGGAATGGGAAAATACTATGTGCATAATGAATAATGAGTTCCTCAATGACACATTTTAAGCCAGTGCCTGGTATGTATTGTTTTTAAAGTTTCTTATAAAGTTAAAGAAATTAATTCCTTAATCATTTGTCATCCATTAGTTCTCATTTGCAAAATTCAAAACAATTTTGGCTATTTTTGCTTAAAATAATATTGTAAGTAATTTTAAGAGGAATGAAAAAAAATAGAGGAGTGGATGGTTAACCTACTTCAGAAGAAACTGATTTTTAAAAAGTTTAATACTCTTTTCAAATAAACAGTGAGGGACCAATAACCTGTTAGGATCAACTTGTCACTACGTATTATGTTGTTCCTTAGCTCATGATAGTTTAGGTGGAAGCATAGATTAGGTGCCAACCAAATCAGGTCATTTTCTAGGGGCTAGCTCACAATTCTTTAGAAAGCTTGAATAATTTGTAAAGTAGTCAAAGAAAGAGTGGTTTCATGTGAAATTGAGGAGGGAAGTGGTAGCCCTCAATAAAGCAGTTTGGAAAACTCTAAGTTCAACTGCATCATTTTGATGTTAGCAAACCAAACCCAGAGTGTGCTAGCATTTTAAACCTAAAATAAATTCAGAACACCATGCTAAATTACAATTGATCCCTTTTTATAACTTCTGCTGGTAATGTTAATGTCATTATTGTAAGGGGTGCCAGACCATTATAGACATGCCTCATTCTCTTTTCACTTAGATTGGATCCACTCCTTGCATATGCAAAAATCTAACCCTTGCTGTGCTAACAACACCTAGGCCCCTTCTCACTTACAAATCTTTCCTGTGTACAGCAGAATTTAGGTCCCCAACTTTTCTCAGGCCCCCAGAGCCAAGGAATAATTTATCCTATGGTTGCCAGGAGTGACACAGAACACAGTCTCAATTTAGAGTAAAGCTATCTAATTGCTTTCTTTCCTTCAATTCAATTCAGCGGAGAATAAGGAAAAGAGCAGAGAGTTAATACTTTTCTTCTCTTAACTGGGAAAATCCAATTGAATTATTTAAATGAGTTGGTGTACCATACCATTCTCAGAGACATTGAAAAGGAAGTTAATAAGTCCAAGGGAAGAAGAGAAAAATAAATAATACCCAGTAAGTCTTCCCATGGGAATACCAAATACTTTTCTTTGAAAACTCAGGAGGACACAAATGAAACCAATTTTATAGATACATTCAACTATGTGCTCCACAGATTTTGGCAAAATTACAACAACTGTAATATATCAAATTATAAATCAAAATGTAGATCATTTAACTAAGCCAGGCCCTAAAATTCTAAGCTCATGTTATTAGTAAGTGGCAGATACCTTAAGTTTAGGCCTCAATTTAGGTAACAATGTACATATTGCGCTAAGGAGAGTCTGGCTAAGAAGAAGCAATGTATGGCATGATAAGAATACTAAAAGACAGTGTATACCTCATGAGATGCTCCATGAAAGAAAACTAATATGTGAAAACAGTTAAGGGACATATTTGAAAATTTTCTGTGAGAACTCTGCCTATCTTAGCAGAGGTTTTGTTGTTCTTTATCTAAAATGTTCACATACATAATATTCACAATTTACAATGAAAAGTGGTCTTTCACTAAACATTGTATTTCACATGGGTGAAGAGAGGGATGGAAAAAATTTGAGATTTTTTTTTACCAAGCAAAAAAACATCTCTATAACATTAACTTTTTAACATGATCTGGAAAAAAGAATAGACTTTGAATTAAAAGTCCTTAAACTATCAAATGCTACTTTCATAATAATTTTCTAGAAGGCTCTTAATAATAATTCCAACTTTAACTTATTTACATTTTGATGGCCAGTCAACTTGAATTGGGGTTTTCCCAAAAATAAATTTTAAATAACAAATTGTCAAATTGCTAAGCCAATTAGCATTGTGGTATAAATTCAAATTGAAATTTCATTTTGCTCTAAGTGTCTTTCTTATAAAGAATTAAATCACCTAACCCCAGATTAAAAAAAAAACTTGGAGAAATCTATATTTAAAATATTGCACATACACTACATTAACTTTCAATTCGCAATGATAGGAAACATGATGAGAAACAGGCATTGAATTAAAGGCTTTGTAATATGTCTAGTAATTTCCCACATAGTATCCCTTCAAACTATGTCCAGGAAAAGAACTCCACTTAAAATATGACCTTAAAAGTTGCCATGAATGAATAATTAGGAATGAGAAAAATAAGTCACTGGCACTCAAAAGTAGTATGGTTAAATGCAATTGTTTTCCCAGTAGTTGGATATAACCTCAGATTCCATTTATCAAACTCAGATGGGCTAAAAAGAGAATTACATATTTCTATGCAAATTTCTATTCAAAATCTGATTGCTGGTTTATGCAAAACTTTTAAAATCAAACTATAATTACTCATTGGAGAAATCAAAACAATCAAATATTCTTTCTGTAGTGTGTTCATTAAAAATCTTCATTTTCAAGCTATACATATTACTCAAAGCAAAGTAAGGTACCATGGAATTCAATCTTCACTGAGATTTAATGTAATACAACACTATATTGGCTTGGCTATGGTGCTACTTCTATAAAAAGGGAAAAACTATCAAACACTTGAGGTAACCTAGAAAGCACAGAGCATATCACAGACATCTTAAAAGACAAGCATTTTAAACATTTTTTTTTTGCCAGTGCTTCTCTGAGAGCAAGTTCTTTAAACAGAACTTAACAATTTTTTACAATATTAAAAAAAATACATCCCTCAAAAATAGCCCATCAATGCTAAATCAAACTTTCTGTATTTCTACAAAAATAGATGCACATAGAGCTATAAAATTTTATTCCTGAAAGAATGAGCATATTCATTTGTGATTCATCTTTTCCTGACAAGGTCGTTGGTTAAAAAAAAATCAAAATTAAACAAAAATTAAAACCATATATTGAGATAAAAGCAAGACAAAAAAAAAAGTTGCACAGTTGGCAAAGGCTCAGATGAGGGGAAAAATAAACAAAAATGCTTTTCTTCAATATCTAGAACCCACTGTGCTTTCTCAAGAAAAGGCTCCACTGCAAAGTCAGCTGGTTGACACTCCTCTTCTCCTTCCATGTCTATGGTGTCCAATCATAGAAAATCCTGGCAGCATCTATTCCCAGTGGGCCCAAGACTCATACTCCAATCTGACTTATTAATACCATGCATTTCAGTACCATGGTGATTCCTTGCTCTTGTCTTGGTGCTGTAGACCTAGAAAAAGTGACATTGAGATTAATGAAAAGCATTAATATATGTCACACTAGAAGAAAAGGCATCATCTACAATGCATGAGATACAGAAACAAAGAAAGACAATCTTGGCTATGAGGTCAGAACACCTGATCTCTAAGAAAAATCAGTGCTTGAGCTCATAGTTTTAAAAATATCAACCAACAGGTGACAAAAACTCTTGACCAGAGAGCAGTGCTATTTGGACAGTACAAATTGTTTAGTGTTTTTTTTTTTAATTTCCTGGGAGTTTGAGTGAATAAAACAATAAAGTAAACCATTTTATTTCTAATTTCAAAGGGAGCTGAAATTGTGGGAAACGATGTAACAAATCTCTGGGATATTTAGGCAGCACTTGAGTGAATGCTATAATACTTTTTACTAACAAAAATGGTACTTTTTGGACTAAAATAGTAAATAAATCCTAGTGTTATTTTGAAATGTATTCTACTGTGGGATTGCTATAAATTATAGTGAGCAATTAGACAGGGTTAAAAACTGAATCTAGTATTGTCAGCAAAATAGATATAGTCAGTTCACAGCTAATAGCACAAACCTATATTCTATTTATAAATGTACTTATTTTTATCACATATTCCTTCAGAAAATAGTTAAGATGGCTTAAAAAAATCTGAACTTCATAGAAAGAAAATAAAATATGCCGGTAAATTTAAAAGGGTAGTGACAAAAGAAAAATATGTGAACATGTATGAATTCCAACTCATAGCTAAAGTATTTAGGAAGAAGTTTATCAAACAGGAAATGAAACAAAAATGTAACTTTGATATGGTATTCATATAGATCCAGAACAATGGTTGCTCTTAATTTTTTTAAAACCATATACCAAAACATGAAGTTAAGGTTATTATATAAGGGATAGAATGCAGCCTGATTGTGTTTTTTTGTGTGTGTGGGTGCTGGGATCTCAGGCTACCTTCTTTATTCTTGATCTAAAACTGCTACGCTGGATATCAGCAATAGAATGGTTAAATGAACCAGCATGGTTTTAACTCCAATTAACTAAACCAGATGCAGGGATTTCATTTCTTGTCCCTCCAACTTGTCAAAGAATTTTATAAAACAATGGGTATCATTACAAAACGGACACAATTAGCTAGTCATTGATGGGAGACATTGAGACAGTCTCCAAACAAACTACATAAAGGAAGAGAAACAAATAGGAAACAAGCAACACACAGAACCACAAGTCACTGAATTTTGTAGCATTTGTGTATGGGGGAAAACAATACTTCCTGAAGAACGTTTAGTCCCATCTTATTTTTTTCTCTGGGGTGATCAGGCTGGCAGGGAAGAAGATAGGCATCAATCAGTCCACAGGGGAGCAGTTAGGGGGTGATTAGACTGGCAGGCAGAAGTGGTTAGGGGCAATCAAGTAGTAAAGCCAGTGGTTAGGAGTCAGCGGTCCTGGATTGTGAGAGGGATGTCCAATTGCCAGTTCAGGGATCTGGCTTAAACTGGCATTTGGACATCCCCTGAGGGAGTGTCCTAGATTGGAGAGGGTGCAGGCTGGGCTGAGGAACATCCCCCCACCGTGCATGAATTTTGTGCACCAGGCCACTAGTATAATATGGTTAGATACAGAATCTACAGCCCCCTATATCTATCCCTATTTCAAAGGAGGAGTAGGAGGATAAAGAGGAGAATGAGGGAGAGAAAGGAGATAAAAGGATTTGGGGTATACCAATTCACTCTGTTTGCTTTACTCATTTTCAAGTAATTGTGTGGTTAGAATAATTTACAACATACCCTAGTCTCTGTTGGGTGACACATATAATCAAAACCACCTTAACTGACAATCTGCTGACTGCATAAATATTTTTTTTTTATTAAAACGTCTCATCTTCTGTATGACTCAGTATTTCCACACTTGAAAACTCCATCAATCTATAGAATGTCAGCACCGCAAGTCATGAATAGCGTTGGAATCATCAAGTGGTTTGGGTGTCTTTTTTTCCCCTTTAAATAAAGGCAATCCTTAGTTTGCTTTGCCAAGACATACGACTCCTTCAAAATCCTGTTAGCCTTTTTCTGTGGACAAGAATTGAATTACTTAACATAGCTCTAAATTTTCCAACCAGAATAACAAAAGGCATTCTCTCATTATAACTTCATTCTTCAATTTTTTTGTTGTTGTCAAGTATTTGCATTACTTTAAAAAAAATCAATTCAATTCATCTATGACCTGAAATGCATTAAATATCTAATGTGGTGAAGGCACATAAATCAAACCTTTCCTTTAATGGCCAGATAGTCATACCTTTAAATTTCAAAATAGGCATAAGCAAAGCACAAGAAAATGAGCCACAAGCAACAGAGCCTACTACTAATAAGTTGCAACAGAGAAGTGTGGCTATAATTTTTCTTGTTATACAGTTGATGAGGGTAGATTAGGACATTAAAAAGCCATTCAGTATGTTTATATTTCCCAATAAGGGTTAAAGAGGACAGAATCATTAATCCACATGAATTTTAGGTGGTCTGCATATATCATTAACTCATCATCCTTATGTGATCTAAATATATTGAAGATTTCCCTAAATTGTTTACCAGAACACAAAACCCACTTCTATGATTTTGTTCCTATTCTGGCTTATTTTTTTCTTCTCACTTCTTTTACTTAAACCATATAAAATATAAAATAATTTTATAATGTATCCTGAAATCTCCCCACTGGCTATCTGAAATCACCCATATTTATCTTCTATACTTGTAATCCACATTTGCTTTATAATTTATTCAATGAGATTGTTAGTAGAAAGGAAAATAAACAGCATAAAATTATGTTAATGAGAATTTTGTTGGGGCTTAATACATAAAATATCTCATTTAATGTCACCCACCATGCTATAATAGTATCCATTTTACAAATGAGAAAATTGAAACTAAGAAAAGTTATGCAACTATCAAGCCGTAGAGCTAGGATTGAAGACAAGATGGTCTGATGTCAGAGCCTGGTGTCTCCTGTGTGGACTATGTAGGCTGTAGGCTGTGTCACTAGCTTATACACCTTAACTTCCCAAGTCAAAATTCTTTTATAAATCAATTCAAGGAATTGCTAATGCATTTTTATATTATTGTTTTACTGTTTAGAAACACTTTAATGGAACTGCTATCAGGATTAACAAACTAGCTGTCTTAGTGATTTTTTTAACTATACATCTGCAATGTTTTTCCTAAAATGTGGGAAATGATTACTATTTGTTATATTTCAAAGGAAGATTATGTACTTTAATAATGCAATAGCCTATGTCATATTAACTGAAATGTTTTTTGATATAGATAACCACCTCCCCCCAAACTTATTCGGGGTGAACATTGAAGACATGAGGTAGCCATTTGCCCTACGAGGTTGTCAAAAGAAATGGACCTGGGAACAAAGACATGACACTGTTGGCTTCAGAGTTGGGGGTCTGGGACTCAGAAGAAAACTGAAAAAGAAATCTCAACCCACAGACCAAGTTTCTCCCTCCATTTTTATCATCACCAACACCTGATCACCGAAAAAAAAAGGGATGGGGGAAGCAGACCCAGGAAGAGCGTGAAAAATGTATGAACACAGAAAAGAAATGTAGGATAATTAGGAATAGGAGAGAAGTCTTAATCAAGGAAGAAAATAATATAATCTTCCTTTAAAATCTGAAAAATCTGTTGAATAAAGCACCATAACTCATTTTCTCCTTTTCCAGCTGAGATTTTGGGGAGGCAATAGCTTCAATAGATTCAATTTTTGCAAAAGACTCTGGGGATAAGGAAATAGAAAGAGAAAGCATGAAAAGCCTGGAGAATTCCCCCTCTTTAGATCCTCAGTTTTCCCTGGGCTCTCCAAGAAGGATGTATTGGCTCAGAAAGTATTATGGTGAGTCTGCCAATTATGTTCCATAGCTATCATGTGGGCACACCGTGACTCCATGGTAGGAGAAATGACAGGGGCCACATCACCTGAGCTTGTGGGAGGATCACAAGCACTAAGAGGCTGAACTTAAGTGAAACAGTTCATTATCAGGGGAGCCTGGTACTGAGAATGCAGAAAGAGGAAGAGCATAGGGTCATCACTTTCCCCTCATCGCCAGGTCACCTCCTGCCCCTGAGGGCTCCTGAACTGTGAGAGAGGGGAGGATGAGCTGAGGGACATCCCCTCCAGTGCATGCACTTTCATGCACCAGGCCTCTAGTAGATAATAAGAGTGTAGAAACCCTTTTAAATCAGAATGCTTACTATTAGATAATAAGTTGGTAGCTTATTCTTAATTAAAAAAACACAAGATGAATCCCTTTAATAAGATATGCCATATTCATTATAAATATAAATACATACAACACTGTATTCAATGCTTTATCAAAATATCCAACCTTCACCTCTAACACTGACACAATGAGAAATGATCACAAAGAAAGTGATGCTAGAGACAGTCATATTGTCTTCTCCTACTTTATAAAATTATCACTGGTAATGACCATACAACTGCATTTGTTTGTCTGAGCCCTAGGACAATTATTTTAAATGCTAGTTAAGAATTTCCAAATAAGATCTATGTGGAGGTAGCACCTTAACTCTAACATAGTGGGGAGGGGGGCAGGATAAGAGTGAGAGTGACACAGTTTGGGAGCTCTCATTTCATTTCAGGTGCACATTAAAATAGATCATGTTTAACCACCATGAGTCCTCCTTTATTCTTTTCTTTTCAAAACATCATAGATTTCTTCTTTGAAAATCAAGTTATGGAGTGCTTAGAAGTAAAAATTATGCATAATATCTTGTCATCTCACTCAGTATACTTTGGAAGCATGCACCTCTATTTACACTATGCTTACAGCATGCTTATTTCACCAGCAATATTATCTTGGAAAGCCATTCAATGCCAGAATATGTAGATTAACCCTTTAGAAGGGCAGTATACTATCCATTGCACCCTATACCATAAATGACACAGTTCTCTATAGATTACATCATTTGGATATACACACCTACAAAGAGGTAAATATACATAATGTGAATGTTTTAGTAGATATTTCTGAAAATGTGCTTGCCGAACCCAAACACTGTGTACACTTACATTTGCATATTTCATTGTCATTGCTGGTGTTAAATGTTTCAGGAAGTCTATACAATCATAATTTATTTCCTATTTATTATTATTATTATTATTACAGATTAAAAGTATCTTAATTGTTTCATTTTACAGTTTTTCTAGTATTAGTGAATCTGAACATTATTTGATTATGGCATTTCATTCTCTGTGTTTTATCTTTGGCCAATTTTCTATGCTTCTAAGAAAGTAATTTCCCCATAGATTTGTATATTAGGCATATTAACTTTTTTCTCACATATTACAAATATTTTGCTAGTTTGATGAGTAATAAGTACCTCCACATTTAGTACTTAAATGTTGAACAATAGTTCTTTTTAAAGTCATTCCAAATAAGATGCACTTTTAAAAAACTTATCTTTATTGTTGAAAGTGTTATAGATGTCCCCTTTTATTCCTCATTGACCTCTCCATCTCACCTGTTACTCCCTGTCCCAGGCCTTCACCATGCTTATGCATATGAGTTCTTCAGTTAATCTCTCCCAACCCACCCCCTGAAAAAAGATTAAATATATTATGACATTTGAATTACAATTGCCTTCTTATCATTACATCTTCTACACACTAATGCAATGGTAAAAGACTGCTAAATATGACATTGTAATCATTTATTAGCAGAGGGAGGTTTTTCTGCGTATGAAGATGTTTCCTCAAGAAATGTTTAGAATTGATTTTAAATCTCCATGAAGTAGTGCTGTCAGAATCAATGAGGTGAAACTGTCTGAATTTGTCAAAATGTCTTTAAATTCAGATTTAAAAGAGATGAAATGTAAAACCACTGAACCTGATGTTGCAGTAGACCATCACACTATTGTAAGGAACACAGCACCTGCACACCTGAGGCAAACACTGCAGGCAGCAAGCAATTAGTGCCAAGGTGTTTTCACTGCTCCTGTTTTCCCAGACCTGACTCAGTCTGTCTGCCCTCTCAGAACCTTATTCCCTCCAGAATTACACACCCTCCCAAACACAGAATATTCAGCCTTTGCCTTTAGCAACTTCCATTTTCTCAGACACATGTACATTAAAATGCCCTGTTAGAAGGGAAACTGGCAAATACTTTAAGCATCAGGATATGAAGGTACAAATCTGAATCAGTCATTTAAAAACTGACCTTGCATACAATATAAAATAAAATAAAAACCATAGAGTTACATATTTTTTTATCACAGTGGAAATTGACCATGCTCAAAATTTGAATGTCAGTATGAAAAATTCTTGGGTAAAAGCAGTTTGGGATCAGGGGGTGCAATATGGAATGCAGACATTGCTCACCAATCCAGTGACCTCAATTTCAAAAGCAGATACAAAGGAACTTTGAAGACAGAGACAAAGAATAAAGGGAAAAGGGAGTGGGGAGGAGTGAAATGGAACACCCTCTGTAATTTCTTCTACAGATTTTCTCCTAGAACTGGAGAGGAGCAAATCCAAAAAATGCTTGGATCTCTTATTGTAACTGAAACCACAAGTTACAGAACTCTCAAGAGATTCTAACTATCCAGACATCTGTTGGATAACAAATGCAGCCAAACATGCATCTTTAAAAAGGTTTCTAGGTTATGCAGTGACAGCTTTATGATCCAGAAAATAAATAATCCAACCAGAGGAAGAGCTAATCTGGATTCCTTGCTTCTCCGCAAAGCCATAATTAGGGCACAACACTGACAGGGAGACACTTTACCTGTGAGTATTAATGAGTTAAAGACATGAGATTTTAAAAAATTATTTTAGAACTGCAGAAATACAAACCTATTTTTATGACTATTTGGTTTAATCAATCTCTCCATTAATTAAAAATATTTGGAAATAGTAAGAATGAGATATTATATATATATATACATATTCTATATTGACCTAAGTAATTTTTCACAAGTTTGATCTCTGATATTTTCCAGAAAAGTCTATCTAATAAAAAAAACACAAAAAAATAGAGCTTCAATGATTATGAGGATGCTAAGCATAATCTGATACTGCTAAAATAAAGCAGCTATGAAAATATGTATTATATATAACACACACTGTGGTTGACAAAAATCATGAAGTTAAATCTTCAGTATGTCAGGCTGTATTAAAAAAAACAGCTTATTTTGCTTCACATCAGTCTCTTGCAAGACTGTTTTTGGTCATCTTTTTGCCTAGGAATTCAGAACATGTTGGCCACAGACAACTGTTTGTGAAACCTTATATTGTTGATAAATAGAACAATAAGAGAAGAGTTGGGCAGACGGAAAGAGAATAAAGAGAATGTGTAAATTCCACAGGCCATATAGAATTTTTGTACATAATCATTGCAGCCTGCCTGAAATGTAAAATTGTCTGGGAACAAGTTCTGAAACAGATTTCTTCTTTTGAGCTGTTTCTTTTAGATGTACCCTTATATGTGATATGAGAAATATCAAAGTATTATTGAAAAGATACTTTGCTGATACAAAAGAGGCTGACCCATTATACAAGCCTTTTATCTTTGAGTGATTCTCCATTTGGAGGCATGCTAGAATTACCCAGGAGTTTCTTTCAAACTCTATAGTTCCCCTCGCAGGTGAGCAACATATGTTTCTCTTAGGAAGACATGACAGTTTGAAAAAGTTCCCATTCCCAATCATAGCTAGTTGGTGACAACTCATTTAAGAACAATCTAAGGATGATGGCATTGTCTAACACTGCTTGCAATTTAAAAAATAAAACATTTCAGAGAGCTATCCATAAAAACTTGTTTACAAAAATTAATACTTGAATAAAAAATGAATCCATTTTGTTGTTGTTTTTCTAGATCACAGTCTTAACAAATTAGCAAGTATTTTTTAAATTAATTTATTTATTATTTTCTTTTCCCTATTGCCCTCCCCTGGCCTTCCCCAGCCCCCTGTACATGCCCTCACCTGCCCCCACCCAATGCCCTGTATCTATGCTTACATTCATGCATACAAGTCCTTCTGTTGATTCCCAAACTCCCCTGCCTTCCCATTGTAGCACGACAGTCTGTTCATTGCTTCTTTGCCTCTGTATCTGTTTTCCCACACCCTCTGATTCTTGTTTTTAAAGTGTGGGTAGTTGAATTATATGTACAGTGGGTAGTTTAATGAATAAGTTATCCAAGTCCTTATTTTGCACATAAAATTTCACTTGCGCCTTCATTAGTGACAAGAATAAACATATCAGCAACACATAAGCACAGAGAGACTGGATGCCTTTTCTCTTGGTACCCTCTCATTCCATGTGGTCCAGTGTTTGTTCTAGAGCGAGAAAATTATGTCTAAAAATGTCTTGAAATTATACATACCAATAACTCCTCAAACCCTATCTTTACTCTTTATCCCACCTCTCCAATTGTGTGCCCAATCAAGAAAAAGCATTTTTTTTAACTGTATGGCCAATACCATTAACCACTACTACTATGACATTTAACTTCAAAAGGAACAGTCAGGAAGTGGCAGAGGCATTTAAAGCTTGCATCTCCATTATTCTTATGTCATTATGATCTCCAGTGTGAACTTCTTTTTCTGTTTGAAATGTACCATATCTATTAAGAATAATGAGAGCTTTAGTTCTGCATCATGTGTCAACATGTAAAAATCACAAGCATGGGCATTCGTTTGATAGCTCCCTCCCAGTTGTGTCAAAGGACATATCATTTAAGGAAGAGGTGATGAGAGTTATTCAACCTAATACAACTAAGTGGTAATATTGGTCCTAGAATCTATTTTTTGGTTCTCTGCTTTTCCAATACATATCTCTGGCAATCATTTTTATGGGCCCCTAGTGATTTGATGGCAAGGAAATATTATCAATAAAATTAATATCTACTTCCTCTACCTGTTTCTGGTTCACACACATACATATTCATATACACACATACAAAAATATATACATATATACAGTGTGTATGTATATATATATATGTATATATATATACACACACACACACATATATATATATGTTTTTTGTTCTATACTCTTCTCCTTCTCTCCTCCTTAAATTTAAATTAGTGACCGCAAAACCTGCAGCCCTAAAAGGAAACACATGTTGACCAACTAGTTTTCTCTGCTTTCATTGAATTATATGTACATGCACACACCACACAAACTCACATACATCCAGAGTTTCTTGTCATCCATTTTTGACAATAAATGCATATGTATGTTCTTCTATAGCTTTTATTTTTTTAGTCATCAAAACCACATAGAACATATTTCACTCATAGATTCCCTTCTTTATGGCAGACACGTGATTCTAGTATTTTACTACTGTGAACATTGTGACAATAAACAATTTGTACATATATCTTCAAATGCCATTGCTTACATTTATGTGTCATAGACTCACAGGGCCAAAGTCTATGGGTAATTGTAATACATTTTCTAGTATTAAAAAGCTTGTAACTTAATTTTCTACCAGCAATGTATGAGAAATAGCATTGTCTCTAAAGCAAATCGTATTTAACAAGGATTCAAACTGATCTCACACACGCGCGTGCACATACACACACAAACACACACACACACACACACTTATGTGCTCACGTGGTTATTTGTTTTATTAAGCAAATGCATCTTAAAACATGCAGATTCTTCTCAGAAAGCCTCTGCACTCACCCTGTAAGGTAGCAGGATCGTGAGCGAAAACCCCATGCTTTGGGCAGTGTGACATATGGCACCATTCAATGGATGAAGGCCCAGGAGAAAGCCTGGACAAGATCGGCACAGTTCTGGGACCGCAGAGGAATTTCATTAAGGTCCTGTGGAATCCAGCCATGGGGACAGCACTGACAGCAGTGCTCTGGAATGCATTTCCCCTCTGACTCACCATCCAGTCCTGTTCATGCAGATCTCACTCTCTGGCGGGGATCGCCTGCTGTTTTGCATGCATCTCAAAGATGGTTCCCATTACCCTTCTGGTCACGAAATTGCCATCCTGGACATGTGCCCTGCACAACTAATGCCATTCAAGAGTGCAGAAAATTTTTTAATACACTTTTGGTGATCTTTTTTTTCTCTCAGTGAAAAATAAACTTATGACATAAGTCCATAAAGGAGAAGAAAAGTTTTGTGAAAGTGTGAAGCAATTGGTTGTTAATTGCTAGAGTCTTTATTGTAACCAAATCATAATACACTTTTTTAAAAGTCCAGAGAAAGTATTAGTTTGTAAATATTCTGACTAGTATTATTTTAAAATTACAGCAGCTATTGCCTTGTGACATTTTAACTATCTGAATTCAGATAATACCCCCAAGGTAAGTATCCAGAAATCTATAAACTTTTATTGAACAGCACAACTGCCACTGAGAGATCAAAGTCCTGGGTCTGGACTCTCTAAAATGCCATTTAATGTATCTCCCTGCTGAAGTAAAATGATTAGAAGTAAACTTCTATGTCTATTCTATCTTATAAAACCACTAGAGACAATTTCCCTATCATTTATAAAAATCACTGTTAATGTCAGGATAGACTTCAATGCATCACTAACCCCATAATCTTCAGAATTACAACAACGAATATGTATGCTCCATGAGAAGAGGAGATATGGGAGGGAAACTGGTTTTAGTTGGCTATCTTCAAAATATGTTACTTTGATACCCTCTCTTCTCTAGGGTGAAAAATGCCTTAATACTTATGCCTTTTATATGAATCATACTATCCTGTCAATTATTACTATGGCTCTCTGATTATTCTCTCTCTCATTATACAGTTTGGAATGGGAGCATTATGATATGAAGCAAATAGTAAAATCTCTTAGGTTGGTAACTCTTGGTTTCTTTTAGTCTTTCTTTGCAGATGTATATTTTCATAGAGGGAAATGCTTTTCTAAGAGTTTACTGGATATAAAGCTCTATGTTTTTAATTCCATTACTGTCCTCAGTAACATTTAAAAAGGGGATGTTAAAATAGTTTATCATCATTATTCTGAGAACTTTCACCCAATCACAATCTTTTTTTGCCTACACTTACAGCACCAGACCACCTCCAAGAAGGCCTGGGTCTTGAGATGGGGTTTAGTGAAATGGCACACTTACAGGTTGGATGGACAAGCAAGATGTAACTTGATGTCCATCCCTCCTTCGTGGAGAGAAACTTCTGTTCCACTTGCTGCTCTAGCGCATAGCTATTTTTCACCTTGCAATTTTATTTGCTGTACTTGATAAAACAAAAATATACATGTTTCTACTAATGAAGAGCATGTAAAGCAGCTGCATGGTCATCAGTACCTTGACCATTGCAATAGCTTAATTCTCCTATTTTAAAGTGAACACTATTTAACAATTTTGGGCAATTATAACTACAATTTAAATCTCATTACAATATAATCTTATAATTTGTAAATGAGGGCCCTTTCACAAAATATTCAGGTGAAAAGATTCAGATTAAGTCAGAATTTTGAATGTGGCTTACAGGTCTCATACTATAGGCCACACTCAAAGGGAATGAATTCCAGGAGGTGTGGAATCATATACTGGATACCTGTCCAACAGTCAAGAAGAGTTGGGGAAGATCTTTTGGGTGAATGCTTCTCACATTCTTCAGAAGTGGGAGAACAATATATGTTGTATGGAAAGAAAAATAAGGAAAGAAGATATGTTATATATGAAAATTCAGCAAGACACAGACTAGAAAAGCCTCAGTAGACAAAGTAGGACCAAATGAAGAGTCACTTTTAAAGGAAACAAAGTGCTGAGAAGGAGAAAGTGAAGGAATTCTACCAAAGACAATGTACTAGTGAATGAGTGCTAAAAAAAAATAGGATGCCCCTAGCATAGTAGGCTCAACAATTGTTAAATTAAGTTCTCATGCATTTTTAAAGTGTATATCCTATCTGTATCTTACAGGTCTCAAAAATATTTTTATAGCTGTCAGACCCCCAGAGCAAGGATGATGGGCCAAATACAGAAAATCACCAGGACAGAAAGCCCCAGATGCCTAGGAAGGGGCAAAACTAGGAAAACAAGAAACTTGATCCTCCCAAGCATATCACTGGTCATGCGGTTTGGACCCCGGATCTTTCATATCGCTGGTCAGGTGGTTTAGACCCCCTGATCTTTTCTTCCCTAAAGATAACACCTAGGCTCAGTTGTATTTCAGCTCCAAGCCCAGGAAAGCAGCAAAGCCAGACAAGTGATACCATGGCTGCCTCAGGATCAGCTACTAACTAATGATGCCCTGGCATCAACCAATCAGGGGAGACCATGACCCTGAAAGAGAATACCTGGATAGCTGATGACTATTTTATTAATAAGATCCTCTCCTGAGACCTCCCCTAAGAATTCCACCTGCAAGAAAGAGATCAGTACACTCAGGACAAAGGATCCAGTGCTTGCTCTCCCTCCAAGGAGTATGCCTGTGCCATTCCCTTCCCCTTCTCCTTCCTCCACAAGCACATATCCCCCTCTCCTCTAAGGGACCCCATGACACTTGCAACCAGGGAGCAATGGGCAGAAGCAGTTCATCCCAGGCTTATCCCCTGAACCTGTCTCCAAGGCGCCCTTTGAGCCAAAGCAGCCCAGCCCATGTTTTCCTGATGCTTCTTCTACTATGCCCTTCCTTGTTTTACTGTCCTAAATGCCAGTATGGAACAAGTATCTTTGGTTCAGTGCTGTGTAGCTCTTTTCTTTGGAAATCCCCATCTCCTATCCCCTTATCCTTAAATAAATTCAATTATTCTTAAAAAAAAAAAAAAGAATTCAGAAAGTCGCTTAAGGTGACTTGACTTTTATGATTCCATCAGACACAAAGTGCTTATTAAAGATATATAAGAAGGATGTTGGTGTACTCCAATCTTCTCCTGGGTGTCCATTGCTCCCTATCTATTATTGAACTTTAAGTTCTCAATATTTTTTTCCAGGTTTCTCAACAGAATAATTCTGTTCACAGGTATATCAAGCCCATTGGTAGGAAAGTCTCTTCAGAAACAATCAGTTTATGCCTCAACTCTTGAGAGAAACTGGAAACATAGCTTCCTGTACTTATGGAAATTTTAACAAAGTATATTGAGTAAGTCATTTGTAGTAGCTATTGTGGTATTGGTTTTCTCTGTCTAGAAAAAAATAAATGTCATATGCTAAGATACATAATCCTTAGTTCACTGCATAGCTGAAAACATGTTCATTAGTGAGAGAGGAACCAGATAGTATTTAATATCTGGCTCTAGCCATCAGTTGGTGTGGAGTCATTCAGTCATAGAATCGACTATTTCTGCAAATGTTTAGCTAATGTTTACAAGAAAAAATTTTTGAGAAGCCAGAGGTACAGCAACACATTAAATCCCTTTTACCTCCAGATTTCCTGAACTTGTGCAATAACACACAATGTTATTTGGAGGAGGGTGTTATTTTAGCCTAAATACATTGTAGCAAAAAGAATATGTGTACCTCAACTCTATGGTGTTTACGTACATTTTATTTGAGTAACTTTGACATTCCTCAACATAAAAAAATAACTTTATAACAAAACTATAGCTAAAATAACATGAGAGATCTTAAGAAAAATATCTGTGGATCTGGAGATAAAAACAATCTCAAGCCATAAGCAGCTTGGGTTTATAAAGAAAAAGTCATACCACAAAGCATGACTGCTTTTCCTTTTGCTAAATTTAAAAGCAGTGGTTAAAGTGGAAGTTATAAATAAAGTCAACTTTGCATTTCAGTAAAAAGACTTTATTAACAAATCTTTACTTGAAAAATTAATTCAAACTGGTGGCAATATAAAACATTGTATATCTTATTTTAGGTGAATTATTGGTAAAAACAGAAAATAAGAATATCAGCATTTCAGTAAAATGCATTGTATGGTTATGGCCACTGAAAGATGAATAGAGGTCAGAATTTACTTAATGTTATCACACAAAGAATATGTGCATGATAGGAAGAGATGTAGTCTTGCACATGTGTATCTAATACTATATTGTCGCACAATCACAATTATGTCCACAAGTAATTCTCTTTTTCCTAACACAAAAGAGCCCAATACTCTGAGCTTACTTAAGTTAGTCCTCCATATCCTGGACTCTCCCTTGCTCATCTTACTCTTCTAGGTATTTATTTTTGGCTCAAGCTACCATTCTTAATCTTACACTTTACAATAGCTTAAAGAAAGTCACTGATTAAAGTTGAAATCTGTGGCTTTTATTATGGGATAAAAACTAAGCTAAATAGCATTTCCCAAAGAGCCTTACATGAAAAGTTAATAAGTATGCTAAAAACAAAATGTGCCCATAAGAAAATCAGAGTGGAAAATCTCCTATTAAATTTTAACATTTTTCTTTATTAAAGGATGTACAATAACCTTTCATATGCTAAAATGAATTGTGATATCAAAGAGAGGTATGTGGTAGGCAACATTAACTAAACCATCTCACTACGAATTTTTTATTTTTTCAGTTAAGCTCTTATCATCACTGAAACTATACTGTTCCCATGAAACCCAATTTTGAGACTGTTAAAGAAACTGGGCAAAGCCTAATATGGGATTTGTACCAACAGTGTTCTGGTAAAAATAGGTATTTTCATGAGGAATGCAGCTGTGTTATGATGTATGATGTATATCAATCTTATTTAATAAAGAGGAAATATGCTAATTGATCCTCATGCCATCACAAAGATGACAGTGCCTACAGCCAATAAGGAGGGAATATGATAATTGACTGCCATGCCCCCAAAGATAGTGGTGCACAGAGCCACAAGATTGTGGTGCCCAGTTCCCACAGCCTCACCAGGTCAGTAGATGCACGGCCTAGACAGGCCTGGCCATTCTGCATGCCTACCTCTGGAGTCCCCCAGAGCTGCCTGAGGCTTAGGTAACCAGGCGTGGCTGAGTCTTGCACTGCTGGCAGTGGTAGCAGCAGAGGTGTGATGGGGGCATCACCTTTCCCTGATCACCAGATCGCCTCCTGCCCCTGAGGGCTCCCAGACTGTGAGAGGGGGCAGGCTGGGCTGAGGGACCCTCCTCAAATGCATGAATTTTCATGCACCGGGCCTCTAGAGTGTGTGTGTATACATACATACACACACACATACATACAGACAATATGCAAAGTGTCCCATCAGGAGTTGGACCAGGAGATTGGATTTCTATCACTCACTATGATGTGTGCTGACCAATAGGGAGCAGCACATAATGAAGGAAGGCCAGGGCCAGCAGCCAGAAGGCCCTGATCGGCCCTGATCATTGGCCAGGCCTAAGAACCCTCCTGATAAACAAATTTTGTGCACCAGACCTCTAGTAGGTATATAATATCTATCCAAAAAAGGGGGCAAGTGAAAGTAAATCAGGCATGACAATAAATATAGCCAGGGCACAGGTGAGGCAAGTGAAACACCCTGGGAGCAAAATTTAAAGAAGCAACTATAGTTAGGACTCTGAGAATGAGTATTTCTTCAGCTTTTATGCCTAAGGCACTTCACTGCTTTCTATCCAGATCAAAACCTTCAGAAAAAAATGGACCATTTTACTTTTCTTTTGAAAGAATTTCTCCTACAAAACCTCAGAACTCTATCGCTATATTGTGTAATAATTTAAAAGTAATTGCAGATATAATAAATGGCCTTTGAAAAAATGTCAAGAAATATAGAACTATATAAATTAAAAAATGAGGGTCTCTTAACCCCACAATTCTATTTTTAAGTATATACCCAAGAGAATTGAAAACAAAACTTGTACATGAGGGTTAATAGCCAAAAAAAACAGAAACAAACCAATTCATAAATAGATAAACAATGTAGTATATGTCCATATAACGGCATAGTATTCACCCCCAAAAAGGAATAAAGTTCTTATACATTTACATGGATGAATCTTGAAAACACAGGCTAAGTGACAGAAGGAAGATTCAAAAGGCCACATATTGCATGACTCTATTTACATGAACTGTCCAAAGAAAGAAAGGAGATTAGAGTCGCCAGGCTATATGGTGTGGGAGGAGGGAAATTGGAAGTGACTTCTAAGAGACATGGGATTTCTTAAGGTGATAAAAATGTTCTGGAACTAGATAGTGGGGATAGTTGCACAACACTGTGAGCATACTAAAAACCACTAACCTGTACATTTTAAAATAGTATAGTATAAGGCATAGGAAATATATCTCCATAATAATAATAATTTAAAAGCAAAGCTTTATCCATCTTCCCTTTTAAAGCTAGCATTTATAGAATAGCTATTATGTACATGCTACATTTGTAAATGTTTTACTTCATTAGCCCATTTAATCCTCAAAAAATCCAGAGGCGTTTTCTTAAGTTAAATTACAAATTTAGGGGATTGTGTAATTTGCCCAAACCCTGTAACCCTGTAGCTAATGAGTGCCAGAGGTGGACTTATAAAATCAGTCTTGTCTTCACAGCTCAGGATGCCTACTAATTACTAATAAGCAATCATTACAAGTGGGGGCATATACTTCCAGATAATTTTAATTATGGAAGTACAGGTGCAAATTTGTGTCTGTGTGTGTGTGTGCATGTGCTTGTGTGGATAGATAAAAATTACACACATGAGATTATATAGGGGTCAGAAAGCTATAGCTCATAAGCCAAATCAGGCCCATTTTCTGTTTATATGGAGAGAGAGCCCGTGAGCTAAGTATGGAAAAATGAGTTATATATTTTTAAATGATTTAGAAAGAAGAGAATAAAAAGTAGTAGTATTTGAAGACACATTAAAAGTATGTAAAATTCAAATATCAGTGTCAATAAAGTTTTATTGGAATACAGCCATCCTCATTTAGTAAGTCTCTGTGGCTGCTTCAACACTATAAAAGCAAAGCTGAGTAGTGGTGACAGACAGTATGATCCTGTGAAGTATTAAATATTTCTATCAGGCCCTTTATAGAAAATTTTTGCTGATCCTTGGGTTTTATCATACATGATACTCCAAAATTTTATTTAGTCATTAAGCTTTATTTTATGCTCAACCTTCCAGGTTTCCTTCAAAATAAAAATGCACCTAGCATTATTAAACTTTTCCCCTACCATTAAAAATGTCATATCCAAAAGCAAATTGCTTTCAAAATGGTTGCATTAATTTATTTCCTAATGGAATGTACCTGGGTTATGAGAAGTTCACAGCTGTCTCACCTGAAAGCAGGCTGTTCCCTCAGTTGCTGGGTAACCACCTAACATTGATGCTTAGTCCTGAGCTGAGGCACTGTTTCAGGTCAATGTTTCATAGATTAGATAGAGGAATCTATGTCTCATTCTTCTTAACTAACCTACTTCCCTACATTGGGCCTATTACATAGGAACTTCTGTTATTTATTAAGTAGTGAGAAATGGGAGAAGAGTTACTATTCTTTTTTGTCCCCTTTTAGTGGATATTGTGTTAGGCCACTGATCCTTCCCCATTCCATGTTAAAACATTAATTTCCCCATTATTGGCAGCTCATGACTTTCAACTGTTTCTCTCTTTGGGAGTTACCTTCAGCTGAATAAAGGCAACTTACCTAATGGCATTTCCCCTTTAAATAGACAAACCCATCCAAAAACCAGTTAATGCAGGAATAAAAAAGCCCATCCACCTCAACTTAAGGCAGGACAATCATAAAAAGCCATCTGGGCTCCAGAGATACCGGTAGAATCAACTACGACACAGTTAAACATAATCATAATGAAACTTCTACCCAATTCTCCTCACAGTCCAAAGTTGATAACTAGAAAAGTAGGTAACAGGTAACAGAGAATTAGAAAGAGAGCAACAAGCAATCACACCCATTTTCAGTCTTTATGTTATAGAATACACAGAGGGAATATTTTTGACTGAATGTCTTTGTCCCTCTAAATTCAGAGGTTAAATCCTAATGACCAGTGTGATAGTATCAGTGGATAGTAGTTGATTAGGTCATGAGGGCAGAACTTTCATGAATGGAATTAGTGCCCTTAGATGAGATTTCAGAAAGCTCCCTTGTCTCATATGCCATCTGGGGACACATTGAGAAGATAGAGTCTGTGAACCAGAAAATGGGCTCTCACCATACATTGAAAGTGCCAGAACCTCGACCTTGAACTTTCAGCTTCCAAAACTATGAAAACTGAATGTTTGCTGTTTAAGTCATGCAATGTATGGTACTCTGTCATAGCAGCCCAAAGTGACTAAAAAAGGAGAGAACATCCTTTTTGCCTACTAAAGGCATAAAGTGTGGCCATGCAGGTACCATGGAAGGACAACAGAAAAGAGCCTCCAGAAATTGGCAACTCAGGATAGCAGCTACAAAACTGGAACTCTATTCAGATCTGGACCCAGGAATCCAACAACCCAAGAGTTGCTTTCATTCTGCTAACATGCGGCTAAGAAAGAAGGGGAACCTGTTGTTAGCCCCACAACATTCTTTTCTCCTAGAGAGAGAGAACCAAGTCCCCTGAGAGTTTCTTAAAAAAGCAGTTTGAACCAGAGACCCAATAGGAAGCTGAACTAGATGGGGCCAGGCATGGGCCAACTTTGGAAGCTCAGTGCAGAAGCAATAACCAAGATAAGACTGTTCCACTCCTGTCAGAGTGAATGACACTTGATGCTGGGCATGCATTCCTCTGGGGAGGTCTTTTCTTGAACCAGCCCTCAGGTTAAAGATCCTGTACACTACAGAAAAAAAACAAAACAATACAAAACAAAACAAAACAAAAAAAACAACAACAAAAAACAAACAAACAAAAAAAAAAAAAAAAACAAAGGAAAGAGTGACTTCTCTAAGCTTCTGGAAAGAAAGTTCTTATGTGTTGCCAAATGTTCCAGGGAAAGAACCTGGGACTGGAGGTGAAGCAGGTGCCTTTGGAATGTAGACTCTGGGATACATTGATGGGTCTTTTTTAGCTTCTGAAGCCTGTGATTTTGTGAACTCAGAACTATTAATACTATTAATATGACAGTCTGGTCCAAAAACCAAGCTCAAACATTTAACACCGTGACCTTCAGAACCAGTGAATTCCAGAGGAGCTGAATACTCTATGAACAAATATTTCTCTTACCATTTTTTTAATAAATCTGTTGAACATAAACTTTATAGTAGTTTTATTAAGTCTGGTGTTATTTAAAACAGAGAGAGAGAGGGAAAGAGGGAAGTGGGGAGGAGAAAAGGGGGAAGAGACAAAAGGGAAAAGGAAGGGAAGAAAAATCCAGTTTTTTTAAAAATACATTCCCTAGTCTTTTTCAAAGAGTAGACCATGGACTACATTCCAGGAGGCAATTCGTTTTGTTTTATAAACCATAAATAAGACCTAAAAAAAAGAAGAGAAAGAAAAATGACTGAAACATACTATTTATGATTCTATTAGGCACTGCACATAGCATAGAGCACAGAGACAAGGGAGATTTGGAGAATATGCTCAATATACTTTATAAGCATAAAGTACCAAAGATTCTAGTCCAACAGATCACTAGCTTCCTCAGACTGCACTCCATGAATTACTTCATTTCTGCAGGAATTATTGCAAATGGTTAGGTTCTATAAACATATTGGCAAAGTTTAACTTTACACATAAGAAAAAAATATTTCAAGGTACTTAGAACATTCCCTCTCTTAAATATTAACTTTTTCTCTTATGGAAAGAGGGAGTTCCCCCAGCTCACCTGTATCAAACCCCACACTTGGCACTATGTCCACAGTTCCATGCAAGGCTCCGGCCCACGCTGAGGTAGCAGTGCTGACTGTGGCTGGATCTGTCTTTGTGACATCACACTGGGGAGCAGGAATCCTGGCTGCTCGCACTGATGGCATCAGCAGGGGCCGGTAGGACGAATCCAGAGCTGAGCCAGCAGAAGGGTGGTGGTGGTGGTGGTGGTGGTGGTGGTGGTGCCGGTGGTGCATGTGAGCATGAGGGTGGTGGTGCCGCAAGTACACATCATGCATGTGGCTGTAAGACGGGCTCACCTGAGATGCCAAAGGGTAGTGCCAGGACTCAGACACAGGAGGGGGAGGGGCTGGGCCAGTCTGGTGCAGGCTGTGTCCTGGCCAGGGACTGGGGTCAGCTGCAGTAAAGGTGCCAGGGGGTGCAGTGACCTGGAAGTCAGGGTGAACTCCCCCCAAGCAGGGTGCAGGGGGCTGGTAAGAGCTGGTCCAAAAGGAAGTCGGGAAGCTACTCCTCTGACTTGGGAGAGCTGAGCTGTCTGAGAAAACAGAAAAATAAATTATTCATGTAAGATTCCATCCTGGGAGAGACTTGCCTCCACATGTCCACTATTTTATAGCAGGCTAATCAGGATGCACTTCCTATCTTCACATAGAGGTGAGCTGAGGCTAGGTGAGCCTCTGAGTCCCCAGGCCACATCAACATACAGGGTTCACGGTGCTAAGCCCCCCCCCCCAACCCTAGTCTGTGCAGTTTATTCAGTCCCAATCTCTATTGAGGTCTCCACGTTGGGTTGAAATGCTTCATTTCCTGAGTGACTTGCTGCCACCAAGTCTGGGCAAAGGTCCTAAGTCTCTAGTCTTAGGGAAAGAAAACATATGCCATAGATGGGGTTCAAGTAGGTTGGAAATGATGTTGCTTACTAATTTCCTTTAAATGCAAATATAATTTTGATTCAAACTAAACATTTTAATGCTAAAAGAAACAAATGGAAACAAGGTTGCACTTAATTATGCTCACCAATACTCATTTTCCATCAGAAAGAATGTTCTAAGTTTTTATTTTATTTTTTATTTATTTATTTTTTATTTTTCCGTGGAGTTCTGGGAGTCTAAAAGAATAATAGTTAACACTTAACGATAGTGACCAAATGCCCAACAGTTTCCATGGATGCTCTTAACGAATCCTCCCTTCAGGTAGTTATTGTTATTTTGTTGTTACTGTTATTCCCATGTTATCCATGTCGAAGAAGCCCAAGATGTCACAGCTGGCCAGTAGAAAAATAAGCTTTGAAACAGGTAGCCTTCCTCCTGGATGGCCAGCAGTCTTCATAATTATGCCACAAGAGGGCATAGTTGCCACTATAACCTGAACATTAGGTTTGGTGAAGAGTCTATAGAAATCAAGAGATTTATGTACAAGTAATAGATTTGAGGAGGCATTTGGGAAAAGGAAATAATAGAGATAACCTTCCCCAACTCTGCTTCAATTCACTTTCTCCACTCAATCCTAGTAACATATTTATAGAAGACCTACTATGTACCAAACACAGATGGTCAAGAGATGTCATTTTTAATCACAACCTGATAGAGTACAGACAATAAATCCCACGTGACATGGTAGGTACTCTCATAAAGGAAAGCACAGAAGCCTGAGAGAGAGAGAGGTAAACTGAAAGGAAGAGTAAGGCTGGCCTTGGGAAGAAGTAGAGAAGAGTGTTTTAGGCAAATAAAAAAGTATGTGAAAAAGACCAAAAATTACACACACACACACACACACACACACACACACACACACACCTCTACCCCTTATACATGCAAAGTATTATTTGAAGGATTGAAAAAAGTTCTATTGGCAAAAGGTGGCAAAAATTTACAGGAAGAGCACAGGTGGGTAGGGGCACAGGTGGGTATGACCTTGCCAACCATGTACTGAATATGGGTGCTGTCCTGAGACAATCTCCGAGCTTTGAAAGGTTTTAATCTGGAGACTAAAATAGATCTCCAATTAGGAAGACTTACACCACCACTGAGAGCCTGTAGCCATGGTGTGGTGGAAATGAGTGAGCACTGGACTGGGAGTCTAGAGAGCTCAGTCAGAAAACTAGCACTCAGTTCTTATCCTATCTCATTTTATTTGTTTCTGTTGTTATTAATTCTCAACTGATGATAGTTTGTGCCACTGATTTTTAGAGAGAGTGGAAAGGAGGGAGAGAGACAGAGAGAAAAACATGGATGTGAAAGAGACACATGGACTGGTTGCCTCTGCATGTGCCCCTTCTGGGGCCAAGGATCAAGCCTACAACAGAGGTATGTGCCCTTGACCAGAATCAAACCCAAGACCCTTTTTAGTCCATGGGCTGACACTGTAACCACTGAGCAAAACTGAGTAGGGCACCGAGACCGGTTTGGCTCAGTGGATAGAGGGTCAGCCTGCGGACTGAAAGGTCCCAGGTTCGATTCCAGTCAAGGGCAGGTATCCTGGTTGCGGGCACATCTCCACTGTGGGGTGTGCAGGAGGCGGCTGATCGATGTCTCTCTCTCATCGATGTTTCTGACTTTCTATCTCTCTCCCTTCCTCTCTGTAAAAAATCAATAAAAATATATTTTTGAAAAAACTGATTAAGGTAATCCTATCTCATTTTATGACCCCAAGTGGACCTGTGACCTCTCTGTGGCTCCGTCTTCCACTAAAGTATGAGACACTTGAATGAAAATTTTAAATACCTTCTGGCTTCATACTTCTATCACTCTGTAAAGTGACCTATAAATTATTTTTGTCTATAGATTAGGATAAGATTGCTTGGCATATTAGTCATGCTTGTAAAGTAAGATAGTATTTTTTATGCTAGGGAACACACACCAAAAAAGAAGAAAGGGAGGAAGGAAGAAAGGAAGGAAAGAAGGAAGGAAGGAAGGAAGGAAGGAAGGAAGGAAGGAAGGAAGGAA
>JAAGEH010000286.1:31919229-31940492 GCA_011751065.1 Lasiurus cinereus | reverse complement strand
AAAGAAAGAAGAAAAAGAAAGAGAGAGAGAGAGAGAGAGAGAGAGAGAGAGAGAGAGAGGAAAGAAAAAAACACGAAAAAGCAAAACTTGCTAGATCTTTCCATTGAATAAAGGACATCATAAGAAGTACTATGAAATAAAAGTATTCAGAAATCTGACATATCCAGGTTCTCACTTCATAGGCCAGTTTGTTTGTTTATTTGTTTAACTTCAGGGAAAGCTTGTGTAATGTGAATCAACCACCTAATCTGAAATTTGACTAACATAATTAGGACACCACTGTGGTATCAAACATTTCCTTTCTCTAGCCTCCCTAAAGGCTGTGACACTATCACTGCATTTTCCCACTCATCCCGTCTTCCCAGAGTGCTCATCATCCACTCTATTCATTCTATGGACAGACAGCAAGTCCTGTCTCATAATCAAGTCTCTTCCCCAAAGAATCTCTGTGGACCGCAACATCCTTGGGAAATCTAGGAAGTATTAGTCTTTCAAAGGCAAAGGATAGAAGTGGACATCGTTCTTTACATCTTCAAACAGTCCTGGCATACTTTTCATTGAATGAATTTGTTTTGTCACAATCATAATCCATCAGAAAATAGCACTTAAAAAATCAAACTTACTGGCACTGGAGCACATACGTTTTATTTAAGAATGGTCTTCCTTTGACATATGAAAAATAGCTGCTAATGACAAGAAAGAAAATTGCATAAATTGTGAGAAGAAAATTCAATTTGCTTTAATTGATGCTCATTATGGAATATTTCTGTCACACCCACAATGGAAACTGTCAATGTATAAAGTTCAAAACCCATACAAGAGGCTCCTTACATCATACAGTGCAGCTTTGCCACCACCAATCTGCCAGTTTGCTCTCATAGATCCAATCTTGGCACCAAATCCTTCATTCTACACATAACTGTCATCTCCCAGTGAGGCCAAAATCCTACTATAAACATTGCTGAACCCAACCGGTGGGTGTGTGCCAGAGATACGGAGTTCCTCAGTAAAAGCCACCATTAAAATATCAAAAGTGCAGAAAGTATATGTCATTTCTCTGGCTCCTTTCCTTTTATTTATTTTCATTTATATGTACATGGACCTAATATTATTTTATAGATGCCTAAGCATTTTGGATATGCATGTACAAATGTGAATAATGAACAAATTCCTTAGCAAAAAATCTTGTCCTATTTAGGAAGTATTGTATTGTGATTAGTGAACACATTGTCATTGAAACTGAAACTCTATTTTTAAAAATGCACTTCATAAAGTCTGAACAAAGCTTTAAAATGCCTTAGGGGAAAATAAAATTAGAAGCAACTTAGTCTTTTCCCAGTTGGTATGTCTCTTGAGATTAGTATAATATGCAGCCGTTTCAAAAACAATGTTACATTTTACAAATAAATGAAATGATACTGAATAGAAAATATTTTTAAGGACAAGTCTAAATTTCAAAACCACTATTTGGTAACTTGATTGTTAAGAAAAAATCTTGATACAAAGAAACAGATGATATGCTTTTTTTTTTTCATGCTTGGGAATCAACGTACTTATTTCATATGTATGTAAATTTTTTTCATTACATGACTCTTTGCTCACAAGAACTTAATCACAGCCACATTTGTTGGATGAAAAAGCATATGAGAAACTGTGTATGAGCTATTTCCAAGCAATATTACTTTTCAGGTTAGTGGAGGCAGTTCAGACTGAACAATGTTAACTCTCCAGGGTGACTGTGGGATCAGTGTTACTTGACAGTTGGATGATGTTAACACTGACAATCTGACACATACAAAATACATACATTGATTCAGCTTGCATTATTGGATTAAAAATATTATACACTCACACACCCTTATTCCTAAACAACAAAATGACAAAATTGATACATTTTCCACTACAACCTGCCCAAAATATACCCAGTAATTTCACTGTGTGACTTATACCTGAAATATATCTTGGAGATACAGAATAATTTAGCATGAGCCATCAAATGATTCTTTCAATTCATAGTAGCTGGGAGACTTTTTACATTAACTGTAAATGTCTCTAAGAAAACATCTACAGGCAAACAATATAAGCAATAGAAAATTCAATGTTTATTTTTAATTAAGTACTGTATCACTTAATTTTAAAAAAGAACTATATTAAAAGGGAAAATGGGATAATAAAATGCTATAGAACTATCCAATTATCTTAACAACATTCAGAAAACATTCTTAGAACAAATATTGACTTAAAACAGCAATGTTAAAAGATAACATTTATCTTTTTAGTAAACTCAGTGAAAAAAAAGGCTATCGCATTTTTAACCTAAAGGGTCCACTCTATAATTTAATTCCCATCCTCTTATTCTGCTTCCCATGAAAATAAATAGTTGGGTCAGAGGTGAAAGGATATGTCTCCCCAAAGCTTCCTGTCAGGCAGGAATTGGGCATTACTCTTATCTCCAAAGATTGTCCTCTATCAACTTTGTTGCAGAGTTTCTCAAAATGGGTCTTGTGACTCTAAAATGAGAGATTCAAAGGGCGACAGCAGATGCTCATACTCTTTGGAGGCAGGACACTGAGGTACCTCAGACCTCACTTTTCTTCCAGGTGCCTGCTCTAAATGTCCCAGCAGTGATGGTCCCAGCAAAGCCTCCTGGAGGTCTGCCTCCACCATCTCCTTCCCAACCTCAGTGACTCAGAAAACCAGTCCTTCCCCTCTCACTTTTGCTATTTTAGGTTACTACTCATTTAGAGAGGTCTTTCTGGCCAGAATGAATTGCTCAAAGCACACACTACTAGATCAATCAAGCAACAATTGCTTTGCCCCTACACTAAGAAAAATGTCAGTAAATATGTTACTATTCAGCATGATTTTTCTTTTTCTTTTTTAAAATACATTTTTATTTCTTTCAGAGAGGAAGGGAGAGGGAGAGATAGAAACATCAATGATGAGAGAGAATCATCAATTTTCTGCCTCCTACATACCCCCTACTGGGGATTGAGCCCACAACCCAGGCATGTGCCCTGACTGGGAATTGAACTATTATGTCCTGGTTCATAGGTCAAAGCTCAACCACTGACCCACACTGGCTGGGCTCAGCATGGTTTTTAAATCAGTGATTTATTTTGCTGTGGCTCAACTTAAGGACTCCCCTTTCCTACACACACACACACACACACACACACACACACACACACACTTTCTATAATATTGGGGAGCTGAGATCAACACATAGATATATTTGAAACTGATGTTTCTATTTGGATGGAGGTAAGGGGACAATAGGATTCATTAAATTTTCTTAACTGAGAAGCCTTATTCAATTTCTGCTAGAAAGTTTAGTGAAATATGAGATCATTGATATTATATTGTGCCAAACAAAGTACAAATATTTCTTGTCACTTGTTTACATAACAGCTGCAAAACACCTGAACAGGACTTTCCTCACACCATCAATATACACAAAGCATGACCATTATTCTATTATTAGCTACATTCTATTCTTGTCTAAAGATTTATTGTGTAAATATATTCTGCAATCAAACATAATTCAGATCTAAATTCCTTTGTAGCACTAGCACTTGTGTGGCACTGTAAAAACCCCATGCCCTAAATTAGATCCTTTAATTCAAAACAGCTTGTCAACAGCTCCTGCATAAAGTATTACTATGATGGCCATCAATGCTGTCAATAGCCTTGATACCTACTATGTCCAAGACACTGTGTTTCTGCCAGAAACACAAACTTCTAGACATAATGTTTCTATATAAAGACCCAAGGTCGGTGTTTCATGTGTAAAATGAGTGGACACAAGAAAAAGAGAAAATGCACCTGACCTTCATTTAGTACCTTGCATCAAGCCCTATGCCAAATTCTCCTTACACATTATTAAAAACTATTTATTATAACCCTAGGAAATGGGTATCAATAAACACATATGATATGGGCAAAGTTTAGCACAGAGAGATTTTAAGTAATTCCAAATCACATTGCAATCAGACAGTAAGAAGGCTCAAACTTGAACTCAAAACAAACAGAACTCAAAGACTGCATTAACCAAACCTGTATGACTTTGGCAATTAATACAAAATTCCCTATAACTCTATTTGCTAGATATGGGGTCTCAATTTATTATACCTCTTCTTAAGATATTATTTTCTAAACCTTTATTTTGTGAATCTATTAATTATATCCAAGTTACATTTGGTTTATCTAAAAATGCTGATTCACAACTAGAAACAACGATGGCAAAGTTCTATTCACAAATGGGAAGTAAATAATACATTTAAAATCACAGAACTTTACAGAGTAAAGATTTCAATAATCACTTAATTCAAACCTCTTATTTTATAAATAACAAAACTGTAATTGATCATTTTATACAAGGAACTGCTAATAAATTCTCCATTGAGGACACTTTTGTTTTCTAATCTGGGGTACATGGTATGAACTTGGTTTATGTAAGTCAGTTCCTTAATCATTCAATTCATATTTATTCTAGATCTTCCTTATAGAAATGCATTATCCCAAGTATTGGGGAAAATAATTAGTGAGAGATGGAGAAACGAAAATCGAAGAGCACACTGTGTTTGCCTGTGCTACTCTAGTAAACTAAACTGACATAAACAACTCTAAAGATTCTTGTTTCTATCTATTACTTTTCATTGCATTTCATACCCAGCATTTTTTCTTTGCATTAAATATTCCAAATGCAGTCTTTACTCAGGGTCTTTACACTGGATGTTCCCTCTGCCTCAAATAATCTTCCTCTGGATATTCATGTGCTAAAGAGCACTCTTTCTTTCTGTCTTTCTTCCTTCCTTTCTTCCTTCCTTTCTTTCTTTAACCTATCAATAATAACTTTATTATTTTTAAATTAAATCTTTATTATTCAGATTATTACATTTGTTTCTCTTTTTTCCCCTTTATAGCTCCCCTTTTCAGCATTTCATATAATACTGGAGCACTCTTTCTTCCTTCAGATCTATGCGCAAATATAATGGTTTCAGAGAGAACATCTAATATTACCCTAAGTCAGTAGTTGGCAAACTGTGGCTCGTGAGCTGAGGTTTTCCTCTCTGTTGACTAATGAGTTTGCCAGTCACTGACCTAGACTCTGAATTTCAATAACTATTGGCTGTTGTTGTTTCTTGTGATTAAGCCTCTATCCCAAACTCACAAGCCACGGTTTGTTGAACACTGCCCTAAGTGAACCGGTCCCTGGGGTTCCACTGCACATTTGCCTCTTCCACTAAAAAGCTCCATGAGTGTAGAGCCTTAGACTCTCCTGTGCACTGATGCAGTCCTTCAACCTGGAATATAGTAAGACCCGAAGAAAGATGTGTGGTGTAAGTCAATGAATAAGAGGAGATGGATTTGAAGGCCAAATTTAAGATAATGCCAAGAAAATTGTAACAATAGTTACTAAAACATTACCTTATTTACACTCTCTGTACTGAAATTTGTTATCTGTCCAAGTGTCTTCTCTATTCAATTAGGCATATTATAGAAAAAACACACTGAACTGCATAATTTTTATTTATATACAATACCTTACTTAAAACTATTCTGGTTGTGATACTATAGACAATCATGGTCACATATAGCTATAATTTTGGGCTCTTGTTCCTGCATTCCAAGTTAAATGATTACTAGAGTTGCCTATGCTAGTATTCTAAAAGAAATAGACATTGTATTTATTACTCTCCTAGCAAAAAAATATCCTGATCAGATCTATTATTAATGTAACAAACTATGAAAGTCAGTTAACTTATTAAAGTTTTCTTATTTTTACCTTTCCCAAGTTATTAAATGCATTCACCATGTACTCTCAAATAGGACATTGGTTGGTTACATAATATTTTATGTTTCCAAGAATTGAGTTCTCAGTTCTTTGGGAAGTCTGTAATATGTATTAATCAAATAAGCAGTTATGATTCCCAATCCATCTCTGTCAAGACTCAATCACTTGAGATTGCATTCCTCCTTTGCATTATAGTCACTGCTTATCTTAGTATTCTTCTTATTTACAGGAAGGAAGAAAGGAAGAAAGGAAGGAAGGAAGGAAGTGAGAGAGGAAGGAAGGGAGGATGACAGGAGGAAAGAAAGGACGGAGGGAGAAAGGGAGAATGGCAGGGTGGAAGGCAGGATGGCAGGGAAGAAGGGATGGAGAGAGAAGGGCGTCCTATCTACAGATCAGGCCCAGCAATTTTATAGGGGCAGAATATCCCTTCAAAGGAGCAGAACCATTTCTCTGATGCTGTGCGAAGACCGACCACTCATCACCTCTTCACTGCCCCCAACCACAGGAAGCCTTTCCTCATCATGGGATCACCTGCAGCACTTGTTAAAGTGTGATTCCCAAAACCTTCTTTTGGAAACACTGATTCAATAGACTGAATTTGGTGGCTTGCAATCAGTATTGATAACAGTCCCAGATCAATTATTATCAAATATGAGCAGGCATCTGAATCACTGGAGGGCTGGTTAAAACATAAATTAGTAGGTCTGGGGTGTGATCCAAGAACCTGCATTTCTAACAAGCTCCCATGTGAGGCCAATGTTCCTCATCCTGGAAACCACACTCTGAGAACCATTTGACTAGATGCTTCAAATAACCTAGTGAATTCAGAAAAAAAGTCCATAATACATTTCTCTAAAACTATCATTGAAATGACGTATTATTTTTTTCCTCTAGCCTTGTAATTATCCCAATTAAGATCCAACAATTTTCATCCAACAATTTTCAGTGAACTAACAATCAGATTCAAACACACCTCTGTGACCTCTATATAGACAGAAATAAAAAAGAGAATGCCCAATCTATGGTTTTACTTCACCGAGGTCCAAACCATGTACACATAGTCAGTAATGTCTGGATTGTACAGGACAAAGGGTTAATACACAACACAGTAGGACAGGGAAAGCTGTCAAGAGAACAGAGTCGGCTTTCAAAGTTGGTATTCCTGGGCCAGACTCAGATCTCAGCTATGTCACCACGTAGCACCTAGTGGAATGAGCAAGAGCTAATTTTTAAAAGCTGACCCAGGCACGCCTGTTATTTAGACATCCAAATTGGGCCATGGGGGCTAGAGGAATGGTGCCTTGCAGCTAGATCTGGCCACTATAAACTCCGGCTGGTTGCATCACTACTTTCCATGAGGAATTTAAGGGGTGTGACTGCATCTTTTCCAACCCTGCATTCCACATGTGACAAAACTGATCCAGCTGTTTGTCTGAAAGAAATTCCTTGCTGTCCTTAAAAATTAAAAAGCAAGTGGATATCCGTCCTTCAAGGGCAAATCTCCAGCTGGAAACTGGTACAGGCGGTTGCAAAACAGAGACAGGGCCCTGGAGAACATCTGCTTTTAAATTCTTACCTCGCCATAGAGGGGTTAGCCCCATCTTGCTTTTTGTAATGGCAGATTCTGGATGAAGGGTGCTGGCTTGGCCCAAAGCTCTTGAGAAGTGTTCATCCACTACTGACCCAATGTCTCCCTGGAAATAAGTGAAAAGGACACAGCGAGAGTTAAGGTACTCCATCTCGGCAGGCTGGTCTTTCTCCTCCTCCTCCTCCTCCTCCTCCTCCTCCTCATCCTCTTGTTTGCTGGGAAGGGTGACTTCCAGAGAGTCCTGCATCTTGCTGTATACCGCTAACTTTTTCTGGGATGGAATAAACAAAACACAGTATCAAAGACAGTTTGTAAAAAAACATTAGCTATTTAACTTTTCAATTTAAATATATACATATTAACATATGTTCTTGAACTGATTCTTCATCTGCTTTACCCCATCTTCCCCTTCCCCAAACCAACCTTCTCCTTCCCACCCTCAAAAACAAATCTATCTCAAATTTAGAAGATAAAATAAAAATCTTTATCAGATTGTATATTTCCAGAGTGTGAAAGTTTTTTGTTGTTGTTGTTGTTAATCTAGTTATACCAAAAGAAGGATGACTTTGCAAAAAACAAACAAACTAAAAAAGACAGATTCCTTCCCCACTTTCTTCCACTTTTTATTTTAAACATTTAACATATGGCAACTCTATAGTTTGGGACATGGAGAAATGGGGGATGGGGGCCTAATTATCTGAGGGTGGGGAGGAGGAGAAAAGAGCTTTCCATAAACAAAATAAACTAAAATAAAAACAGGAATGTAGCATCTTATAAAAGGATTTGGCAGATGTGCCCAACTCATTTCTCAAAAATCAAACTAAAATGACAAAATAAGTCTGTGTGAAGATCCATTTTGCATGGAACATATTTTTCAGATGTTCCACTTACCACCATTATCATAGAGAGAAAAAGGGTATTGCTATGGTTTACAGAAAATAACACAAGATGCTAGCAATGGCTAGTGAGGCTTTCAAATAAAAATGAGAACACTTGGATGATTTTAAAACATTTTTAAACATATGGGAATAGTGATACTAATAGGTAATATATTATGCCAGACACTTACAAAACTTTTAATTGCCCCACTTAATCCTTACAATTATATAATGCAGTTGTCATTCTCTACATTTTAAACATGAAGAAACAAAGGCTCAGAGAAGTGAACTGCCAAAGTCCACAGAGCATGTAAGTGGTGGAGTCAAAATGTGTAAAAAAATATGCAGACTTACATATGTGTGCACATGTATGTGATGGAAAAGAGCAAGAGAGGGGTATCTACTGTAGAATAAAAAATGCCAAAGTGTATTTTGTATGCTTTTCTGTCTGGCAAGTTTTTCATTGTTATTTTCTTATTCTACTTTTCAGTATTTCCAAACATTTGTCATTGAACACACATTACTTTTATTATCAACAACTTTAATGCTGAATATTATAAAATTTTAAATCCTAATGACAGAATGAGCATTCTACCATCTATATACCTGTAAAACTTAATCCTTTGTCATACTGTTTTTAATTTCAGAAAAAAAAATGCATGCTGGAAAATGAATGCGAGTAGAAAAAAATAAATCATTCTAGAATACTCAATACTCAATAATTTTGCAAATGTTATCAAAATACAACTCTTATGTTTCTAAACTTCAAAATTCCAACTCTTATGTTTCTAAACTTCAAAATCTGTAGCCACAAATTATAAATGCTTCATTCAATAAACTAAACTCTTTCCCCTAGCTGTGCATATGTTATTTTTGTGTGAGGTGAGTCCTCAGGTATATTATGAGCAACTGCTTGTTATTTTGGGGGTGCTATTTATAAATATGTGTATTGATTTTTTGTTTAAAGTTTGTATCAATGTAATTAGCACTTTTATTATCTATTGACAAATAAAGTTACCTATAAAATGAGGGTTCAATCCTCTGTTAGGATGCATACAAGAAGCAACCAATGAATGCATAAGTGGGTGGAACAACAAATCAATCTTTCTCTCTCTTCCTCCCTCTATAAAATCAATCAATCAATAAAATTTTTTAAATGAGAGGATTGATCTAAATGACCTCTAAAGTTGCTCCTAACTTTAAATTCTGCTATAAACTTAAATGAATATTACGATTTAATAGTCAAATCGCAGTCCTCTTTCTCTAGGCACATGGCATTTACTTGAAGTCATACCATGTTAAGCATATGCACACACTCTTTGCCTAATACTCAGGCATATTAGAAAGAGGCAGTTTTTATATGGGAAGGAAAATAAAACTAATCTATAGAGTAGCTTCACTGTCCACAAGAGTTCATTACTATCTATGAAACTGATTTTAATTTTTTATTAATGTCTAGTTCAGCATTAGTTTGTGAGAACTGGGTTTCATAGCTACTGTTTCATTTGTTTTCAATGTAATCCTCGCTGTGTTAACAAAGAAGGCAATGCATTATTTTATCCCAATTAGAAATCAATTATGAGATGAAATAAAACTGAATTTATATATATATATATATATAGCTTTAAACTGCAAATCCTGATATAACTGTAGTGGAGTATCATACATTTTTTTATTTTTTTTATTGAAGGTAGTTGAATTTAGTGTATACATTTACTATTTATTTAAGATGGTAGAATTTGATAATTGCAAACTAATTTTATGTTTTTCTTTTGTAACCATTATTGACTGGATACAAATAAATAAATCTAAAAATTACATACTTGTCAATATAAAATGGAAAAAATTGAGCAAAACCTGCTACTGTATCATAATGCCTTTTATTAATCTATTTTCTAAAAATCATTCTTTTGTTGATGGACACATTGATTCCTTATACTCTTTATAGATCATACTAGAGGCCCAGTGCATGAAATGCATGCATGGGGGGTGGTGTCCCTCAGCCCACCCTGCACCCTCTCCAATCTGGGACTGTTGGCTCCCAATGGGCAGTCGGACATTCCTCTCACAATCCAGGACTGCTAGTTCCCAACTGCTCGCCTGCCTGCCTTACTGATTGTCCCTAACTGCTTCTGCCTGCCAGCCTGATCACCCGCTAAACACTCCCCTGCCAGCCTGATTGATGCCTAAATGCTCCCCTGCCAGCCTGTTTGCCCTTAACTGCCTTCCCTTGCAGCCTTGGTCATTCCTAACTGCCATCCCCTGAGGCTTGTTTATCCCTAACTGCCCTCCCCTGCAGGCCTGGTCCCCTCCAACTGCCCTTCCCTGCAGGCTTGGTCACCCCCAAATTCCCTCATCTGCCGGCCTCGTCAGCCTTAACTGTCCTCCTCTGCAGGCTTGATTGCCCCCAACTGCCCTCTCTTGCAGACCTGGTCCCTCCAAACTGCCCTCCCCTACTGACCTGATTGCCCTCAATTTCCCTCCCTTGCAGGCCTGGTCCCTTCCAACTGCCCTTTTCTGCTGGCCATCTTATAGTGGCCATCTTGTTTCCACATGGGGGCAAAATCTTTGACCACATGGAGATAATCATCTTCTGTGTTGGAGTGATGGTCGACCTGCATATCACTCTTTTATTAGATAGGATAGAAGCCTGCTACATGGGTGGGGGCCAGTTGGTTTGTCCTAAAGGGTGTCCTGGATCAGGGTGGGGGTTCTCTTAGGGTGTGGGGCAGCCTTGGCAAGGGGCCTGTGGTAGTTTGCAGGCCAGTCACACCCCCCTGTGACCCAAGTTGAGGCCTGGTATCTGGGATTTATTTATCTTCTACAATTAAAACTTTGTAGCCTGGAGTGGAGCCAAGCATCCTGCTCACTCTGTGGTGGCAGCCATTTCTGTTGGGATTTATTTATCTTCTGTAATTGAAATTTTGTAGTCTTAAGTGGAGACCAAGACAGGCCAGGGTGTGTGGAAAGCTTGGCTTCCTCCATCACTGGGGGCAACCCTAGCCTCCTGCTCTCTCTAGCTCTATAGCTGCCATCATTTTTATTGGGATTTATTTATCTTCTATAATTGAAACTTTGTAGCCTTGAGTAGAGGTCTGGGCCTGCCAGGGTGTTTGAAAAGCTTGGCTTCCTCCATTGCCGGGGAAACCCAAGTCTCCCTCCTCCTCATTCCATGGCCATAGCCATCTTGGTTGAGGTTAATTTGCATACTTGCTCCTGATTGGCTGGTGGGTGTGTCTGATGGTTAATTTGCATAGTACGCCTTTATTAGTTAGGATAAATGTAATATGTCTGCTTATGAACATGTACATTTATAAGAATATATATTAATATATTATTCCTTTTGATATGCAAATACCTTTGATTCTACTAAAATGTCTATATTGATTCCTTTATGTAAGTAAAGATATTTTGAACTATTATAAAATAAACTTCTTTTTTTATTATTTTTCTCCCAATTCTTTAAGGCAGGTCTACTAATTAAATAAATTTGACTGGAGACTATCAAAGAAATAAAATTAAGAGGTAGCCTATGACATATTTACCAATAAGGAGTAAAAAAGACATACCTATCATTCATTCCCTTTTATATATTTTTCAGATTAAGTTGGAACAATTTTCACAAATTAGTGAATCAATTTAAACATTTACATTTACCACACACACACACACACACACACACACAGAATTTATAGCCTTACCACCAACAGCAATGTTTAAAGGGAAAATTCTAAAGTAGCCAAATGACTTGATAGCTACCTCAAATGCAAACATTTAATTTGCATACATTTTTCAAACACTGAGTCTGAGCATGAAGAAAATAGAATATAAAATTTAAACAGCAATTGATCAATATGCTGACATTCACAACATCCTAATATTCTTCTCCATGGACTCCAGCCTCAGCTACTTTCCGTGACCTGTGCTTTAGAGTCTATTAGATGGTAAATCAATTCCTTGCCTTGTTTTAAAACTATGTTACTCATGTGCACTTTTCTATATCACCTTGGTGTTTATTCCCTGGAATGAAATTTCCTTAGTGTTATCTTCTTTCTTGAGAATATAGAAAATTTAAAATGTTGAGAATAAATCTCAAATCATCAAAATCTAAATTTCTGGAATCAGCATTGAAAAGCAATCTAGTTCATATTTTTTCTCAAAACCCATAATCAATCCCTAAAAAGAGTCTAATCTCTCAGAAATGTTCTTGCTTTTTTTATGAAACCCTGAAGAATCATTAACAAAAATAAAGAACCCATCCAAAGGCACTTCAAAAACTACAAGTTGGTTTATTTAATGCACATTAACTGGCATGTCTCCATCTCATAGTAATGGCTATTGTCCAGGTAAAATGACATTCAAGTAAAGAGAAACAATGAGCAAGTTGATAGCCACAGAACGAAGACTAACTCAGGAAGAGGTTAAAGGAGTGGTGTGAAGGAGGCCGCTGGGCAGTGCAAACCGTATTCAGCCACCTCACAGCCTGCCGTCAGGCGCAACAGAAACAAACTTGCACAGGAATGTGCAGGGGAAAGGGTTTGTCTGACAAGAGAGAGACTTCCATGTCAGGAGCCAAATACCACTAACTCCCCAAGGCTTAAGCCTAAGAAAAGCCAAATGATTACTGTGCATATGTGGAAACTTTTTTCCTAAGGAAACAAAAGTATTTTAATGAATCATTGGATATTTTGAAACAGCTTTCTTTCTTTCTTTCTTTCTTTCTTTCTTTCTTTCTTTCTTTCTTTCTTTCTCTGCTTTCTTTCTCTCTTTCTTATTTTCTTTCTTTCTTTGGACTGGTTATCTTCTCTAAATGCAACAATTTTATGATCAAAATATGTTTTACTGTAATACAAGCCAGAAGTAACTGTTTCAAAATTGTAAAATCTATAGAAATAACACATTGCTCTTTGATCATATTCTTCTGAATTCACTTGAATAACAGATTTTAAAAAAATATCTCAGACAGACATGATCTTTAGCCTATTTTGAAGAGGAGGACTCAGGTTATGAGAGGGCAGGTCAGGAGAAGGAAGATATGCCACACATTTCCCATTTTTTATTAATTCTCTGAAACATTTTGAATAATATTCACAATTTACATATGCAAAAACTGATTACTTGGCTAGGACCATCTAACTATTAAATAACAGATATAGAACAAGAACTTACTTCTATCTACCTGCAAAGCATGTACCGAGAAAATAGACTGCAGGAAATGAGTCTCTATAGGATATTTATTTTAACTGAATAGGCAGATGCCCAGAGTCAGCATGGCATCACATGGTAAGTAAGGGGAGTCTAAAGTTATCTATAACATTAATACGATTAGTAAACATATATCGGAAGTATGGCTATTAAGAAATGCAGTATTCTTCGTGATATAGATCGATAAAACTGAACTTATATATCTAAACATGTATTGTCCCTTTGACCAGTCAGATATATAATGCAATTGTTTACCATTTTTCTGGAATTTTTTTGGGGAACAGTGAGCAGAGTCAGTTTGTGAAGCACAGTCACACCTTGAGATTCTATTTGTTTGCTATTTTTAATTTGTTTTGTTCTTAACAGTTGTAAAGAGCAAACCAAAAATAATATTAACATGATCAGCTATTTTTTTTAGCACAGTTGCCTCTCAGTGATTCTGCTCATGATAAAAAATCAAACCTGTTTTTCTTTTCAAACCGATCTCCTCCAAAGATGAATATTTTCCAGTTTGGGGGATGTTCCAAAAAATATGCCACAGGCTTAGAGAGAATTTCAAAATTTTCATTCCCAAAATTGTTTAAGCAATGACCACAAAATAAAGGTATGTGTTCTCTCTCAAACTGACTGCTATGAATGAAACAATAGTCCCAATGTATAAATTTCTAATATATTTGCATAAACCTATTATAAGACTTAGGGCATGATTTCAGTTATTAAAGATGTATCTGTTATCCATTGAATTGTCCATTAATTCCTATTTTGTGTCAGGAATTGTGCGTAGACTTGGACCCATAAAGATCAAAGTCATAGCCTACCTCTAAACTTGTAGTTGGGAAAGTATTGTGAGGGCAATAGAAAGTAAAAGAAATCTTGTGATTTATTCATTGGCTAATTGTTTTATTTCTTCAAGGAGCTAATGCTAAACAATTTAAAAATAAGAAAAGTAAGAAGGTAACATTAGATAAGTTCCTAATTGTTTTCTTGTTTCTAAGGAAAGCTAAATGGAAAGGGAGCACAATATGAAGGACTGCAATAGGAGAAAGTATTTTAACCAAAACTTGTCCATGAGTCTGAGTAGCCCTCTGGCTCTCAGCTTCCTCTTCTGAAAATGAGGAATTTTGACTTGATTATATTATAAGTCTGGTCCAATTCTATATCCTAATAAGCAACATGCTGGAGCTCTAGAAAAATTCACACTTAATTTTGTTTCTTCCATTGGCTGCCTCATCTGATTTTGCAGGACACTAGCCAAAAACACCCTACAGACCACTGAAGACTAATTCATTTCCAGACATGGTTCATCTAGCCCGATTCCCAGGAATTAGTTTTAGTACTTCTTTTATCTGTCTTCACAGTAACAAGAAATGCTGCATCTTTTGAGGCCCCCCACTAAATTCCACACAGACAACTGTTTTGGCATACTAAAATAATATACTTTTAAGAGCAAAAGACACCTGCTTACTTTAGGTCATTCTCTTTTTCCTATATTAAAATAAGAGATAAGTGAAAAATAGTTCAGTTACCCCAGTTCAGACCACACTTGTAAATTACTGGCATAAATCTGGTATCCACTGGACTATCTATAAATATAGCATTAATGACTTGTTTCTAGCAGCAGATGTTTGGGTCTAATGGTTCAAGGCACTCATAGGTCTTCCTAAATGAATAGTTAAAGCAGAAAACCAGCTGCTTAAGGATATATGAAAGATTCAAGGCACAGTTTTGCACCCCCATACACACACTATTTCCTTTACTTGTATCTGCCAGAGGCTGATATTCAAGTATAAGAGAACTTTTGTTTCTTTCCCTTTTCTCTTTAAAGTAATTTTTATTAATGTCCAACCACAGTTTACATTCAATACAATTCCACACCAGTTTCAGATGTACAGCAAAATGGCTAGATTGGGTCTCTTGCTGCCTCAAGAACCCACCTGGCCCTATATCCAGTTATTTCAACATTGTTGACTATATCCTCTATGCTGTAATGCACATTTCTGTGGTTATTCTGCAACTACTAATTTGTACTGCTTAATCCCTTCCCCTTTTTGACCCAGCCCTCTAACTCTTCCCCTCTGAAAACTGTCAATCTGGTCTCTGTATCTTTGAGTCTGTTTCTATTTTGTTGTTGTTGTTGTTTATTTTGTTCATTAGATTCCACATATAAATGAAATCGTATGGTACTTGTCTTTCTCTGACTGGCTTATATAACTTAGTATAAAACCCTCTAGGTCCATCCATACTAACATAAAGGGTAAGATATCCTTCTTTTTTATGGCCAAGTAGTATTCCATTGTATAAATGTACCATGGCTTTTTTATCCATTCATCTACTGATGGGAAACTTAGCTGCTTCCAAATCTTTGCTATTGTAAAATAACACTCTAATGAGTATAAGGATTCATATATTATTTCAAATTAGTATTTTGGGTTTCTTTGGATATATTCCCAGAAGTGGAATTTCTGGGTTATAAGACAATATTTTTCTGAAAATAATATCTTAAATTATTTCCAATTACTAGATGTATTAGTTTTGATTTTTTTTAGAGACAAAAAAGAAAGGAAAGGGATAGATAGAAACATCAATGAGAAAGAAACATCATCAATTGGCTACCTCCTGCTTACCCCATCCTGAGGATTATGCCTGCAAACCAGGCATGTGCCCTGACTGGGAATCAAATCAGTACCATCTAGGTTCATTGGTGTGCTCAACCACTGAGCCAGACCAGTTAGGCTGGGTTTTGTGTTTTTTTTTTTTACACTAACTAGAAACAGGATTTGTGGGAATTTGATACAGGTTAAGTACCCAAGTTTTAGAATGATAGTCATATAACTCACAAATTTCTTTTAGGACCTATCTTAAGCATCCTGAGCATAATATTTTTAGTCTCATTGAAAATTCCATTTGCAGAGAAACATAAGATAGAAATATACATACTGTCTATTGGGGTAAGCTCAGTATCTTTTCTGTAATAGCCCAAAGAGTCAGTGGACAGGGTGGTTCTTCATTCTGAACACTATCATTCCCTTTGGTATGGGACATGTCCCTGCCATCCCCAAAGTCATGAGTCTTAATAAGTGCTCGGTGAAGTGGGGCTTCCTTGCATTTATCCAAAATACTCAAATTTTCAGAGTGTTACCTTGTCCTGGCATTTGCTTTCCATCACTCAGAATGATTTTATAGATTTCAAGCCTGCCTTTACTATCATTATTGTAATCTTCATTCTGGTTGACTGTCGGAGGCAACAGTTCAGTTAGTTATTTTAAAGTTTAATTTTCTTCTCTAGCTTTGAATTTTCTGGCTGCGAAGTTATTGGGAGCATAAAACTGTGAGGCACATTTAGTGCCTAAGTCTCTGCAGTCAAGTAAATTTGTGTAGTGTGAAATTATAGGGACTGTTTTTTCTCAAAGAAAGTCCTGGATGAATTCTTATAAACCCACTTAAGTCCTTGTTTATAGTTGCAAAAAAAATTAGATCCTGCACCGTAAATAAGTGGACTGTATATTGAAACTACCTAAGATATAATTGTATTCTTTCTTCTTCATGAATCTAAACTTATGTTGGAATAGCAATGAAATATGAGGCACTTAAAGCTGACTATTAATACCACTTCTTGAATACTATTTTAAATAAATAAATGTTCATTTGCTAAGTGAATAGCCTACTTCATCAACAAAGGATGCAACATGGATAGCAAAAGTCATTAGCATAATACAAATCCTTGCAAAAGGACTTTGGAATGCCTAAACTAAAAAAGTACACTACCAAGGACTTGGAAAGAATTTCAAGCTCCAAGGCCAAAGAATCTACTGCATATTAATCTTCTTTATCAAGAAGTTGATTTGGAGCGCGAAAGACAAGAATAAGCTTATTGTGCAATAGCAAAAAAAAAAATTGGGGGATATTGCATAGCATAGTGAAAAGATGCTACATTGGGGAGTAGAGGATTATGAAGGTTCTAATTTTGTCACCAATTAGCTTTGAGATATTTAGCCAGGCATCGGAATCCGATGACTGTCCATGTTCCTGTTTGTAAAAGGAGGACTTGGGACATGTTTTTCCAGTTTTTTCCTCCTGACAAACAGAATCTCAGAGAAGTTTTATGACCTAACGGATGTGGCAGAGTCCAGAGAAAGAGTTTAAACTCTTACAAACTTATAACTTATTGTCCAACCACAGTTTACATTCAATACCATTCCACACCAGTTTCAGATGTAACTGAGTTATGTCTCCCAAGGGCATTGAATTCTTTCAAGTGAAAGATGCACGCAGCAGCAACTGTCATCTTTGAAGAGGACAGAGCAAACATGCACTTACTTGAAGCCCAAACAAAGTATGATTGTTAAAACTTCCTAAGTCCAATTAGAAAAGTAGCTATTGTTCTCAGCTTTCACTACCCCATCGACAAACTATACAATTCTGAAAGTTTTGCTTTAAGCATCTTCCTGAGGTTAACTTTATGATTATAGAGGGCAGGGCGGGGACAGACAACTACAGACTGCACTTAATATGAGAAATCCACTGGATATGAAGAGAATCTATAATTTCAAATCATTTCCTTCAATGTTTCCTGACACATATTTTGATTTTTTTTTCTTGTTTCCTACTGTCACTGTTAGAATACAAGTTCATTCTTCTCTACACATGTTCTGCAGTGTCATCATGCCTTCAGAGCATGTGCTGAAAGACTGAGTCAAGAGTTCTCATGAGATGTTAGGGGCTGAAGTATTAAGGCTATAAAGAGATGGTGGGCCAGTTTAGCATTCCTTGGTAAATATGGACTCTGCAGAGAACACTGCAAGATTTATGCATAGCCTTGCAATTTCTAGAAATTAACGCCAGGGCCTATAAAATTTACGCAGACACATTTGCATATTACTTGGATTCATTTAATCTACTATCCACCTAGGTAATACATTGCAGTTAGCTATGGCTTTACAGTACTAACCTGTAACCCACCTACAATATATATGTTCAATGAAAACCTTAGCTTAAAATTTTCAGTGCACATTTGTGCTATTAGGAAAAACTTGAAAGTACACATATCTGGAGTATGAAGTTCTGGTGTTTCAAAATTATTTTCAACTATATGGTCATACATTAAGAGGACAAATATACCTATGTTTAAAAATCCATCATAATGAACCATTTAAAGGATACACCAATTTACAAGAACTTTAGAGCTATATAGGTTTGAGAAAAAAAATAGTTCAAAGATACACTCCTGCAATTGAATACAGAAGTCATATAAAACTTTAGTACTCTGTTTTCTAATATTTTATTAATAACCGTTATACTTTATTAATAAATTTATCATTTATTTCTGTTTTTCCCCTTCTTTCTCCTCAACAAATCAAATATTTAAATGCAGTAGAAGTTGTAGCCCTTATTTTTGTCTCCCAGGCAAGATGTTATTAGGGGGTCACTTCCCATGTACAGAGAAAATGATCTTCATGGATAATAATGATAAAACCTTATGGAATGCAAAAACAACCAAAATATGTATTCTCAGATGACTGCATTGGGGCCAAGTCAGTATCAGTCCCACTTCACCCACGCACCACACAGTCTAAAAATGCTGTCAGCTTGATAAGAATTTCCTGATTTACTCTTTTTTTCCGATAGAAAATATAAGTCATCAAAATAAACTCCTGACAGTGAAAGAACAATCGTTATACTAGTAAGTCTCTTTTTTCATTTGTTAGCCAATTATAGGCAAATAGTTTTTTTTTACTTGGCTAATAATATTAATAATAATAATAATAATAATAAAGCAACATAAAAATTTGCAAGCACATCTCTCAACTAAGTTATTTAGGTCAACTCAAACATCTATTCAAACAAAATCTACAGAATTCCAAAGTACAGTGGAAGTTGACCATTATTTACTAATATGTGCCCCTTGCCAATGTTGACAAGTCAGGCAACAGAGAGAGCTCATTCTTCAGTTTATTGATGGTCCCAACAAAAGAATAAAATTTTGAGATTGAGTCTCAGGGCTATTGCAAATATTAGGTAAAGTTCTGGAGTTGTTTATTATTGAAAGCTAAAGGTGTGGCTTATAATTTATAATTTTTCTGATATTAAATTTTATAGTCTATCCCCAAAAAGTATTATAATTCCAACCCTGGTCAAGATCCTTCATATTATAATGGAATTATTTTCACAACTTTAGAAAATAAAACCTTATTCACATCTACTAGCTCGTTATTTTTTAAGAAGAAAAATACCTTCCTGAATGTTCAGTAAAGTTTGAGTCTGTTGCACATCCACATTCCAACTGATAATTGAGGGCCTCTACTGTCTCTGCGATGGAAGCAAGGAGAGGAGGAAAGGGTGTGTCAACTGGGACAGTGTTTATTAAACATAGAAACTGATTTCCAGCACCTCTTCGCCTCTAATTTGTACTAAATGGTTTTCTTCATTATTTATATCTTTTATATTTAAAGTAAAAAAAAAGACAAACAGCATAACCAAAATGTTTTACTCTGTCACCCTTGACCACAAATTACAAAATGTTTTCCCGTTCTCCTCCCCAAAAGTAATCTTCTCTGAGATGCTGAACTTGCTGAATATTAAATAATAAAAATGATAGCAAGAAAATGGGGTTCCTTCCTCGTTGGTCCTTGCGGACCTCATTGTGTGGCAGAAAAATCTGAAGCATGCACCCTTTCCTAATCAGATGAATTTCACAGTTCCTAAATTCTAAACAGAAGTTATGAATTCTTTCCAAAGAGTAGGACCACAAATCTAGCAAAGAGACAGAGGAAAAGAAAATACAGAAATTAAAAGGCCAGATTAACTAAAGAGCCAAAAATATCGTTCCGGAAAACCATAAAACATATAGTTTCATAAAACATATAGTTCTAGAAAACTTAAAACAGATCAATAACTTCATTAGATTATAATTTTCTAACCTTATCTAATTCCCTCATAAGTGTATTTTTTAAGTTTTACCAAATCAACCCACTCTAATTCCAAGGGTCTGAGAACGCTGCTTTGGTATAATCCAGAGCCAGGCACTCACATGCGTCCTGTGCAGCACTAACTAAGCCTTGACACACTGCTGGTGTCCAGAGAGGAATACCCAGGGGTACTGAGTGCCAAGTTCCCCAGAACCCTACTCTCTCTTCTGAAGGACTATATTATCTCCCTGAGTCCCAACTCCTTTCATCAACAGCATTCTCATGACATGGTAAAGAACCCTGATCCAAGGTCACCTCTTGGCCAGAAGGAGACATGGGCACACACACACACACACATACACACACCACTTCCAACAGGCTGAACTCGTAACATCTCTGTGCTTTGGTGGAATGCAGGGTGAATGCGGATGGGGTGAGGGTGAAGAGGGCACAGGGGTAACATATATGGTGACAGGAGACTAGACTTTGGGTGGTGAACACACAATGCAATAAACAGATGATGTATTAAAGAATTGTACAGCTGAAACATTTAATGTTATTAAACCATTGTTGCCCAAATAAATTTAATTTAAAAAAAAAAGTGAATGAGGAACTTGGGGATCAATCTCTGTCCTCTAAGTGGTAGTCATAAGAAGACACACGCTGCAAAGACATTCTAATAACGTTTGAGAGATGTTATTCTACCACAAAAATCCCCATTCCCTGAGCTCACCTTCAGGTAAGGCTATCTCCCCTGTCTACATCAGGGACACATTTTATCCCCTCAATCAAGAAATCCCTGAAACACTCAACATTGATCTCTTTTCTAAAAAAAAAAAAAAAAAAAGGGAAGGAAGGAAGGAAGGAAGGAAGGAAGGAAGGAAGGAAGG
>JAAGEH010000286.1:31904576-31919129 GCA_011751065.1 Lasiurus cinereus | reverse complement strand
GGCCCCTACTGGCATAGTGATTAGCAATTTTGCCCTTAAAAAGGAAAGGGAAGGAAGGAAGGAAGGAAGGAAGGAAGGAAGGAAGGAAGAAAGGAAGGAAGGAAGGAAGGGAAGGGAGGAAAGAAAAAAAATATTTGGTTTAAGGGAAGTTTACTCACATACTTCTAGGACAGTTGCCCTTGGTGAGCTTCAGAGAACTGAGCCCTAAGAGCTAGGCTGGCTATGAGGGTCGCCTCTGAGTTCCGGTGACCACACTCCCTGTAGCCCCCAGCCAGGTAATGCCTCCCTTCCAGTGCCCACCGCCCGCGCAGCCACGCGTCCCTTCCTGAAGCCTCGCCTCTTTTCTGATCGCTTTCTGCTCGGGGCGCTTCCGCAGGTCCCAGAGCATCCTCCGCGCCTCCGGCCCCCACGGACTTCGCCGAAGCCCCAGCCGAAGCTCTCAGCGCCCCTGGCCCCCGCCCTCGCCCCCGCCCCCGGCTGGCTGCCTGGGCCGTGACTCACCTGCTGGCCAGGTTGGGGCGACTGGTGGTAGTAGGCTGTGGGGCAGGTTGCAGCTGCCACTGGGTTGGGCAGATATTGGGGCGCTCCATATGGCTGGGGGTGATACATCACCTCCACACAACTCATGGCAGCCGGGGCAGCGGCGGTCCCCGAGCTGCCGCCGCAGATCTGTGCGCTCGCGCCGCGGGCTCCGCCGCCGCAGCTGCCGCCTCTGTCGCGGCTCCAGCTGCTACTGCCGGGAAGGCGGGTCCTTCGCTGCCGCGGGCTTCGTGCGGGGAGCGGGCTCGGCAGGGCTGGGCGATGAGCGGGAGCCCGTGCGCGGGCACCTTCATCTTCAGCCCCAGCCGAGGTCCTCTTGCCCGCGCTTATATAGCTGCTCGGGCAACCATCGGCCCGCCGCGCGGCGGGGGCATGACAGCGCCAGGGTCCGGCGAAGGCTGCGGCTCCCAAGGCAGCGCCCGCCGCAGCCCTAGCTCGGGCAGCGCGGCTCCGGTTTGCATACACACAATGCGCTCCCCAGCTGCCCTATCACCGGCGCTCCCGGCTGGGCGCGGGCTGGGAGGCAGGGGCGGAGGGAGGGGTCGGCTGGGGAGGAGGGAGCGCTGGGCCTCCCGGGGCTGGGACGCGGAGCACAGCAAAGTTCCTCCAACTCTGTCCTCGGGCGGGTCACCCGGCAGGGGGACCCCGGGAAGGGCCGACTGCGGATTGGAGCGGAGTTTGCAGCCCTCTCCGCCTCCCGGCCTTGGGATGGTGGTGGGAGGGGAATGGTATGCAGAGGCTCCGCGGTTCCCACCCCGTCTCCGTCACCTGGCTGCTTGGCGAGGTCTTCCCTCCCCAAGGAGCTTTCACTGGGAACCAGAGGGAGAGGCCTGGCCTGAGGGAAGTTGAGTACGTAGAGGAAAAGCAGAGTAGGCTCAAAGTAAACTGGGATACCCCCTTCATTCACTATAACCATAAGTGAAACTTTATTACAAATGTGCTCATGCCAAGAAAGAAACACAGTGTTCAACAAGCAATCTCCGCTTTAAGTTTGCACCTTGGTGATATGCCATTCTTGGGGGATGGCAACCCTCTCTGGCATGTCCAGCCTGGTTTCCATAGAGCAATATAGAGTAACAATCCATGTTACTCATTCAGCTACTCTTTAAAGGTTTATCTATGTACAAGTGACTTATAACCTTTCCTAAATGAAAAAGAAAATCTGATTTAGAAATTGCTATACAATCAGGTAAAACAGAAAAAAAATGTTTATTTTATAAACGAGTAAACTCTACCTCTGACCTTTAACAAAAAGATTTCCCCCCTCATCCCTAGATACCGTGTTATGACATAGCAAGCTCTTTTGTTTTCACAGAGACTATCCTCTGTCATAGAAAGTCCTTCTGGATGTCAAGTGTACTGATGCTGTTGTGGACTGAACTGTGTGGCCCACCCCCAAATCCATATATTGAAGTCCTAACCACCATGTGACTAGTTAGAACCAGGGCCAGTAAGGAGGAAATTAAGGTTCATTGAGACCATAGGGTGGGGTTCTAACCTAGGACTGGTGTCTGTAGGAGAAAAACACACCAGTTATCTTTCTCTGTGCTGACAGGGGAAGAGTCTCTTGAGGACCCAGTGAGAAGTCACAGGATATCAACCAGGAAGAGTGGGTCTCACCAAAAAGCAAGCCTGAGAGCACCTTGATCTTGGACTTTTAATCTCCAAAACCATGAGAGTATAAGTTTCTGTTGTTTAAGCCCCCCTCCCGATCTTGGTATTCGTGATGGCAGTCATTTTAGATGTCAGACTAGTGCAGATATATAGCATCAATATATATTATTAACTTTTATATAGATGTATATGTATAACAACACAGACACATACGTGCTTATACAGTTACACATATACCAACTCATACACTTAAACAAACTACAAAAATTGCATAGGAACTTTTAGCTACTCATACAGCTTTCATTCACTCACCCATTATTTCATTCATTGAATGTTAAAAATATATTTATGAAGGGCTTAAACAGTTTGGACTTTAAATGTGTTCTTTGTAGTGGAGCAGTTTTCCTATCAATAAGTTGTGTAAGGATTTTCCCTGCCCAGTGTGGCTCAGTTGGTTGAGTGTCATCCAATACACCAAAAGGTCACCAGTTTGATTCCCTGTTAAGGCACTTGCCCAAGTTGCACATTTGAATGGGAGGCAACTGATTTGTGTATTTCTCTCACATCAATGTCTTTCTCCCCCCCCCTCTCTCTCTCTCTCTTTCTCTCTCTCTCTCTCCCTTTTCCTTCCTCTCTCTTATTAAAATCAATAAAAGCATATAAAAAGATACATAAGAATTTATTTAAAATGTTTATTACTGCCTTTTTCCAAATTGACATTCCCTGTTTACACCCTTTTCCTGTATTCCAGATACATCTCTTCAGTTTTATGTCTGGATGGCTCCACATAGATATTCCAAAAGAACCTCAGTCATAAGAGCACTAGTAGTTTCTCCACATCCACAAAGTGATCCTCTTCTTTATTCTACACCTCAGGTATTGAATTCCTATTCACCAATTGCTGAGCTAGAATTCTGGGAGATAATCAATACTCCTCCTTTTTTTACAGTCCTTTTTTGACCTTCCCCCAGCCCCCCCTACCCAATGTCACATGCCCTCATCCCACCCCCCAGTGTCTTGTGCTTATATGCATCCATTGGCTGTGCTTATATGCATGCATACAGGTCCTTCGGTTGATCTCTTTCCTGCACTCCCCAACACTTTCCAGCCTTCTCTGTATAATTTGATAGTCTGTTCGATGCTTCAATTTCTCTGTATCATCATTCTATTCATCAGGTTACAATGTGTTTTTTTTATTTTTCATAAATTAGTGAGATCATGTGGTATTTTTCTTTTATTGCCTGACTTATTTTACATAGTACAATGCTCTCCAGTTCCATCCATGCTGTTGCAAATGGTAAGAATTCCTTCTTTTTTACAGCAGCATAGTATTCCATTATGTGGATATACCATAGTTTTCTAATCCACTAATCTGCTGATGGGCATTTAGGCTGTTTCCAAATCTTAGATATTGTAAATTGTTGTGATATGAACATAAGGGTGCATATATCCTTTCTGATTGGTGTTTCTAGTTTCTTGGGGTATATTCCAAGAAGTGGAGTTACTGAGTCAAATGGGAGTTCCATTTTTAGTTTTTTGAGGAAACTCCATACTCTTCTCCACAATGGCTGCACCAGTCTGCATCCCATCAGCAGTGCACAAGGGTTCCTTTTTCTCCCTCCACATTTTCTCTAGCTCTTGTTATTTGTTGATTTGTTGATGATAGCCATTCTGACAGGTGTGAAATGGTACTGCATTGTCCTTTCTCTTTACATGTTTTCATATGTCTCTTGGCCTTCCTTCTGTCTTCTTTTGAAAAGTATCTATTTAGGTCCATTGCCCTTTTTTTTTTTATTGGATTGTTTATCTTCCTTTTTTTATGTTGTAGGAGTTCCCTGTAAGTGTTGGAGATTAAACCTTTATCAGTGATAACATTGACAAATATGTTCTCCCATACAGTGGGCTTTCTTATTGTTTTGTTGATGGTTTCTTTTGATGTGCAAAAGCTTTTAATTTTGATGTAGTCCCGTTTGTTTATTTTCTCTTTAGTTTCCATTACCCTAGGAGGGGTATCAGTGAAGAAATTGCTTCAACATATGTCAGAGATTTTGCTGTCTGTGGATTCCTCTAGTATTCTTATGTTTAAGTCCTTAATCCATTTTGAGTTTATTTTTATGCATGGTGTAAATTGGTGGTCTAGTTTCATTTTTTTTTGCATGTATCTGTCTAATTTTCCCAATACCATTTATTAAAGAGAATGTCTTGACTCTATTCTCTAGTCATGCCTCCTTTGTCAAATATTAATTGAGCATAGTGGTTTGGGTCGATTTCTGGGTTCTCAATTCTATTCCATTGGTCTATATATCGGTTTTTGTGCCAGTACCAGGCTGTTTTGAAAACATTTGCTTTGTAATACAGCTTGACATCTAATATTGAGATCCCACCCACTTTGTTCTTCTTTCTCAAGATTGCTGCAGCTACTTGGCGTCTTTTTATTCCAGATGAATTTTTAGAGAGTTCTTTCTAGGTTTCTAAAATATGCCATTGGTATTTTAATAGGGAGTGCATCAAATCTATAGATAGCTTTGGGTAGTATGGACATTTTGATGATGTTGATTCTACCAATCCATAAACATGGTATGTTCTTCCATCTGTTTATGTGTTCCTCTATCTCTTTTTTCAGTGTCCCGTAGTTTTCCATGTATAGGTCTTATACCTCCTTAATTAAGTTTATTGCTAGGTATCATAAATTTTTGGTGCAATGGTAAACACGATTGCTATTTGTATTCTCTCTTTCTGTAAGTTCACTATTGGTATATAGAAATGCCATATATTTCTTGGCGTTAATTTTGTATCCCTCTACATTTATTAATTCTAATAATTTTGTTGAAGATTTTACGTTTTTTTTTTTATATACAATATCGTGTCCTCTGTGAATAAGGACAGTTTTACTTCTTCTTTTCCAATTTTGGAATACTTTTATTTCTTCTTCTTATCTAATTTCAATGGCTAATACTCCAGTACTATGTCAAACAGGAGTGGTGGGAGTAGGCATCCCTGTCTTGTTTCTGTTCGTAGGGGAAATAGTTTTAGTTTTTGCCCATTGAGTATGATGTTGGTTGTGGGTTTGTCTTATATGGCTTTTATTATGTTGGTATGATCCATCTATTCCCTCTTTGCTGAGTTTTTATCAAGCAAGGATGTTGGATTTTGTCAAATGCTTTTTCTCCATCAATTGATGTGACTATGTGTTTTTTATCTCTCAATTTGTTTATGCGATGTGTCACATTTATTGATTTGCAGATATCATACCATCCTTGCATCCCTGGGATAAATCCTACTTTGTCATGATGTATGATCTTTCTGATGTACTGTGGAATCCGATTTGCTAGAATTTTGTTGAGGATCTTGGCATCTATGTTCATGAGAGATATTGGTCTGTAAATTCTTTCATTGTGTTGTCTTTATCTGGATTTTATATTAGGGTGATGCTGACTTCAAAGAGTGAGCTTCTAAGTGTTCCTTCGTCTTGATTTTTTTGGAATAGTATGAGGAGAATAGGTTTTAGTTCTTCCTTGAATGTCCAGTAAAATCCCCTGTGAAACTGTCTGGCCCCAGGCTTTTGTTTGCTGGAAGCTTTTTGATGATGGCTTCAATTTCTTCCATAGTTATTAGCCTATTGAGATGTCTAGATTCTTCCCAATTGAGTTTTGGATGGTTGTATTTTTCTAGGAATATGTCCATTTACTCCAGGTTGACCAGTTTGTTTGTTTTTTTTTTGTTTGTTTTGTTTTTTTAACAATCTTTTGTATTTCAGTGGGGTTTGATGTTATTTCTCCTCTTTCATTTCTGATTTCATTTATTTGAGTCCTCTCTTTGCTTCTTAGTGAGCCTGGCTGACGATTCATCAACCTTGTGTATCCTTTCAAAGAACCAGCTTCTGGTCTTTATGTCATTTATCTCCACTCTGATCTTTATTATTTTCTTCCTTCTGCTTACACTGGGCCTTTCTTGTTGCTTTTTTCTAACTCTTTGAGTTGTAGGGTTAGGTAATTTATTACCATTGTTTTTTTCTTTTCTTCTTCTTCTTCCTTATTTATTTATTTATTTATTTATTTATTTTTGCAGTAGGCTTGTAGAGCTATGAACTTCCCTCTCAAGTTTGCTTTTGCTGTGTCCCATAGATTTTGGACTTTTGTGTTTTCATTGTCATTTGTTACCATAATGTATTTTATTTCTCCTTTGATCTATCTGGTAACCCAGTCCTTGTTTAATACCATGCTATTTAGCCTCCAGATGTTTGATATTTTGGATTGGTTTTACTGTAATTGATTTCCAGTTTTATGCCTTTGTGATCTGAGAAGATACTTGATATGATTTCTATCTTCTTGAATTTGAAGAAACTTTTGCCTGTGACCCAACATATATTTAATCTTTGAAAATGTCCTATGTGCACTTGAGAAGAATATATATTCTGTGGCTTTGGGGTGAAATGTTCTGAAGATATCAATTAATTCCATCTGGTCTAGTGAGTCATTTAGGATTCATGTTTCTTTGATGATATTTTGGTTTAAAGGATTTGTCCAGTGGTGATAGTGGAGTATTAGTCCCCTACTATAATTGTATTGCTGTCAATCTCTTCCTTGTTATCCTCCAGAAGTTTTTTTATGTATTTAGGTGCTCCTGTATTGGGTGCATAAATGTTTATCAGAGTTATTTATTTTAGTTGGATCACTCCCTTTAGTATTATAAAGTGGCCTTCCTTATGTCTTTTTATGTCCTTTACTTTGAGATCTAATTTGTCAGATGTAAGTATTGCTATCCCACCTTTTTTCTTTTTCATTCCCATTTGCCTAAAAAACCTTTTTCCATCCCTTCACCATGAGTCTGAGTATGTCTTTTTCTGAGGTGGGTTTCCTGTAGACAGCACATATATGGGTCATATTTTCTTATCCACCCTATGTCTTTTGATTGGGAAATTTAATCCATTTATATTTAAAATTATTATTGATAGGTACTTGTTTGTTGGCATTTTTATTCTTTACCCATGTGTTCCTTCTTTGCTTCTTATTTTTTGTTTTTACAGCAGACCCTTAAGCATTTCTTGCATTGCTGGTTTGTTGGTAATAAACTCCCTTAGTCCTTTTTTTGTCTGTGAAGCTCCTGATTTCACCTTCAATTTTGATCGATAACAGTTCTGGTTACAGTATTCTCAGATTCTGACCCTTCTTTTGCATGACTTTGTATATTTCATTCAATTCCCTTCTGGACTGATGTGTTTCTGTTGAGAAATCAGTCACTAGTTTGATTGGGTTCCTTTATAGGTAACTTTCTGTCTGTCTCTGGCCACTTTTAAGATTCTTACTTTGTTTTTGGTATTTGCCAATTTAATTATAATGTGCCTTGGTATCAGTCTTTTGGGGTTCATTTTGTTTGGAACTCTGTGACCTTCTTTTGGATTTATGTGAGTTTTTTGTTCTCTTTATCAGAGATGTTTTCTGTCATTATTTCTTGAAGCAGGTTTTCTATTCCTTCCTCAGTTTCCTCTTCTTCTGGCACCTCTATTATGCAGATGTTGTTTTGTTTCATGGTGTCCCAAAGTTCCCTTAGTCTCTCCTCCTGTTTTTATTTATTTATTTATTTTTCTATATGCTCCTCTGCTTCGGTATTTTTTTCCTACCTTGTTTTCTAGCTCACTGATGTGGTCCTCTGTTTCTTCTAATCTACTTTTGTGCTTTCTATTGAGTTCTTTATAGCAGCAATGTCATTTTTCATTTCTTCTTGGTTCTTCTTCATTTCCTCTTGGTTCTTACACATATTGTTGAATTTGTCTTCCATTCTTTTCAGCCACCTTATGGTCATTTCTCTGAATTATTTCGCTGACAGGTGCTTGCCTCCATTTCATTTACTTTCTTTTCTGGCAATGCCTCCTTTTTTTTCATATGCAGGCTATTTCTCTGTCTCCCCATTATCTCTCTTCTCTGGTTGTTTGGTTATGTAGTTCTCTCTCTCTCTTGCATTGATTTAAAGATACTAAATACAATACAACAAGGCACAACACACAAGGCATTGAACACAAGTATATTAATGATACTAATAACTCTAAATAATGTGACCACCAGAGAAAATAGAATTAGGTGATGAGAAAAAAAAAAGGGAGTGAAAAATTGAAATTGAAATTGAGAAAAGGAAAAAATAATAAAGGAAAAAAGAATGAGAATAAAAAAGGAGAGGGGGGAAAATCTCATATATAGGGAGAAAACTCCAATAGAACAGCTACTAATTCCAACAAATGCAAGCAACAAATGCCTAGAGACGAATGCAAACTACAAACAAGTAATATCAAGTGAGGTAATAATAATAATAATAAAAAAACAGAAGCAAAAAACAAACAAATTAAAAAACAACAAAAAGAATAAGTAAAACAGTCTCACAAACAGCATTAAAAAACAATAAAATCAACAATAAGAAAACAACAAAAGGACAGAGAAAATTTTTGGATAGTGAAGAAAAAGAAGAGAGGTGTGTATTGACTTAGAGCAGGGTATTGGAAATTATATATATAAGTAGGATGAATTTTTAACAGGGGATAAAAAGAAGGAATAGGGAAAATCTAAATCTATAGGGTAAGCTAAACAGGACAACACAAGGGGAAAAGTGAAGAAGAGAGTGTTGGCATAAAGGTAAATTTGAGATAGAGTAAAATGATGCTAAAGGAAAGATGAAAATAGAATTTGAACACTAATTCCAAAATAAAGAGATAATAAATTGACACTTAAAAAAGGTAAAATAGTAGTTGTAATAATACTGATTAAAAATAAAAATGTAATGATTAAAAAGGTAAAATCAAGTGAGGAAAAAAGAAAGGAAAACTTTCTTAAATAAAAGATGAAATAAAAATAAAAATGTGCATAGTGAAGATCATTTATTTCCTCTAGTATTCTGTTTGGCATGCTTGTTTCCTAGTCAGGACAGTATTGAAGTTCCCTGTGTTCCACTGCTCCTCAGTGTTGTAAGCCATAGTCTTGATTTTCCAGCAGGCAGTACTTCTTTGTTTCTTATACTCCTTTATTTGTGTTTACATAAGAGTCAATTTGTGTTTCAACCCCTTGGTGACAATGTTTTTGGATTGATCTCCAGGTCTATACGTCCTCTCTAGCTAGTGCTTAGATTTTGTTTTCCCTGTCACACTTAATACTGGTTTGGTGGAATGGGCTGCCTCAGAGCTGGTTCTCTGATCATTATTCCCCACTCTGAATCCCAGGTTTCACAAAAACAACTTTCCTCTGCAGTCTGTTAGAGCAGTGGTTCTCAACCTTTCTAATGCCGCGACCCTTTAATACAATAGTTCCTCATGTTGTGGTGACCCCCAACCATAAAATTATTTTCGTTGCTACTTCATAACTGTAATTTTGCTATTGTTAATGAATCGTAATGTAAATATCTGTGTTTTCCAATAGTCTTAGACTCTACAGCAACAGTTCTCAATTTGTTGATCAAGGTCCACAGGTGGAGAACCACTGTCTTAGAGTGTCCCCAATTGGGTGATCCTATTTTCTGGGCTTAGTAATCAAAAGGAAGGATTTAAAGAGAAAAAAAGAAAGAAAAAATAGCCAGAGTAAGTTTTCGAACTCTAGCCTTTTACCCTCCAGGGCTGCATGCAAGTGTGTGTGGTCTTTTTACCCCCTGGATCTAAGCTGCTAGCACACTGCTAAAATTTTAGGCTGCCCTTTTGTTCCAAGTTCAGCTATGGATTGCTTTTTAGAGTTCCCTTCTGTTAGCAGCCCTGCGGTTCCCCCTCTACATTCGCGGGTCACACTAGCCCCAATGGCCGTGGATTTTGTGGGCTCAGAATTCCCCAGATCATCTAGCTCACGCTGTGTGAGTTTATCTCTCCTGCCTGGATCACAGGTCTCACCTTTTCCTAGTCAAAATCTGACCTTTCATGAGAAGGTGCAGAGTTCCTCTGAGTCCGTGTATTCACGTTGCTTGGGGTTCAGTGTTTCTGGGTTTGCAGCTGTTCCCTGGGTGGTATTGTAGATTCCCAGGACTGTTAGACTTCTGATAACAGCTTCTCTCCCCTTCAAGATGGCGTGGTCTCCATGGCAGAGCCGGTTGCTCTGGGAGAGATTTCAGGAGCAGTGGAGGCTGCTTGGTCAGGGGAACCTTGTCTGGCAATCCCCAATAGTCTCTTGGAGTATAGCTGTCCCTCAACTCACAAATAAACACTTCCCATGCAACAACACACTCTCCTTTCATCCTCTCACTCATGCACTATCTTGAAGTCTGCCTTCCTGATGACAGCCATCTTCCTCTTAACATCTCTGTCCTCAACTCTTTATCTCCGAAGCTATAATCCTTAGTTCACTCAGCAACTCTCACCCAGACTCTGACAAGAGACTTTTCTCTGATTCCCAGGCCCCAGTTTAAACCTTTCTCTGGTCCATTCTTTACAGCTTACCTTCTCACTCTTTTCTGTCCTAGCTACTGAAAAATCCAACAAAGTAATAATGTTTCATAACTCTTTTTAAAATGTTCACAGTGGCTCCCCACAGTCTGCAGTCCAAACCTTCAAGTTCTGGCCCCTGCTTAAGTCATGATCTCCCTCAAATGTCCATTCAGCCATTTGAATTGCAACCTCCCTTTCATAGTATCTGCTATTACCATGCTTTTATGCACATGACCAGAACATCTGCACCAATACCTGTTCCCCACTATTTTCACTTGCTAAATCTTTGTTTTTCAAGGAGTTACCTTCCAAAACATCTACTGAAGACTAGCTTCAGTGTCCCCAATTCTCAACAACTCCAGCACCCCGTGAATACTGCTCCCACCATACTAATAACCAGCTACCTGATTTGAAATTGCTTGCTTGATTGATTTTTCCTCAATATAACCATGACTGCTTGAGACCAGGGACTGTGACTTTTATCTCTAAATCTCAGTCATGGTTTAGTAAACATTCATTAAATAAATAAAGTATAAAAGGGGGAGAAAAAAACCTGAGGGGAGCTTACAAATGTGTATTAAATCAGTGAAGGTTAAAGCATGGAACATGGTTTCAGAGTCTCTTTCAGGCTTTTCCTGTATGTTAGAATGGGAAAGACCTTGTGATATGAACAAATTTAGGAACTAAAGTGTAAAGTGACTGACTGGGCCAGAAATCTAATTGTGAAGGCAGCCCTTCCTCAAAATCCCAGCTTCCTATTTTACATCCTTAACACTTTTCACTTTACCTTTAAATACCTCAATATATCTGTAATTGGTTATTTTTGGTATAATTATGTGTTCAATATCTCTCTCCTCCACTAAACTCTTGCAGAGAACATTTATATCATGTATAGTTAACATTTATAAAATATTCTACATGTATTTGTCTATTTAGAAAATAAATCATAACTAGATCCAAGATGTCCATACCCCCAATTTCTATATCTTCCTTGCACCCCATATGGCATACAGTATGCTACAAGTTTTTTATTGCATAACAAAAATGTAGTTCTTGAATACTAATAACACATGGACTCAAAAGTCTGGAAGTATTTGACAAAATCTTCCTATAATGCAATATCACTGTTTTGATACCTCCCTCATTTCTATATTGTACTGATGGAAGACAATGAGAAAATAATGATAAATTCATCCCAGAATTAAAATCTAGAAGGAGATTAGACAGAGAAGAGGGAGAAAATAACCTGTCAAAGGCTAGAGTCTTTGTTTGCTCATTAATAAAATGCAGGAAAATTCCAGGTAATGAGAGCTAAGTTGAACTTCTGGTAGAAGAGAGATGTACCTGATTTTCCCCAGAGGAATGTTTAAGGATTTTAGAATAGAAAAGAATCAAAATGATCTAGTCTAAAAATCTTCTTTCAAAGATAAGTAAAAACACAGACTGATTAAATTCTAGAGAACAAAAAGCCCAGATCTCATGAAAAGAACATATTAATAAATACACGTGCATATTTACACGCAAGTTTAAATTATATGTGTGTATGCATATATGTACCTAGTTATATATATATATATATATTCGTTTAAAGACATTCATATAGACATACCCAAAAGAAGTGGTTTTATAAGATCATCTTTTGGTCAACCTGGAGTTATAGAAAAGGAGTGGGGGTAGGGGTGGGGAATGTAGGCCAATTGCATTTAACAGTAGTGAGTCACCCAGATCAGAGAATGCAATCTGACCACTGGTCATGTCTATTAGGTAGAGGTGTCACAATCACTCAGACTAAAATAGCAATGGAATTTACATTTCTGAGGTTCAGTTTCCCAAAATTTACTCTTGTATCTTTTCTCCTCTTCCTTTCACACTTTTCCATTTTTTCTGCTCAGTCCTGATGTAGAACCTGATCCTAAATATCTGTGATAACTCTCTTACCCTTTCTTATACCAATCATTGAAATTTTGACAGAATATCAAAATATCCTTAAATATTTCTAACCCTTCCGAGTCAGGGGTTTATAGTCACTACAAATTTCCCAGAATGTACTTAAGTTTTTCAGCTAGAATTTAATGAAACCAGATTTATTTACAGGGGTAAGTTGAAGAGGATTTTTCCAATATCTCTTAAAAGAAGATGGGGGAAGGGGTCAAAGAGGGAAGACTTGTCTTTTTTTTTTTTTTTTTAGTTTTTTCTTTGTTTATTTGTTTGTTTGTTTTCACACCAAGCTTGTCTTTAACTTGAGTTTCAGCACAGATCATGTGGAACCTCCAATAAGCATGTGTAGGTGTATTAACCTATATAATCCAAACCCTCCTCCTAAGCGACCAAGTTGATAATTCTTTGCCAACCTCTGGCCTAAGCTGAATCCACTAACAATGTAGCCTGCTCTAGAAATCATGACTCTGAAGAAGTAGACTGAGTCATCTGCACAGGAATTCCCAGGTCTTAGGTGTAGATGCATTGTTGTTCTAGGCAGAAAAATGCCAACCCAAAAATGATGTCCTACTCTAATCTCTGGAACCTATGAATATGTTTATTTTACAAAAGGAAGTTAAGATTGTAGATGGAATTAAGGCTAGTAATAAGTGGATTTTAAGGTAAAATTATCTTATACTAGTGTCCCAGTGCATGGATTCATGCACATTGAAATAAAATTAATTAGGAGAAATATTTTAATATCACTAATTGTGTCTTGCTAATGGAAAGAAAATAGGATTCTCCTGAATCTCTTATCTACTTACTCCAGGACTTCTGAGATGATCAAATGAAATGAGGCCCAGAAAAATGCTTTACAAACATTTGGTTAAACTGTAAAATGTTTGCATATAAAACAAGTCAGGTGTCTAGCCATAGAAACTCCAAGGAGGCTAGTCTCTAGGGAGAGGAAGTTGGGTGTTGCCACATGACATCATTATTCAGTACCCACATCCACCGTTTCCAGGCTGGATTTGGCTGTGGGCCACATTTTGTGCCATGGGATCTTAGCAGCATCAGTTGTGATTTGGCAAGGTGTCACTCCAGGGTGGTGGTAGGGCCTGTGTCCTACTTGGGGGAAGCTGAGTGTTGGTTTGTTGGCACCAGGTCCTTGGTACCATTTCTATTTATTTATTTATTTGTTTGTTTGTCTATTTATTTATTTATTTATTTATTTGATTAAGATATTACATATGTGGTGCCTTTTCTTTTTAAATGTCCAATGCAAGTCATGATAGCTCCTGAGTTGAGCATCTGCCTCTTGGTGGTCAGTGAGTATCATAGCTACAGGTTGGATGGACAGATGCATGAAAAAGGTGAAGGAATTAAGAAGTACACACTGTTGTTATAGAATAGACATGGGATTCTAAAGTACAGCATCGGGAATATAGTCAATAATATTCTCATAACTATGTATGGTGTCTGATTTATCAGGATGCTTACTTAGTAAGTCTAATCACTGGGATGACTCCTGAAACTAATTTAATAATATATGTCAACTGTGATTGAAAATAATATATTTATATATATATATATATATATATATATATATATATAACCTCATCCATGTTCAAATCATCTCTGTAGGCAGCTAACTTACAAAAATTAGCCCAAGATTTCTAGAGTAGAAATATATCTTATATGAAATTCTGAAGTTAGTAAATAAAGCAAATGAAACCATATGTGGCCCAAATTACTATCATTTCTTTAGTGTTCCACAATTCATCTCTAGCATTGAAAAGGCTACATTTTATTAGGTTGTCCACCAGATGAAATATTAAAGGTGCAAAACTTTAAATGCTAAAACCATACTAAAATTGGCATATAATGTGAGAGAGGCATGTGGTAATTTAGACCAACTGAAAGAGCACAAGGGAGTAACAGATTCATGTCTTCCATTTTATACTTACTCTGGGCTAGCTCAATGTCCACTTTAACCTGAAGGAGTCAACTGGTGAATATAGTGCTTCTTTATCATAAGTTTCTCTCTCTCTCTCTCTCTCTCTCTCTCTCTCTCTCTCTCTCTCTCTCTC
>JAAGEH010000286.1:31869878-31904566 GCA_011751065.1 Lasiurus cinereus | reverse complement strand
CTCTCTCTCTCTCTCTCTCTCTCTCTCTCTCTCTCTCTCTCTCTCTCCTCTCTCTCCCTCCCTCCCTTCTTCTCTCCCTCCCTCCCTCTGACAGTTTACCTTCACATTCTATCCATTTATTTCTGTTCACTCTGCCCCTATGTCATACATTCTTTTGCTTCCGTATGTGGGGAATATGGAAGCTAACCTCACAGGGTTATCTGGTCATACGTTCCTAACTGGGCAGGTCATGGTGGATAGTCATGCCCCAGGACCATAAACTTTTAATTTTTATTTATTGATTGATTTTAGAGAGAGATGGATAGGAAGAGAAAGAGAGACATTGATTTGTTGTTCCACTTATTCATGTATCCATTGGTTAATTCCTGCATGTAACCTGCAACCTTGTTGCATTGGAGACAATGCTCCAACCAAGTGAGCTACCAGCCAGGACAGGCCATAACTTCTTAACTGAAAAATTTTAAGACAGTCCTGTCCATTGTTCTTGTGCAACTAACTTAAAAGACCTTTGAAATATCAGAAATATACCCCTCAAAAGTGGTATGAATCCTCAAGAGAGCACATAATCTTAACTATCCTGTAAAATAATCCCTGCATTGCTTTCTCTACGCTTTTTACATCCTCTCCTTAATTTCAAATGAATAAAAGAAGCTACAAAACTGTTATTCTCTGGAGCATTTGAGACCTTGCTTTCTGGCATATGCCATCAGTTTGGCTCAAATTAACTCATAAAAATTTACTACAGGTTTGGATGTTTTTTTTATGTCAACAAGTACAATGACCTCTCTCCCTCAGCCTTTGCATACATTCTTTACTTGGATAATTCTTTCCCCAACCCCCAGTCCCTAAAACCATCTAGGTCTTAGCTTAAACATGCTTCCTCAAAGACATTTCCCAATTTAAAGTACACCCTGTCCCACACTCACTATTCTCTCTAATAACAGCCTGCTCACCCCTCCCCTTCCTGGTGTTTACCACAGTTTGAAATACAGGCTTTTTCAATTTTTTTTGTCTCCCCATTATGTCTATAAGGACATAAATCATGTATGTTTTATTTACTACAACATCATAGCACCTAATGGGTATTCATTAAATACTTATTGAATGAGGTAATGATTTTATGCTTTATTAAGGAATAATTTCTTTTGGGATTCAATATAGTCACAGTTGAAGGGATAGACTTTGTTTAAAAATTGACTTTTACTACCCAAAATGTAGGTTATAGAATTGTTAGATAATTTAAAGCATGTGCTTTTATGAGAGAATAAAGAATAATAAAGGGAGTTTATAAAGATCAGGTGTTTATGATTTTTTGTGCTTTTCTGGGGAAAATGATGATAAAGGGAATTCACATTTTATGAGGCTCAGCAATGAACCAGGCATTTATGTTAAGACTGCTTTCTCTCATTCAGTTAATTTTTGAAATAATCCTATGAAGTAGTTATTATTGCCATTTTGTATATAAAAAAAAAACTGAAGGTCAAATAAATTAAATTTTGGGATAAGTGAGTAGCTGAGCCAGGATTTGATACCAGATTGTGTTGTTTAAAAATTATAATTATACTCTACTATCTAATAGTAAATGAGCACTAATTTTAAGAAAATTGTCTGTATATATATTTAATCACACATATTTGTGTGAAGGAGGTAAGAACATAGAATTGACAAACCTCAGAGAAAACTTCTTAGGCCAATGATTTGCCTAATGGGTCAATTTAATTAAAATTCCTGTTGAGCCTGAGTTTCTAGCTTTAAGAACTGGTTTGCACAAATAGAGAACTCTTGAAAATTCCCAAGTTAGGTGGAAAAATTAATCACAAGGGATTATAAAAGCAACTTGAAATTTTATCTTTGGATAGAATTAAAATTTTTATGTCAAAAGTACCTTTCTATTTATTTTTTTTTCTTATTTTTGGTTTCCTTTGTGATCTATTCACAAAGCATTTTATCTACCAGGAACAGGGCCTTAGCTTCAGGAAACAGAGTTTGAATGTAATAGGAAAAAGCGACCAAAGTAGGCTGCTGGACAGGACAGTAAGCTGTGTTGGGGAGCATGATTGGGGAAGTCATCCCGTTGAAGTCACTGGTGGCAGACTTCCTTACAAGGAGTGCAAAAGCCGGCCCTCCTTGTAAGGAGGGCTGACTATTAAAATCAGTCACATTTTCGCCCTCAGATACTCACTTGAAGACTGAGAAGTGCATTAACACTAGCTTTGGGCAAAACTCTGATGTTAATATCCAAGTGGACTTAGTCCTATTCTCAAGGCTTCTGTGAGGACAAATAAATCATGCATAATAAGTTCACAGGGGAGAACCTGACTCAGCTGAGCTTTAAAATGTTAGTGTGTTTGCCTGTTAGATTTTTTTTAAATGTACAATCCAGCCATCCAGTCCTGTGAATTCAAAGATAATCGGGGTGTAGGACATGTGCAAGTTATGCCTGGTACATGCCTGTTATGTTTTGCATTATTCTGTTCTCTTCACCCTGGTAAGATTTAATGTGTAAGCTTGTTCTCTCTGTGGAATGTTTTAGAAACATCTATGCAATCATGTATTTATTTTTAAGATATTTTTATTGATTTCAGATAGGAAGGGAAAAGAAAAATAGAAAATCATTGATCTGCTGCCTCCTTCATGTCCCACACTGGGGATCAATCCCACAACCTGGGCATGTGCCCTAACCAGGAATTGAATCATGACCTCCTGGTTTAGAGGTCGACACCCAACCAGGAGTTCAATCACTTGCTACAACGTGTGCTGATCACCAGAGCGACACAGCACTGGCAGTTTTCACTGAGACATGCTAGCTAGACACAGAATTTTTTGAGCAGTGCTTCTGATAGAGATATTATTTGTATTCTGATGTGGGTTTTTTTTCTTGAAAAATTTTAACATCTGACATATTTACCCATCTTGCAACTATTTTAGATTAGATGATTCAGTGCTAGTTAAAAACTGAAGACCTTATTTAAATACGTTGAGTATGAGGTTTTATTTACTTACTAGAGACCTGGTGCACAAATTTGTACATGGGTAGGGTCCCTCCGGGTGGCCTGTGGTGATCAGGCCCGAGGTCCTGCTCCAAGGCTCCCAGCTTCAGCACCGACCCCTCACCTACTCCACCATCCTGCCTGCAGGGCAATCAATCTGGGTTGGGCCCCCTGCCAGGCTCCCTCAGCACCTGGGAGCCAGGCAGTGGCCTCTCTCCATACTGCCACTACTGGTCACCATCTGTGAGGTGGTTGGCTGTGCAATCGGACCCCTACTCACATCTCATCGGGGCCCAGTGAGGTCAGTAGCACTTCCACTGCCACCCGCTGCCAGCGCTGGGTCGCTCTGGTGGTCAGCACACGTTATAGCAAGTGATTGAACTCTGGGTTGAGGGGACAATTTGCATATTAGGCTTTTATTATATAGGATAATTAATAATGAGGCTGCTTTTAATCTTCACAATTTGGTTTGTTCAATGAAAACTGAGATTAAAATATCCACAGTGGACCCAGGGAAGAAATACAGCAAATAGCAGCCCCTGCATCACAGGTTTCTCACATGTGGCAGGTTTGCAAGGACACTCTCTCAGTACCTCTACGCACCACTAAGCGTGTATTCCTGAGACAGCATGCTCTTGGAAGAGTTTACTTTGTCTTTCTTTTTTTTTTTTAATAATTTTGATTGAAATCAAAGGACTTCATAGTATTACTCGCCTAATATATTTTATAGAGATTTAATGATAGGAGAATCCAAGTTGGAAAAATAAGATGAAAAGATGTCAAGACACTTCTTAGCCTGTATTTAAAAAATCAGTAGAGTGTGTACTTACCCATGTCCTCATGGAAGATAATGATAGACCATTAGTTCAATCTGTACCTTGAATCTGTTATTTGTTTCTTTGCTAGGTTCACTCTTAGCAGTGGGAGAGCTGGGCTAATTTAAATACATTCTCTCTGTTGGTTTTGACAAGTGGAATACATTCACATAAATTCTGGCCTATGTATAGTACAGCTCTGTTCATGGAATGGAACAAGGCGAAGTAGGCCGGAGAGGATTAAGCCCTTGAACTTGGCATCATTAGCACTGTGTTCTAACCCACTGGCTAATTAGCCACAGACAAAGACCAACTGGACTAATAAATCATAACAGCCAGAACAATCTGGTTTGAATTTATTTCTCATTTTTAATATATTAGTTTTATAATTTGATTTAAATATTTTAGGATAAATGAAGCCAAAGACTTGTGTTGCTGTCATTCAGAAGAAAGCAGAGAAGAAAAGACATCCCACTCAACTTCCCCAACAACTAGGCACAAAGTGACATGAAGGACATCCTCTGACTTCATACAGAAGGTGTCAACCTGGAAGATTGAGAGTAAATCACAAATTTTACAAGTAATTTACGTATTTTTTAATAAGCACAAACAAAGCTTTGTTTTTTAAGAAAAACGTTTTGGGCCACTTTAAAGACTAATAACTTTTATAAAACAGAAAAAAAATCACTGCTATTTTGTTCGTTTTTGCCAGATTTTCATGCATTGTTTGTTTGTTTTATAATCCAAAAATGAGGTACATATGTATCTTTAAAGTATCAAAGTAATTTAGTTGCATCCCAACTGCCACTTCATTCCTATTGTGTAAATAGGTCACTAGAGAGGATGTCTTAACATTATTATCCCTGTGGCTTTGGATGCCTAGAATATATTCAAAATGCCACCTACTTCCAAGGCCTATTACAAGTAATATCTCTTTTAGTGAACATACCTTAACATTTGAAAGTTGACTTCCTACATACCACCACCATATTTATTGCCCACACCTTATATTTGGCGACTTGTTTGTATGCAATTACAGATGCTCCTTGACTTACAATGGTGTTATGTCCAGATAAAACCATTTTAAATTAAAAGTATTGTAAGTAAAAAATATATTCAATAAACTTAACCTACCAAATAACATAACTTAGCCAGCCCACCTAAAACATGCTTAGAACATTATAACCTAGAGTTGGGCAAAATCATTGGCTGCTGCTGCCCAGCATCACAAGAGTATTGTACCAGAGTTACTAGCCCAGGAGAAGATCAAAATTCCAAATTTGAGGCACAGTTTCTACTGAATCATATTGCTTTCACACCATCATAAAGTCAAAATATTGTAAATTGAAATTTCATGAATCAGGAACCATCTGGATTATTATTATTGCTTTGTATGTGACTAATTATTTTCATCATTATCATTGTCTCTCTTATGAAAAAGTAAAAGCATAAATTCCATAAGGAAAAAGGTGGAGTTGGATATTTCTTCAGTGACGAAGCAGCAAAGAGATGTACAGTGTAAACCTGTGGAAATTAATTTGAATTGAAGAACTCTCTCTCTCTGATCTGTGGATTTTGTGAGATTGTTAATCTATAAATGTTCTTGCCTTGGTCTCTTTAACACCAAATTGGAAGAACACAGATGTGAACTTTACACAGAATATATCCCTTTGTATTTTTAGCCTAATATTCAGTCCCTTCATGGATGAATAAAGTATGCCCTCAAATGCATGTTTCTTTTCATATGATCTTTAGAATAATGTCAAAATGTTGGAGGAGATGATCAATGTCTTTGAAAATACTTTTTTTTTCATTTACTAAAGATTTTAACAAGATCAGAATCTAGTACAGCTGTTGTACAACTGAAAAAAATAGAAAATCCATTGAGATTTCAAAGGATAGATCTGATCTCCAGTAAGTATAAATTATAGCAGTTTATCCTTTCTCTGTTAGTGTCTAAAGAGATTGCAAAACCAAAATCATGATGCTATAGTTAGAAATTATCTAACCATAACAGATATTTGGTCAGAATAAGGAAATAAAGTATCAGTAGTAATAGTAGTAATAATAGTATCATCAATCATAGTTAGCCTTTGTATAGTGCTTGCTATGTGCCTGGCAGATCTTGAACACTTCATTTCCTTATACATACTTATTTAATCCTCACAAGAGCCACATTGAGGTAAGTGTAATAGTTGTCCCCATTATATAGATTCAGAAATCAAGCCATAAGGTGATGAATTGGTCTGCTCAATATTATTCACCCAAGCAATCTATCTATTTCCACAGTCTACCTTTTAACCAGTATGCCTGTCTTAAAGGGGGAGTTTAAAAAAGTGGATGAGTCATTTTGACAGTTGTAGATAATTTTATCAGCTCTATTATAGGAAGCCAAAGTCTCCTATCTATGAAAGTTTCTTAGTAGTGAATAGGCAACACCATCTCCAATTTCTGCAATGATGTTCTGTGTTCTGGATGGCAGTGGGTTTCACCTGAGGGACAGAAACATGACAGAAAAACATTCTGCTCTCTACACACACCACCTCCTGGAATCTCAGCAAGCAGAGAAAGTAGAATGCAAACAAACCAACTAAAATAAAACAATACCTCTGCTGCCTTAATACTTGCCCAGAGTTCTTACTTGTAATAGCCAAATACGTATAAGTGCTATTCTTTTAAAAAAGCAAATAACTGAAATAATGGCATACCTGCTGCCAACTTTGTGGGCTTAAATCTCATAAATTCTCAAGGACTGGAGTGTGTATACTATCTCTGAAAGCACTTTATGTTCTTTATGAAAAATAACAAACATAAAAAAGAACTAAAATTAATTTCAGAGCATTTAATAATCAGGCCATGACATCATCAACTTCAGATATGCTGAGAAAATGAGGAGCTTTATATCAATAGATGGAAAGATAAAGAAATGTGGGGACTAGTCTCAGGCAATATGAAATGCAATATCAGGTATTAATTGTTACTTGAAGCTCAGAAAATGTGCAAAAATTAGTCCTTAACTAGAGCATTGCTCCTCAACAAGGGTCTACCTTTCAGCAGGATCACTGTCATCTGGGAGCTTATTAAAAGTGGAAACTCTCAGGCCCCAGCCCAAACCCATTGACTATGGATCTTAATTTCTATAAAATTTTCCAGGTGATTTCTATGCATATTAAAATTTGAGAAGCACTATAGGGTGTCTCTCTATACCCAGTATCAAAATGTTAATATCAAATGACTTACCTTAAATCAAAGCTAATTCTAAGACCACAGACACTTGGTAGAAAGAGACTAATGGTAGTATAATATATTTATGGCAATTAAAATATTAAAAATTGGCATTTGCCTCATTTGATATCTTCATTCTGCCCATGAGAAAGTCAGAATATGTGCGTGTTTTTTATGATAAAACTGTTGCTAAGAGAGGAGCCATAATGGACCAAAGCAATCTTCTCAATCCAAATCTAGTCCTTTTTCCATTCACAAGCAAATCATTTGCAGTTATAAGAATATTTTTAAGTTGTGTCCTTGGAAATGCAAAAGAATTTATGTATTTTTCTAAGACACAATTTATTCCCTATGATAGAGTTCAGTCCTCCGGAAATGAGAGAAGCCAAACTTAAGCGCAAGTAAACTTAGATACTTCAAGATTTTCTCAACTTTTCCTGGGTACACTCAATGATTTCATATTAAACTGGATATTTCCACCTTCCTTTCTTTTCCTCTGCCTGCGATAATATTGGGTTTTGGGGCATGTGTGTGGCCACTATACCATGGTTGCCTCAGGTTCTTAATCCTGACACCTCACATAGTCATTTCTACTCATTTCCCAGGCACTGTTGACAGACTCGTGAGGCTGCTGCACTTCATCATCCTACTCATGTCTAACTTCTGGTGTTCGTCCTTTTATTTATTTATTTATTTATTTATTTTTTTTAAGAAACTGATTCCAAAGATGAGGGTGAACAGGACACGGATACATGCTCTCATATGCTCTGCACAGTGACTAACTCTCTGGATTCTATAACTCTTCCCTATTTCCTCTAGTCCACAGAGTTCTTATCTCTTCAAAGGCAGGAAAAACTTGATCTTCAAGTATTCTTGTGTGGTGTTTCTTTTGTTTGTTTGCTTGTTTGTTTTTTAAAAGCTTAAAAGTCAAGAATTTGATATTTTTGTTCCCAGTTTTCCTAGTTGCCACTCCCCCCTGAAGCACTGCCTTGCTTGAGTCTGGTGGTCTCAATGGAGGAACCCTGTGTTGTGGGGCGATCCAGGTGGGACTCGAACCCACCCGAGAAAGACGACCACCAGACAGCCAATTGGAAAATTTAGGAAGCCTTTATTACGAACTCCAGTCCGGGCTCCAGGTTCCACTGACACAGCAGGGAAGCACGAGAGCCCTGAACTTCCGCAGCAAATGCCTTTTATCCTCAGCGCAGGAGGACTTGGCTAAGCATTACTCTTTATCTAAACTCTGATTAAGCAAGCAGCTTAGAATGCAGATGTCCTTCCTAGGGGTGGTTTATACGACCCTGTGGTTCCTCAGAGCTGGGTGTGCCTTAGGTACCTCGAGTTTGTGTACGAAAACCACCAGTTCCTGGTTTTACTGCCTCCAGGCCTGAGGTCACCCTGACCTTAATTCGACTCCTTATGGGGGGAACGCAGTCTGGTCCTTGCCCCTCCACATTCCCTACTGGTCTTATAGGAGAATCAAATCCTTGATTCCGACTGTTCCCATTCCCCGTCTGCTATGGGTAGGTAGTGGGCGTGTAGGACCATGAGCTTTACAGCCTGGATCCTTTGTTGTATAAAGTAGGTTAATCCCCTAATAATGCAGGGCCCTATCAGGAGTATGAGGATGAGGAGCGTGAGGGGCCCCGCTAGAGCAGTGAGCAATGTGGTGAGCCATGGAGACCAGTTAAAAAGGTTTTCATACCAGTTCCCTTCGTGCTTAAGCTTTTCTTCTCTGTCTAGTATACGCTTTCTCAGTTGGCTTAAGCTCTCACGGATTACACCTGAATGGTTAACATAAAAGCAGCAAGTTTCCCCTAAAGCTAAACATAGTCCACCTTGTTTTAGGAACAAAAGGTCTAATCCTTGTCTATTCTGCAGTACGACTTCAGCTAGGGAGCTAAGGGAATTTTCTAAGCTACCAATGTTCTCTTCTAGAGTACTAAGATCCTGGTTAATCTGTTTACTTAGTTGTTTGTAATTATCCTTCCCTGTAATTAGTGCAGCCGACCCAACGGCCGCTGATCCAGCTATGCCTAACCCTACAAGCAGTGGGACTAACACCGGTGCCCCTCGAAATCTCCGTGGTTCGAGTCCGAGGTGTTCTCGGCCGCCTTCTCCTGAATAATAATACACTTGGGGAAGAATGTGAGTTAAAATACAGATGCCTGGGTCTTTCTGATCTACCAAAGTGTGCTGGAAGGCACAGGGTGTTATCCCATTGCTGCAAGCCCACCAAGTGCCTTCAGGGGCTACCAGGTATACGGTGAGAGAATTCACATTTTCTTCTTCTAAGGTTATGACTTGGGAACAGGAGGAGGAGTAGGGAGAAGACTGTAAGTCATAGTAAGAGGGCACCAAGCAAGTCCCTCTCCCCTGTAAATCTCCTAAGGTTATTCGGGAGGTGCGGCCCCACTTGTACAAATCCTCTGGCAGGGAGGAGACAGAATAGTTTCGCACATTAGTGCTTTTGTCTCCTAAGGAGACATTTGCCCCAATTCCAGTGTAATAGGGTGGCTCGGGGTTTAAGCAAAGCCAGCAGTCCGAAGTTAGGTTAGGAGAGGTGTCATTTATAAACCTGAAAGTGGACTCTAGTAGGCCAAAAATTCCTGGACTTGGGCTGCCAGAGGTGCCGGTCGGGGGTGTACCTATTGTCTCTGGTACCGGCTGTGGCTCTTGGGCCTTTGTGGGCTCTGGCAGGAGCAGGGGGCGTAGGGGTCCTACTGGGTTTTGAGCGTGGGGCACTGTGCGTCTCTGAATGGCAAATAACTCTCCGGGGTCCATCCCAGACACGTATAGGTGGAGTCCCCAAGTTTTCCCTCCTTCCCAATAACTGGACCTCCAATCCAGAGGTTGAATAGTTATGGGGTTGCGATCCCCTACCGAGCAATTCTTAGCCGGTGCCCCCGGCCATATAATCCTACTAAACCGTAGTTGGGGGTCTACAGTTCTCCATGGGGCGAGGGTCTCGCAGCCCCATGCGGCACAGTAGTAATCTTTCTCCCCCCCCACATTCGGGAGGTCCCTCCCGTGGACAGATATAATGGGGGGTCCTCCACAGCCCTTGTTCAAAACTAAGCTTCCCACATCCATATGATTTAACCCCGGCTCGGCTCCCTCGGGTCCTTGTTGGAAAGTTGTTCCAATTTTTCCCAAATATCTTACATAAGTCAGTTTTTATCTGGGGAGGCCCGGGGGTGGTAACATTACCCACAATTTTTCCATCCACAGTCCGAGTTACTTCCCACACATATGTGGGAGCTCGATGGGGGTTCCCAGTCACCCTCAGCATACAGTTGGTGAGGAGAAAGAGGGAGAGGAAAGCTGCAGTCTGACCTTGAGGGGATCTCCCGTGTGAGCTACTCTCCATTGTCCTCCTGTATCTTCAGCCTTCTTTATTTGAGTTCGGTGAATCCAATGCTTCTTCCCAGTTACCTTGACAGTGGTGGGGGTGCTCAGGATGACTTGGAAGGGTCCGTCCCATCGAGGTTCAAGGGAGTCCGGGTTATGTCTCTTTATTAAGACCAAATCTCCAGGTTGGCAGGCTGGGGTGTGGTCTACGTCTCCCGAGGCAGTCCACTCCTGGTGGGCAGCTCTCACTGTCTTGTGGATAGCTGCTCGACTGGTTTGTAGAGCCTGTAGAGACCTGAGGAGATTTCTGTTAGACAAGGTGGCCAACTCCTCCTCCCTTAGGGGTGGGAGGAGAGGTGGAGGCCGTCCAAATATAATCTCAAAAGGAGTCAGTCCTTTTATATATGGGGTACAACTAGCTCTAAGCAGGGCAAAGGGAAGGAGGCTCACCCAGTTTTTGCCAGTCTCTAATTTCAATTTGGTTAAAGTCTCTTTTAAAGTCCGATTCATCCTTTCTACCTGCCCAGAACTCTGAGGTCTATACACACAATGTAATTTCCAGGAGATCTTAAGGATCTCTGCTACCGATCGAGTGATTTTGGCAATGAATGCCAGGCCATTGTCGGACCCCATATATAGTGGTAGGCCAAACCGGGGGACAATTTCAGAGAGGAGCTTTTTAACTACTACCTGAGCCGTCTCTGATCTGGTCGGGTAAGCTTCAGGCCAGCCAGAGAAGGTGTCTACCACTACAAGGAGGTATTTGTATCCTCCCTGGGTGGCAGGTAGCTTGGTGAAGTCCACTTCCCAGTGTTCTCCCGGGCTGGAACCCCGGAACCTTTTGCCTCTTGGCTCAGCTATCGGGGGTCCCTGGTTTACCTGGGCACAGATGTGGCACCTTCTGGCAGTATCCTTTGCTATTTGCCACAACCGAGGGATGTGGTACCTTGCCCCCAAGAGTTCTGCCAACCTGGTTCCCCCAAGGTGGGTCTTCTTGTGGGTCTGGAGGGCGACTGTGCGCCCTAGAACTTCCGGAAGAGAAAGCTTCCCACTTGGTAGTTGAAGCCAGCCGGACAGCAACTCCTGGGCTTGCAATCTGTCAGCAACCTTTTTCTCCTCAGCTGAGTAAGTGGGGTTCGGCTCCAGTTCTATCTCGGGAACCACCATCAGCACCTGTAGGGGCCCTACTGGTCTTTTGGCAATGTCCCTTGCTGTCTTGTCTGCAAACCTGTTTCCCCTCGACACTGGAGAATCATCTGTCTGATGCCCTCGGCAATGGATGACAGCAATCTCCTTTGGCCCCCATATGGCTGATAGGAGGTTTAGAATCTCCTGTGCATGCTTAATGTCCTTTCCCCCTGAGGTGAGCAGTCCCCTTTCCTGGTACAGGGCCCCATGGACATGTACAGTGGTGAAGGCATATCTACTGTCCGTATAGATGTGTATCCTTTTCTCCTTTCCCCAGCGGAGAGCCTGTGTGAGGGCTATTAGCTCAGCCTTTTGGGCGGAGGTACCATGTCCTAGGGCCTGCGCCCAAATAACCCTGTCCTCGGTTACAACTGCTGCCCCAGCGTATCGCGTTCCTCCTTCCATAAAACTGCTGCCATCAGTAAAAAGTGTCTTATCTGGGTCCCGGAGGGGCACATCCGTGAGGTCGGGGCGCAGGGATGTAAGGGCAGTGAGGACCTCCTCACAGTCGTGCAGGGGGCTCTGGTCCTCCCCTTCATCAGGCAACAAGGTGGCTGGGTTTAGCGCAGTGGTCTTCAGGAAGCTTAAGCGGGGTGGGTCTAGGAGGAGGACTTGGTATTGAGTGATGCTGGCATTTGAAAGCCACCACTCGGGGGGACTACGTAGGAGGTTTTCCACATTATGGGGTGCAACTACCTGGAGGTCCTGTCCAAACATTAACTTGGAGGCCTCCCTCACCAGTATGGCTGTTGCCGCAATGGCTTTCAGGCAATTTGGCCATCCAGCTGCCACAGGATCAAGTCTTTTGGACAAGTAGGCCACTGGCCATCTCCAAGGGCCCAGAGTCTGAGTGAGCATGCCCTTGGCCACCACCTTCGATTCAGCAACGAACAGTTGGAAAGGCTTGGCCAGGTCAGGGAGGGCTAGTGCAGGAGCACTGATGAGGGCCTGTTTTAGGCTTTTAAAAGCCTCTTCCTTCTCAACAGTCCAAACCAGGTCAGGTTCTTTCCCTCCTGTGGCCGCATACAAGGGCTTGGCAATTTCAGCAAAACCTAGAATCCACAGCCTGCAGTATCCCACTGCCCCTAAGAATTCTCTGACTTGCCTTTTCGTCTTCGGGGTGGGGATAGATTTGATGGCTTGGATTCTACTGCCAGACAAGGTTTGCTCACCTCTTCGGATATGATAGCCCAGGTACATCACCTCCGTGGAGCAGAGTTGTGCCTTTTTGGCCAAGACACGGTACCCCAGGTCATCCAACGTGTGCAACAGGTCCCTGGTAGTGGCTCGACAGGTTTCCTCCTCCTCGGTGGCCAGCAGGAGGTCATCCACATACTGAAGTAAAGTAATGTCTGGGTGGCTGAAACGAAAGTCCCTCAGATCTTGGCTTAACGCTTCATCAAACAAAGTTGGGGAGTTCTTAAACCCCTGAGGAAGGCGAGTCCAGGTGAGCTGCCCTGACTCTCCTCCCTCCGGATCAGTCCACTCAAAGGCAAAGATAGGTTGGCTAGAGGGGGCCAAAGATAAGGAGAAAAAAGCATCCTTTAGGTCGAGGACGGTGTAGAAGCGCTGCCCAGGTTTCAAATGACTCAGAAGAGTGTAGGGGTTTGGGACCCTGGGGTGTATATTCTCTACTCTCTTGTTTACTTTCCTCAAATCCTGTACAGGCCGAAAGTCGTCAGTCCCTGGCTTCTGGACTGGGAGAAGTGGAGTGTTCCAGGCCGACTGGCAGGACACCAGTATCCCTGCCTCTTTCAGTCTCCTTATGTGCTTCGCCACCCCTACCCTCGCCTTTTGGCTCATAGGATATTGGCGAACTCTGATGGGGGTGGCGGTGCTGAGGAGCTGGACTACCAGGGGTGCCCTGTGCCCCGCCAGTCCAGGGGGGTTACCCTCGGCCCAAACCTTGGGTATTTCTTGCCGGAGTTCCTAGAGGAAGGCGCTCTGGGTCCCGACCCTGCCCGGGGACTCGTGCAGCCGGTACTCTTCTTCCAAGGGGCAGGTGAGAAGTAACACAGTCTGTCTGGCTGACCCCTGGGCTCCTAGGGTGATCTGTGGCTCTTCCCCCTCAAAGGAAATGGTGGCCCGGAGTTTGCTGAGTAAGTCTCAGCCCAACAAGGGTATGGGCAGTCAGGCATTACAAGAAAAGAATGGGTCACTGTCCCAGCCCCAAGGTTGGAGACTCGGGCCTGGGTCCACGGATAAGTCTTTACCTTGCCCGTGGCGCCTTGGATTGGGACTCGGGCCCTTGAAACCGGGCCCTCGGGGTTCTGTAAGACTGAGAAAGTGGCGCCCATGTCTACTAAGAAATCCACAGGCTTGCCCCCTACATCTAGCGTTATCCTGGGCTCTCAGGGGCCTATAGAACCCTGACCTCCTCAGTCCCCTTCCTCTACCAAGACCGGGGCAGCCTTCTGAGGCCTCTTGGGACAATCTCTCTTCCAGTGTCCCTCCTCCTTGCAGTATGCACACTGATTCCACCCCAGTCTAGGTTTACCCTTGGCTTCTCTTCTTCCCTTGGGCGGGTCTGCCCATCTGTCTCCTTGGTCTTCTCTTTCTTTCATTGCCAAGAGAACCTTTGCCATCCTCTGATTTAATGCCACACTGGGGTCCTCTCGATTGTCAAAAACTTTCTGGGCTACCTCGACCAGCTCTGAGAGCGACTTTCCTGCAAAGCCTTCTAACTTTTGTACCTTTTTTCTAATATCTGGGGCCGACTGGGCTACAAAGGCCATGGTGAGTGCCCGCCTGTTTTCCGGGGCGTCCGGATCAATAGGAGTATATGTCCGGTACGCCTCACATAACCTTTCGAGAAATGCGGCAGGCCCCTCACCCGGCCCTTGTACTGTCTCTGTTACCTTGGAGAGGTTTGTGGGTTTCCGTGCAGCCGCTCGGATACCCCTCAAGAGAGTCTGGCGATACCAATCGAGAGCCTCCTTACCTCTATCGGAGTTCACATTCCATGCCGGCTTCCCTGCAGGGAAAATGGCTTCCACCCGATCTGAATCCGAGGTGGGCTGCCCATCCGGTCCGAGTACCAGTTTTCTGGCCTCTACCTTAATTCTCTCTCTCTCCTCCGACGTAAAAAGGGTCTGGAGGAGCTGCTGGCAATCATCCCATGTGGGCTGATGGGTATAGAATACTGATTCAAGAAGGGTAATGAGGCCCTGAGGATTCTGGGAGAAAGAGGGGTTCTGATTCTTCCAATTATAGAGGTCACTGGTAGAAAATAGAACATAGACCATAAAAGGCTGCCCATCCAGTCCGAGGTCAGTAGGCCCTGCCTGACGCAGTGGTAAGACAGGGGCCAGTGGGGTGACTGGCCTCGCCCCTCCAGACTCCCCGCTGTAAGTGGTCCCTGCACGGGTGTGGGAAGGGATAAAGGGGTTGATGCTGGAAAGGGACGGATAAAGACCTGTCTTTTCCACTGGGCCCGTGGATGTTCCTGACTGAGTCCCGAGAGACCCTGGCGGGGAAGTGCCCGTCCTAACAGGAGTAACCATGCCTGATGACACCGAAGAGGCCCCCTCCTCTGGTGGTGGGGAGGCTGATGGCACGTAAGGAGGTAGACGCCGCCCTGGGAGGTCGTCCTCCTTCGCTTCTAAGACAGGTTTAGCCGCCGCTCTTAATTTGGCTTTCTGGGATTGGGCCACAAGGATCATCTGTCTCTTTTCCAATTTCCCTTTTGGTTTTAGGCAACCTTTTAACCACTGGGGACTATCAGTCACAATATCAATCCATATGTCAATATAAGGAATTTGGTCTTGGTGGCCTGGGTCGCCATAAACTACCCGGCGGACCCCTCCCGCTATGCTTAAGTCGAGAGTCCCAGTGGACGGCCACCCTACCCTGAAAGTAGGCCATTCCAATTCACAGAATTTTTGGAGAGTGAAATCGTCAACTGGCACTCCATAGTCTTCCGTCCGCTTCCTAAACTCCTGAAAATTTTTAAGGAAACATTGAAGAGGAGTAGGGGGTCCGGAAGGTCCCTGTCCCATTTTTCTTGTTCCAGTTCTATAATCTGCTACACAAATACCAATTCCAAAACCAATCCAGAACACCACAAAACACACTTCTCCCAACAGTCAACACCCAGTCAGCCGCGGCTTCTCATGCATACCTTCCTGTACACTCACACAACTGATCAGAAATTAAATACGAACAGGGAAACTACTGAAACAAAACACAGAAAGCATACAGAAAGACTAACCAGACCAAACCAAACCGGGATCCCTACTGAAACAAAACAGAAAGACTAACCAGACCAGACTAAACAGAAGTCCCAGACACCGTCATGTTGGGACCAGGACCGGGAGATTCCGCGGCGTCCCGCTCTCCTCAGGTCCTCAAATGGAATGTTCCCCAGACCAGACCAGATTTTCTTACCTCAACCTGAGGCCCAGATGGCTTCAATAGATCAGATCGCTGTTTTATGAGATCACTCTGTCCCCCTTGGAACCCTGGAAGGAGACTAGAGTGTCCTTTCTGGGGTGTCCGGCCCTGGCCGCTTGGCCAAGGTATCTCGCTGGGGCCTCCAAATGTTGTGGGGAGACCCAGGTGGGACTCGAACCCACCCAAGAAAGACGACCACCAGACAGTCAATTAGGAAATTTAGGAAGCCTTTATTAGGAACTCCAGTCCGGGCTCCCTGTTCCACTGACACAGCAGGGAAGCACGAGAGCCCTGAACTTCCGCAGCAAATGCCTTTTATCCTCAGCGCAGGAGGACTTGGCTAAGCATTACTCTTTATCTAAACGCTGATTAAGCAAGCAGCTTGGAATGCAGATGTCCTTCCTAGGGGTGGTTTATACGACCCTGTGGTTCCTCAGAGCTGGGTGTGCCTTAGGTACCTCGAGTTTGTGTACGAAAACCACCAGTTCCTGGTTTTACTGCCTCCAGGCCTGAGGTCACCCTGACCTTAATTCAACTTCTTATGGGGGGAATGCAGTCTGTTGCTTGCCCCTCCACACCTGAAGGTAAAATGGAATGAGGTATGGCAAGCACTAATTAGTACTGAAAAGATCATCCTGCTTGGTGTCTTATAATTCTCATGAGATAGTATGACAGACTAGAGGCATTGTACTGTCCAGAGTTTAATCATGGAAATTTAGGCTCACTCTAATCTGTTGTCCAACAATATCTGTAGTGCTATAATCAGGTCTCAGTGATACTCTTTAAATGTTATTCACAGCCTAAGGGATGGCAATAGAAAAACAATCAAAATGTTTGTTTTGTAAGAGAATAATTTCAAGAGAGGCCTGATTTAGCCTAGTAGAAAATGTAGACTGAAAAGGGGTTCCAAGGAAAGCAATCTCACATAGAGATCTAACCATAAATTCTTAACACGGGAGGTCATGGTGGGAAGTCACACCCCAGGCATATAACTTTTTTTTCTAAAAAGGTTATCTGTACCTTAAGCAAGCCCTGTGCATTGCTTTGGTGCATCCAGGTGAATACACCTTTGAAATGCTTCTTTTTCAAAGTAACCACTTTCAGAAGAACACATAATCTTAACTGCCCTGTAATCTGATCCCAGCCTTGCTGGCTCCCACCCTCAAGTAATCTTCCTTACATTCCAAATGCATAAAATTTGCATTTGCAGCCTGTCATTTCCTGGAAGCATTTGTCTCAGTCTGCTGAGATCTTACTCCCAGGTGTGTCTTCTTCGGTTTGGCTCAAAAAGAATTTTATGAAAACCTTCTAAAGTTTGGACGTTATTATATCAACATGACTAAGGGGGAAGTAAATGTTGGAGTGTCTGTCATATCATGTGAAAAAGAATAAACCTTAGTTGTTGTCTTTGCCATTTGTAGTATTTGGCTTAATAAAGAATTCGAATCAATAAGTTAGGTTTAAGGAATCAAAATTTAATTCAAATTAAATATGGTAGAGAAGAGAATGCCATTTTTGTTATATTCCTGGAAAGAGCTACATTACAGAACAGCCTCAGTTCCTTAGCCATCACTTAAAAGAGAAAGTCATAGGAAGGTGAGTTTCCTAACTCCTACTTAATGATAATGTGAGAGAAAAATAAACTTCGTGATGTAATGCCATTCACTAATATTTTGTGATTTGTGTGTTACCACAGCATATACCCTGCTAGCGTGACAGTCAGTAAGGAAAGTAGTTATGCAATGGACTAGTTTTTCCATGCAGAAATTGCTACTGTCAACGTAAGAAACATCCAAACCCATAGGGAATTTTATAAGCATTTATTTGAGCCAAACTGTTGACCTATGCCAGGGAGCATAACCTCAAGTGCTCTGAAAAATAATACTTTTCAGCTTCTTCTATGCATTTGAAATTAAGGAGGAGAGGTAGGAAGATTGGAGAAAGAGAAAGCAAGACAGGGATTAAATTACAGGACATTTAACAGGATTATGTGCTCTCTTGAGTGTTAATACCCCCTTGGAGGAGTATTATTTCTGGTATTTCAAAGGTATACTAACCTAGAGGTACAAGAATAATGGACAGGGCTTTCACTAACAAAGGCACAGCTACCCACTATGACTAGCCCACTTAAGAATTTATGATCAGATCAATCTGTAAGGTTACTTGACATAGAACTCTTGTTCGTTTGTTTTTCCATCTACACTACCCTATAATGGAAATTGTCAAGGAGTAAAGATAATACATTTATTAGTTAATAAATGTGTTCATAAATTGTTTATATATTCATTAAACTATGTGTTCAATGAGTATATACTGTGTGCCAGTTTTTCTATAATATATTGGAGAAAAAGTTCTGAGGAAGAACAGCATGACTTCTCAGCACTAACCAGTAGTTTTGATTAGGTGATTCTCATGATTGCTTCCAATTCTAAGGTTTCTAGTGTCAAATCAATATATTAATGGAAGATTGCTACCACCAGATTCTACTGGATAATACTCATAATATTTAGCCACCCTCATTTTTATATACATGAGAATATTTGTGTATATATATATACATGTTTGCATTTATACAGACATGTTTTATATTTCTGATCATAAAAATTGCCAGAAATTGTGAGAGTTTATTCAGCTTGGAAGTTAACAAGTTACCTTGAATGCTAGCAAAAAGCAAAAGACACCTGGATCAGAAACAGAGCACAGTTTATTATTCATAGCAAAAGTTGTAGCCAAAAATATCACCATTTGCACTGAGACCCAGTTTCTACAGGAAAGAAGGATGAGGTCCAGCTGACCCAAGCACATGCAATGGATTGCACTACAGAAAAGAAATCTCGAGTTTAGGAAATATCAACCTTTTATCCTGCCCACACTTTGTCAAAGAGAGACGCATTAATTTTTTTATAACAGCCAATAAATCTGTTCTCTGCTGTGGAGGGAGATACTATCCCTATCTCTGTTTTCCAACATTGTTCTGTATTAAACATCCCTGAGAAGATAATCAGAACAAAGGCTGCCAGTGCTTCTCTCACAAGATATGCTGAAACTCTAGAGATCCATAGAGAACTATCTTGCAATAATGATAACTACTAGATCATAAGCTACCATAAACCAGAACTGAAACTATCATTTTCATCACCATATCTTCAATTTCTAGTGATGCCTAGGCCACAGGAACTGGATCTCACCTGTATTGAAGTCTTATAATATGTTAAGACTTTTCAAGCCCTGTATGCATTAACTTATTGAATCCAAGCAAGCATTATAAGATAGTTACAGATAGTTCTGGTGATATGGCTCAGTGGGTGAGTGCTGACCCATGAACCAGGAAGTCACAGTTTGATCCGCAGTAGAGGGCATGCAGGAGACAGCCAATGTATGATTCTCATCACTAATGTTTCTATCTCTCTCTCCTTCTCCTTTCCTCTCCCTGAAATCAATAAAAACATATTTTAAAAAAGATAGTTTCAAATATTGTCCGTACTTTACACATGAAGAAACTAAAGCCAAAAGATTTTAGCAACTCATCCAAGATCATAGAACAAATAAGTCATGGAACTTAAGCATGCATTTCTTGAAGAAGTGAATTGAGTGAATGGATAGATGAATAACTCTGAAACAGAAAGGAAGCATCTGCAGTTACATAGCATCAAGTTTTGTACCAGGTTGCAATTTTGAGTTTGATCACAAGGCAGTTCCATCCCAAACCTCACATACTATTAAAACCAGACAAAAATTAGAGACTAATGCAGATTGTTATTTTATCTGTTTATTTCTATAAGTGCAATATGCTCAGGGACTCTGCATTAAGTCTGTGCTATCACATGTCTAATTGAAACTTTACTGCCTACATTTAATTGCTTGACTTGGCCAAACTTCATGGTAAAAAATGAATTCTTTCTGAAAAAATATGAGAATGTATTTCATTCTTATTGTTCTTAGTAGTATGTTCATTGGCAGGACATTAAAAACAAGAAGAATTGCTCTGTTTTATTAGCTGTGGAATAAATGTACAATGGAAAAATTAGCTCATGACTGAAACAGAGAGAAATCATTTCTGTGCTATGTGCTGTCCCTAGATGGAGACAGGACTGTAGCTGCACAAATACATACCACACTGTCTTGTTTTGTTTTTGTTTTTTTTGTTTTTTTTTAATGCAATCTGTGTATTTGTTTTTAATCCCCTTCCTCATAGAATTAACTAATTTGTCCAAGTTGCAAACATAAATAAGTATGTACTAACATAGAAAGAGACTGAGAAATATGCATTCCACATTATCAATAGAATATATACAAAAGTGGAGAAAGGGAAAGAAATTTCAGAAAAACCAAAGAAAAATAAGAGAGCCATTATCACATTAATTTGTATACTTTCTTCCAATATTTACTTTAATTGATTCATCAATAAACTCATACGACACATTTATTGAGCACTTACTATATGCCAGGTACCTTAAGATGCTGGGGACATAGCGTGTACAAATGAAACAAATAGGTATTCCTGTTGTGCATTCTAGAGATGTTTTTTTAGATAGTACATGTCAAATTTTTGAAAACTTCATTTTTAGCATGTTATAAACACTTTCACATCTTACCCTTTTATTTTTATATCCATAATTTTAAAGGTCTGAATTAAATTCTCTTACCTGAATAACTAATGGTTTAAATTACTTTTCTGTAGTTGCTATATTTCATTTTTAAGCAAATAACCCCCCAATGAAGATGTTGACAGATCAATTTCGTCTTCATATTTTCAATTAGTATATTTTGCAGCTCATGTTTTTCCTGGATTTGTGCATATAGTCTTTGGGCATTCTGCTTCTCTAGTTCTGTACAAGAGGCATATTTAAGACATTGAATTTTCTGGCAGCAGAACTATCAATGGATTACTTTAGAGGCACTTAAGAATGATGCTCCTGAAATTTCAGTTTTCATAGATGGTAGTTGAAATTTCAAGGTTAGCAATCCATCTCTATTCTTTTTTAAAATGCCTGTACCATGCCCTACCTGGTTTGGCTTAGTGGGTAGAGTGTTGGCCTATGGACTGAAGTGTCCCAGGTTCAATTCTGGTTAAGGGCACATGCCTGGGTTGTAGGCTTGATCCCCAGTAGAGGGCATGCAAGGCAGCCGATTAATGATTCTCTCACATCATTGATGTTTCTCTCTCTCTCTCTCTCTCTCTCTCTCTCTCTCTCTCTCTGTCTCTGTCTTTCTCTCTCTCCCTCTCCCTTCCTCTCTGAAATAAATAAAAATATATTTAAAAAAAATAAAATGCCTGTACTCTGCAATATCTTGCATATCTGCAATTGTCCACATTACTATAGAGAACGGGCTTTATAAAGTACAAAAAAGCAGAAGGCTAGTGGTGCTCATCGTACACTATACATACAGAACAGGAAGTACATTTTTGTGTTTAGTTATGAGAGTGTTTTTTTTTTCCATCAATGCTGTGAAATACTTAGTATGGGATTATCTAACATGAAAGAATTCTGTCCAAGTTTAAGCATGTGTATAGTTGGCGGGGTAAAGGGAGCAGGTGTGAATCTCATTAGTGCAACAGTTTAGTTGTCTGGAGTCAATAATTAGGAGTGATTTTTATGTATTTTGAGGCTGTTATAATACTTAAATGGAAGAAAAGGCTGTGGATGGAATAGGTTATAACTGTAAGATCTAGTATAGTTATTTCACTTTCAGGTAAAGGAGCTAAGGACATTTAAATATATCCCAATATTCACTTTTTATTAAAATTGATCTTTTCTTGCTATAAATTTTTCTAGAGTATAGATGAATATTTGTATAAAGAACTTATGATTAATGCCTTATCAACTCTTCTGGTTTTCAAAGGATTTGTGATTTTGGAAGCAAAAGAGAGAAAATGCTACAATGTCCTTGTAATGCACACAGTATTAGGCATAAAGCAGTTGTCAATGCTCCTTATAAAATTTGCCTAGGGAATGTTTAATGGCTAGACAGAGGGTCATAATACAGCACTAAAAAAAAATCTATTTTAGATTCAGATTTCAAACAGAGCAATATTCTTCCCACCAAAATCCTACATAAAAGTATAAAATCAAGAACAGGAAAGCCAGAGTAAAAATGCAACCTCTCTTAATTCCTACAACCCTTAGAAATCAAGAGACATACAGCTGTAGTATTATTCTGCTATTTCAGAGTCCACAAAGAGAGACTATGAATTTGGTTATCAATAATCTTTTTATGTAAAAACATTCAGAGTAAATCAGACCACATGAGAATGTCTAATACAAGTGAATAATGCATTCTAGTAATAGTTCTTGATAAATGTAATCCTCCATTTCCCTACCCAAAAACACCAAAATAAGCAATTGATATGATTTGTTTTTGTTCTATATTAAAATACTTAAAAACCTGGGTTTTTATTTTAATTTACCAGTTCTTTAATGAAATTACATAAATAATTAAGATACTTGAGACAAAAAAAAGATTTGAATCATATTTTCCCTATGTTACCATCTCTTATATTTTATTGTTTAGTGGTATATAAGTAGAAATAACAAAGTGATGCTTTCCCCTTTTCCTGTATTTAGTGTTATCTTGAAGTGAGAAAGAGAAAGAGAAAGAAAAAGAGAGCAACAGAGAGAGAAAAAAAAAAGCTAAACTTCATTATTTTTTCTCCACTCATCTTTCTGAGCAATTATTTGTTCCTGAATAATGCATGTCAATTGAATTTGTACACATTCACATAATTTATAAACTGTCAGAACAGTTTTATGCAACTGCCAAATTAAAATATTATGCTCATTAAAATGTAGCATTCCTTATTTATATTATGCAATATTTGTTAGGGAATGTGAATGACTCAAAAGCATTTTTTAATTATTTAGTGAGGCCCACTTCTTCTATAACATACACAGGCCATAAAATCCATGATAGGCATTACACACTGAGAGTTATTTTCTTAAAAGAAAAATAAATATTAAATTTGTTAATTGTACCCATGACCCCTCCTGCCAAAAAAAATTATTAATTATAAAGTTTAATATTTAAATTAGAGTTATAAAAAGTTAGAACTCTCCATGGCCAGTGTGGCTTAGTTGGTTGGGTGTCATTCTGGGCACTGAAAGGTTGCTGGTTCAATTCCTGCTCAGGGCATATGTCCAGGTTGCAGGCCAGATCTCCCTCTGGAGAATGTGCAGGTGGCAGCCAATCAAAGCAGCATTCATATATTCATGTTGATGTTCCCCTCTCTCCCTCTCACCTTCTTTCTCTCAAAAAAAAAAAAAAATCAGTAGAATTACAAAAAAAATAAACTAGAGCTAAATTGTACATCTTCCCCAATAAAGACTCAAAACTATATACATAAATACTTTGATTTGCCCCTATTTTTTTGATTACATATTTTTAGTTATCTGTTAATTTTTAAAGTATAATTCAATTATGAAGTGATAATTTATGGAAATAAATATGATATCCTATTAACTCATATATTGAGGCATAATTTCCCTAATAAATTTATCCATTTAGTGTTATAGTTGTACTAGAGACCGGGTGAATGAAAATTCATGCACCAGAGGGAGGGTCCCTCAGACCGGCCTGACCTCTTTCACAATCTGGAGTCCCTCAGGAGTGGAAGGCGACACAGTGATCAGGGGAAGGCAATGCCCCATCACACCTCTGCTGCTGCCATTGCCAGCAGTGCAAGCCTCGGCTGGCCCCAGTTTCCTGAGCCTCCGGGGTCCCTGGGGAGCTGGGTAGCCGCCATTTGAGGCTTGACTGCATCTTAGGCCTGCCCTAGGCAGCTGGGGGGGGGGGGGTTGAGGGGCCTGAGGGACTCCAGAGGTAGGTTTGTGGAGCGGCTGGGCCTGCTTGGGGGTGAGCTTAGCCTTACTGTGTGCCTGCCGCCCCAACAAGGCTGAAGGGATTGGGCACTGCCATCCTGTGGCTAAGGGTACTGCCATCTTTGAGGGTATGGCAGGCAGTTAGCATATTCCCTCTTTATTAGATAGAATACCTTTTGACAATCACAAAATTCACTTGTTCCTACTTGTGGTCAATGCCCTCCCCTATCACAAACTTCTGGCAACCACTGTCTATTTTCTTTTTCTACAGGCTTGTCCTCTCCACAATGTCATATAAATAAAATAATATGTCCTCTCCACAATGTCATATAAATAAAATAATATGGCCCATAACCATTTAAATTTGGCTTCTTTCACTTAGCATAATGTTTTGGGTTTTTTTTTTGTTTGTTTGTTTTGTTTTTTATTAATTTTTTATACATATCTCCCCATTGCCCCCCCTCCCTCCCAGGCATACCCCAACCCCCCAGTGTCTATGTTCATTGGTTATAATTATATGCATAGATACAAGTCCTTTGATTGATCTCTTATCTACCTCACCTAACTTCAATCTTCCTGCTGTAATTTCACAGTCTGTTTGAAGCTTTACTGTCTCTGTATCTATCCTTTTGTTCATCAGTTTATAATGTTCTTTATTATCCCCCAATGAGTGCGATCATGTGATGCTTCTCCTTCATTGACTGGCTTATTTCACTAAGCATAAGGCTCTCCAGTTCCAACCAGGTTGCTGCAAATGGTAAGAATTCCTTCTTTTTAATGGCTGCATAGAATTCCATTGTGTAGATGTACCACAGTTTTCTGATCCACTCATCTGCTGACGGGCACCTAGGCTGTTTCCAAATTGTGGCTATTGTAAATTGTGCTGCTATGAACATAGGGGTGCATAAATCCTTTCTGATTGGTGTTTGTAATTTCTTAGGATAAATTCCTAAGAGTGGTATTACAGGGACAAATGGGAGATCCATTTTTAGTTTTTTGAGGAAACTCCATACTGTTCTCCACAGTGGCTGCACCAATCTGCATTCCCACCAACAGTGCACAAGGGTTCCTTTTTCTCCGCATCCTCGCCAACACTTGTCGTTTGTTGATTTGTTGATGATTGCCATTGTGACAGGTGTAAGATGGTTTCGCATTGCCGTTTTGATTTGCATCTCTCAGATGATTAATGACTTTGAACATGTTTTCATGTGTCTCTTGGCCTTCATTCTGTCGTCTTTTGAAAAGGTTCTATTTAGGTCCGTTGCCCATTTTTTTATTGGATCCTTCATCTTCCTTTTATTAAGTTGTATAAATTGGTTGTAGATTTTGGAGATTAAACCTTTATCAGTGATAGCATTTGCAGATATGTTCTCCCATGCATTGATCTTTCTTGTGGTTTTGTTGATGGTTTCTTTTGCTGTGCAAAAGCTTTTTATTTTGATGTAGTCCCATTTGTTTATTTTTTCTTTAGCTTCCATTGCCTTTGGAGCAGTATCAGTGAAGAAGTTCTTTCGGCATATATCTGAGATTGTGCTGCCTGTGAATTCCTTTAGTATTTTTATGGTTTCCCTTCTAATGTTTAAGTCCTGTATCCATTTTGAGTTTATTTTTGTATTTGGTGTAAGTTGGTGGTCCAGTTTCATTTTTTTGCATGTATCTGTCCAATTTTCCCAACACCATTTATTGAAGAGGCTATCTTGGCTCCATTGAATGTCCATGCCTCCTTTGTCAAATATTAATTAAGCATAGTAGTTTGGGTGGATATCTGGGTTCTCTATTCTATTCCATTGATCTATATGTCTGTTCTTGTGCCAGTACCAGGCTGTTTTGAGAACAGTTGCTTTGTAGTATAGCTTGAAGTCTGGTATTGAGATCCCACCTACTTTATTCTTTTTTCTCAGAATTCCTGTAGCTATTTGTGATCTTTTTTTGTTCCAGATGAATCTATGGAGAATTCTTTGTAGGTCTGTAAAATATGTCGTTGGTATTTTAATGGGTAATGCATTGAATCTGTAGATTGCTTTGGGTAGTATGGACATTTTAATGATGTTGATTCTCCCAATCCATGAGCATGGTATGCTCTTCCATCTGTTAACATCTTTCTCTATATCTTTTTTCAGTGTCCAGTAGTTTTCTGCATAAAGGTCTTTTACCTCTTTAGTTAAGTTTATTCCTAGGTGTCTTAATTTTTTTGGTGCGATGGTAAATGGGATTGCTTTTTTAGTTTCTCTTTCTATAATTTCACTGTTAGTGTATAGAAATGTCACAGACTTCTTAGCATTAATTTTGTATCCTGCTACATTGCCGAATTCATTAATTAAGTCAATTAGTTTGGGAATGGAGTCCTTTGGGTTTTTTATGTACAATATCATGTCATCTGCAAATAAGGACAGCTTTACTTCTTCTTTTCCAACTTGCATGCCTTTTATTTCTTCTTGTTGTCTAATTGCAATGGCTAATACTTCCAGTACTATGTCGAACAGGAGAGGTGAGAGTGGGCATCCCTGTCTTTTTCCTGTTCTTAGGGGAAATGGTTTTAGTTTTTGCCCATTGAGTATGATGTTAGCTGTGGGTTTATCATCATATAGCTTTTATGATGTTGAAGTATGATCCTTCTATTCCCACTTTGCTGAGAGTTTTTATCAAGAAATGATGTTGGATTTTGTCAAATGCTTTTTCTGCATCAATTGATATGACTATGTGATTTTTATCTCTCAATTTGTTTATGTGATGTATCACATTTATTGATTTGCAGATATTGAACCATCCCTGCATTCCTGGGATGAATCCTGCTTGGTCATGGTGTATGATCTTTTTGATGTACTGCTGGATCCGGTTTGCTAGAATTTTGTTGAGGATTTTGGCATCTATGTTCATGAGAGATATTGGCCTATAATTCTCTTTCATTGTGTTGTCTTTATCTGGTTTTGGTATTAGGGTGATGCTGGCTTCATAGAAGGTGTTTGGTAGTATTCCTTCTTCTTGAATGTTTTTGAATAGTCTGAGGAGGATAGGTTTTAATTCTTCCTTGAATGTTTGGGAAAACTCTCCTGTGTATCCATCTGGACCCGGGCTTTTATTTGCTGGAAGCTATTTGATTACTGCTTCAAATTCTTCCATAGTTATTGGACTATTGAGATGTTTGGAATCCTCCTCATTGAGTTTTTGGAGGTTATATTTTTCTAGGAAAATGTCCATTCTTGCAGGTTTTCCAATTTGTTGGAATAGAGTTGTTCATAGTATTTTTTAACAATCCTTTGTATTTCCACAGGGTGTGTTGTTATTTCTCCTCTTTCATTTCTGATTTTGTTTATTTGGGTCTTCTCTCTTTGCTTCTTGGTGAGCCTGGCTAGGGGTCCATCAATCTTGTTTATCCTTTCAAAGAACCAGCTCTTTGTTTTGTTGATCTTTTCAATCGTTTCTTTGGTCTCCAAGTTGTTTATCTCCACTCTGATCTTCACTATTTCCTTCCGAGTACACTGGGCTTTTCTTGTTGCTCACGTTCTAGCTCTTTGAGTTGTAGGTTTAGGTGATTTATTACCATTGTTTCCTGTTTTTTGCAGTAGGCTTGTAGGGCTATGAACTTCCCTCTCAAGACTGCTTTCACTGTGTCCCATAAATTTTGTATTGTTGTGTTGTCACTGTCATTTGTTGCCATGATGTTTTTTATTTCTTCCTTGATCTCTGTGGTTACCCAGTCGTTGTTTAAAAGCATGCTGTTTAGTCTCCATGTGTTTGATGTCTTTCTATTGTTTTTATTATAGTTGATTTCCAGTTTTATGCCACTGTGTGTGATCTGAGAAAATGCTTGATATGATTTCTATCTTCTTGAATTTGAAGAGACTTTTCTTATGACCCAACATATGATCTATCTTTGAAAATGACCCATGAGCACTGGAGAAGAATGTATATTCTGTGGCTTTGGGGTGAAATGTTCTGAAGATGTCAATTAATTCCATCTGGTCTAGTGAATCATTTAGGATTGATGTTTCTTTGCTGATTTTTTGTTTAGAGGATTTGTCCAATAGTGACAGTGGGGTATTAAAGTCTCCTACTATGATTGTATTGCTGTCAATCTCTCCCTTAATATCCTCCAAGAGTTTTTTTTTATGTATTTAGGTGCTCTTATATTGGGTGCATATATGTTTACCAGAGTTATTTCTTCTTGTTGGATTGTTCCCTTTAGTATTATGAAGTGGCCTTCTTTATCTCTTGTTATGTCCTTCACTTTGAGATCTAATTTGTCAGATAAGTATTGCAACCCCAGTTTTTTTTTAATTTCCATTTGCCTGAAATACCATCTTCCTTCCCTTCACCCTCAATCTGTGTGCGTCTCTTTTCCTAAGGTGGGTTTCTTGCAGACAGCAGATATATGGATCATGTTTTCTTATCCAATCGGTTACTTGCTAAAGGGAAGATGAAAATAGAATGTAGAACTCTAATCCCGAAATAAAATAAAGAGAAAACAAAATGACACTTTTTTTTCCAAAAACAGTAAAGTACTAGTAGTAATTAATAATACTAGTTTAAAAGAAAAATATAGTAATTATAAACGTAAAATCAATTGAGGCAGAAAGAAAAAAAATTCTTTTAATTAAAATATGTGAAAATGAAAAATAAAGAATTAAAAATTAAGAAAAAGAAAAAAGGGGAAAAAAAAAGAAGAAGAAAAATAGAATGGTCCTTCACTTCCACTATTATTCTGCTTGGCACTCCTGTTTCCCAGTAGGGGAGGTATTGCAGTTCCCTGTATTCCCCTCTTGGTGTTTTAATCTCTTTATTCTCTTGTGGTTATGCGAGAGCCAATTTGTGTGTCATCCATTGGGTGGCAGTGTTTCGGAATTGATCTCTGAGACAAAGCACAGGACCTCTCCAGGCTGTGCTCAGATCCTGCTACTCTGTGGTTCCCAAAACCAGTTTGTGAGGGTTTTGCAGCCTGGACACTGCAATAACTCCCAGGTTGTCCCTCTGCCCCAGAGAAAAAGAAAAAAAAAAAAAGAGTCGTTTTCTGGAGCTCTCCTCTTTCAACAGCTCAGAGGGTTTGCCTTCACACTCAGGGATCACGCCCCGACCACCTCCTCGGACCTCTCCAGAGGCAGCTTTCCCACAGCCCGGCTCCCACAGTGTGCGAGTCTCTGCCCTGGGGGGGTAGGAGACCTCACCCTTGCCCAGGCTAAGTCTGACCCTTCCAAGCACCCTGTGGATCTCTGAATTCTCCGCCTGCGCGTCTGTGCCGCCTGGGAAGCTGTGCTCTGGGTCCTGGCTGCTCTGTGGGTGCCTCCGTCAGCCGCAGCTTTCAGATCTTGGCAGGCATCCACCTCCCCCTTAAGTCAGGCGCAATCTGACCTTTCCGTGTGCTCTGTGGATCTCTGACTCCGCCGCGTGTCTGCGCCGATTGGAGAGCGGAGTTCTGGGTCCCCGGGTTCCTGGCTGCTCGATGGGTGCCCAGCCGAAGGCTTCAGAGCGCCGCAGACATCCACCTCCCACTGCAAGATGGCTCGGGCTCCGCGTTCGCGCTGGTGGCTCCGGCCAACAAAAACCCCGTGGCAGTGGGGCTGCCTGGCCGGGAGAGCCCCCTCCAGCAGTTCCCCGCCTTCCCCTGGAGGACAACTGACTCCTAGCTTGCCAACAAACACTCCCAATGCAACTCTCAGCTGCTCTCTCTCCCTCTGCCCAGCGACAAAGCTCCAGACGCGTCCGTCTACTCCGCCGCCATTTTCTCCTCCTCCAGCATAATGTTTTGATATGCATCTGTGTCTGTTACATGTCTCAGTAGTAGGCTACTTCTTTTTTATTACTGAGTATTATTTCATTGTATGGATGTGCCACAATTTGTTTTTCTAAAACAAGTTGATATGCATCTTAATTTCTTTCAATTTTGATTATTGTGAATAAAGATGTACATTAGCATACATATTTTGTATAGTTCTATATCTTCATTTCTTTTCGATAAATCATAGAAATGGGATTGCTGAGTCATAATGCTAATCAATGTTTAATTTCATGTCAACATTTATTTACTGCCTCTTCCTATAAGATTATACTCTTCTCCCTTTGAATCAAGGTTCTTCTCATAATTTGCTTTATCCAATGAAACATGAGCAAAAGCACCTGTACAGCTTCTGAGTAAAAACTTGCAGAAACAACACATGATTTTCCCCAATGCTTTTCCCTCAGCCACAAAAATGGCATGTCCCCAATGTGGCTACTGCTTCAGCCTGGATGTAAGAAAGAAGACATCAGAGCAGGATACAGGCAGCCCATAGCCCAAATGAAACCTCAGTGAAAAATGAACATTCACTGCTGTGTGAGATGGAGGTTTTGAGTTTGTTACTTCAGCATAACCTAGTAAAAGCTGGTGGATAGCCCTGGCTGGTTTGGCTCAGTGGATAGAGCATCGGCCTGTGAACTAAAGGGTCCCCGGTTCAATTCCAGGCAAGGGTAGGTGCCTTGGTTGTGGGCACATCCCCAGTGGTGGGTGTGCAGGAGGCAGCTGATTGATGTCTTTCTCTTATCAATGTTTCTGGATCTCTGTTCCTCTTCCTTTCTCTCTGTAAAAAAAAAAAAAAAAAAATCAGTAAAATATATATTTAAAAAAAAAGCAAATATATATATTTTTTTAAAAAAAGCTGGTGGATAAACTTATAAACTGTTTCTTTCTACCCTACTTAATTTTGTGTAACATTTAAAATCTACTTCTTTGAACTTTTTTCTTTATTCCTTTGAACTTGCTATAAAACTGCTTTTCTTTTCTAAACTTTTCTTTGCTGCTCCATTACTATTTTCATTTGGGTCCTTCTCCTGCTGCCATTCTTTCTATACCTAAGACTTTAAATCACACCTTTATTTCCTCACACTAATTATACTATAGTAGATGTTTAAGTGGTCTTACAGTTTTAAATTTATAACCTCCTAGTCTAAATTATGTATTCCCGATACAGTATAAAAGTATTAAAAAAATAAAAATAAAACAACACACTTTCTGGTGCAGTCACTATGGAGAACCATAAGAGGTTTACTCAAAAAATTTTAAAATAGAACTACCATTTGACCCAGAATCCCACTTTAGGAACATATCCTAAGAATCCTGAAATACCAATTAGAAAGAATGCATGCATCCCTATGTTCACCGTAGCACTATTTACATTAGGTAACATCTGGAAACAGCCCAAGTGCCCATCAGCAGATGAGTGGATAAAAAAAAAAAAAGCTGTGGTACATTTACACAATGGAATACTATGCTACTATAAAAAAGATATTTTACCCTTTGAGACAGCATGGAGGGACCTGGGGAGTATTATGTTAAGTGAAATAAGCCAGTCAGGGAAAGACAAGTATCACATGATCTCACTTACATGTGGAATCTAATGAACAAAATTAACTGATAGACAAAATAGATCCAGAGACATGGGAGCATGGGGTGGGAGGCAGAAAGAGATCAACCAAAGAATGTATATGCATATAGGCATAACCATGGACAGAGACAATAGTGTGGTGAAGGCCTGGGGAGGGGGAGGGAGTGGAGTGGAGTGGTCAAAGGGGAAAAGGAATGACATTTATAATACTTTCAACCATAAAGATAAAAATAAATAAAATAAAACCAATGGAACAAGAAAAATCCCCTTTCCTGATATTGTTTCTACTAAATCCTTCAGCAACAATTCATTGCTTATGGGGCTAGTCTCACTGAAGTACTTTCAATCGGTCCCTGAATTCCCTTCTGTTCCACTTCCCCCATTACTAATGTCTTCTGTTACTCATTTCAGTAAAACTCTTCCCAATCACACAGGCATAGTCTTTGTTTCAGGATTTGCCACAGATATTTCAGTTTCCCTTAACCCTATTTTTCCTCATTGTTTTAAATCATCCAAGGCATATCTGACATTTCATTCCTTTAGGAGAACCTTCTTAGTGATTCCATTCAGTTGCCATGGGTACCTCTAAAGTCTTCTCCATAAAGCAGCCAAAATTACCTTTAAAAACACATGTCCATCATCCATTCTCTCTCCCCTGCTTAAGTTATTTCATTGGGCACTTAGGATAAGGGCTAAAATCTTGAGGCCTAGATGAGTTGGCCCTCTGTGCCTTTGCAGCCTCTTCCCTCCACAGCATCTGGCCTTGGGGGTCTTCCTTTTGTTCCATTTAACACGATGCTCCTACCCACTGTGGGGCCTTTGTGTTTGCTGTCCTCTCTGCCTAGAATGGGATTCCTTTAGCTCTCTTTTCCTAGTTAACTCCTGCTTAATTTGCATTACTTCCTCAGAGAACCGTCCCCTGACTTCTCTGAGCAGATTCAAACTTCTTAATACACATCTTTTTTGCACCATTTACCTACCCTTCTTTCAGTGTACTTACCGCAGGTGTAATTTTATTTGTGTGATTTTCACGTCATCTATCTGTTTGGGCTTTAGTATTATAGACCTATGTCATCCATGGAACAAAACAATATCTGGCACATTAATTGCTGGATGCTTCTTTCTGTATCTGTACTGTACTGATTTGTAGTATTGTATTTATTCACAATCTAGATCCCTTACTCTATACTGACATTTATTCTTATTTGCTTGTCTCATCACTACTAGTACACTAGCAAACATAGGCATCTAATAGGTTCTATTAGTTGAATAAATGAGTTATTTCTAGTTATTCTCCAATATAACTACTTTCAGATTGAAGGCTAGTTACAGAGCAAAAGTAATATTTAAATGCATCAATATGCAGACACTCAAAACATTTCAATCTATAGTTTCCTTTACATATTCAAATGAACCTGGTTAAAAAAACCCATGAATGCCTACTATCATCAGCACTATTATAGTTGCCTGACCAAATTTCAGTCATGAATAATTTTTAGTGTACATTCTCAATATTGCATTTGGCAGATAAATATTGATTTATCTGAAATTTAAGTTTAGCTGGAGATACCCTTATTATTATTTCCTGAGTCTGACAAATCTAAAATGATGCCTTTTAAAGCAACCATGACTGCTCTACATTGAGCGCTGTCTACTGATGATTTTATTTCATCCTACAACCAAATGAGTAGGTTTTATAAAATTTACTTTGAACATATGGGAAACTAAGGCACAGAATAAAGAATTTTATCAGGGTCACATGACTGTGGAGTGACAAGTCTGATACATGTCTTGAGGTATATAAGCCTACATTCCTGACCACTGTAATATCCCACCTCAACTGATAGTGTCTACACTGTTGAGCATAATCAGGTGACAGAAAGACTTTTGTCCTAAAATCTCCAAATGTCTTGTAACTGTGGTAATCCAGAAATCCCAATGTAAAACCAGCATTGGATTTGTGAAACAGCAAACGAATTTCTGATACTCCCTAAAGAATTTTAGAGCTTTAGCCACTTAATGGATTCTGAATTTACATGAATGTGCTACAGTATCACCAGCAGTGTAAGTTACAATATTGGGTCTGTTATTACCTATGAGTTAACTGTTTAAGAACGTTCTATGGCATACGAAAATATCTAGATACAGCTTAATGTCCTCAGATCAATGTAATTGATACCTCCCCTGGTGACAAAAACATCTCCAAGATCATGTTCCCTGAGGATTTATAAGGATTTGCACTGTATTCATCATTTTATTTCAGTGCTAACCTTCGATATTAACAGACCTCCCAGTGTTTTCCATTGTAACCATTAAAATATCATATGAATGGGTGCATTTTTTGAAATGTTATTTATTTTGAATATCTTTTGTAAGTATTAATTCTAATTTCTCTCTCTTTAAATTGAATTGTTAGGTGACTTAAAATAGTTCTTGAATTCTATCCAAAAGGCAGCTTGGGCACAGTGATGGATTAAATGATTCTTGTGCAGAGATTACATATCAACTTCAAAGATGGTAAGAAAGAAATTTTAAGGTGTATCATATGTCAAGAATGTTGGGCCTCCAAGGTGTTGTGCATTCAATCATTCTTTAACAACTTATTTCCAGGAAAACTAGATTTCTCAGGTTTCATGCAAAGTAAACCTCTGCTCCTTCATCATGAGATAAATTTCACCAAGCAGTGGGTCTTGGACACAGCTTTAAAATGGTTATATCCCAAACTGAATACATACATTTCTCTAGCTGGTTCATTGAAGTTAGCTCCCTCACTTTTAATCACCCTCCTCACATCACTCTACTGAGATCTTGTCACTGAGCCCACCAGAGTTAAGCTGACCCCAATCTTGGATATGGCTGCAAAATACAAAGTCAACAGTGCAGTTTCTTGAGTCAGACAGACTTGAATTTAAATACCAGATCTATTTATTAGTTGTGTGACCCGGGGCCGAATATTTAACCATTCTTTCCTCCAATTTATTAACTTGAAAATTCACAATAATAGCACCAACTTGTTAGAATTGTTATGAATATTAAATGAAAAATGCAAGAGGATTACAGATAGATACTAAAGTAAGCCAAAATGTTAACTAATAATTATCATTTCAGGTCAGAAAAATGGCAGTAAGGCCATTCCTCAAATGATACTACTCTTTTTTTTATGGATAATATTTTTCTTTATTGATTAAAGTATTACATATATGTCCTTATTACCCCACCCCCACCCACCCCCACTCATGCCCTCACCACCTTGGTGTCTGCGTCCATTGCTAGGCTTTTATGCATGCATACAAGTCCTTTGGTTGATCTCTTTCCCTTACCCTCAACCTTTCCTACCTTCCCTCTGAGATTTGATGGTCTGATCGATACTTCTCTGTCTCTGGATCTGTTTTTTGTTCATCAGTTTATGTTGTTCATTATATTCCACAGATGAGTGAGATTATGTGATATTTACCTTTCTTTGACTGGCTTATCCATCCATGCTGTTGCAAATGGTAAGAAAGCCTTTTTCTCCTCCTTCTCCTCCTCCTCCTCCTCCTCCTCCTCCTCCTCCTC
>JAAGEH010000286.1:31791121-31869778 GCA_011751065.1 Lasiurus cinereus | reverse complement strand
TTCTTCTTTTCCTTCTTCTTCTTCTTCTTCTTCTTCTTCTTCTTCTTCTTCTTCTTCTACAGCAGATGTACCACTTTTTTAATCCACTTATCTGCTGATAGGCACTTAGATGTTTACAAATCTTAGCTATAGTAAATTGTGTTGCTATGAACATAGGGGTGCATATATTCTTTCTGATTGGTCTTTCTAGTTTCTTGGGATATATTCCTGGAAGTGGGATTACTGGGTCAAATGGGAGTTTGAGGAAACTTCATACTGTTCTCCATGGTGGCTGCACCAGTCTGCATTCCCACCATCAGTGTAAGAGGGTTCCTTTTTCTCCACATCTTAACCAGCACAAACACTAATCTTTAATTTCTAGATTGAATTTGCACTTAAGCAAGGCCTCCAAATATATTCATTTGCATAAATTATCACACCTATAATATTCTTCCAGAATAAAATCTGCCCCTGATATAGAGGAGAGAATTACAGCAAATATTTTTTTATACTATTAAAAGCATTGTCATTGGGTTTTGCCAAACATGTAGAATCTCAGATCTCTCCTGTGGGAACCTCTTTCCACGTCCCGCGTGGTTCAGGGTTCCCGGTTCGGGGTTCAGGTTCTGAAGGAGGTCGCACGCAAACGAAATGAGAGATCAGAAAACATTAATTTGGCAATATTGGGGAGCCAGGCAGGAGCCTTCCTCTAGTGGAAAGGACTGCCACTTGCTCTGGCTTTTTTCTCCCTTTTATTAAGGCTTTGGGACACACTCCTAGCCTTTAGGCAGGAAATAACAAAAACAGAAATTAACATGAAACAAACAGATAGAGGTTGCTTCAACCAATAATGTTTCAACTAAACAGTAATTAGCTCTGACCTTTCAAAGCAATTAAGGTTGACCAGCCTTCTGGCTTCCTGTTTACATCCATTTAGTGAGAACAATATTTGGTTTCCGACATCTCCCCCATTTTCTTTTCTCTAAAAAATCTTACACCTACAGACTAGAAATAAATATTAAGAACAAAAAATAAGACAAGCAACAATGGCTAAGCTAAGAGGTAAATGAATAAGTCTATAGTATCTTTCTTTTTGGACCAACAGTCCTTTGAGTCCCAGTTTTAATGTCCAACAGTTTTTTGAATGTACGTATTAGCAATGATATTTCAGTTCTGGATGGTGGACAAATGGTGGCAATGCAGGTCCGACCCTCTCTGGTTTGGTCCTGGGCAACCTGCATCGATGCATAGCTGCTGACTGTTAGGATGGCAAGGTATCGTCAGCATCTTCCATCTCTGCACTGCTTCTCCTTTCATCTTCATAGGTGAAGTATTCTCTGTTGTAGGAATTCACATGGTCTTGGAGCTGTTTTTCTGAAAATATATAAACATTCTCAACCAAAAGTTAGTAAAGGAATTTTTCCTATAAATTTGACTTTGGATCCTTTTTATTTTTGCCCAAATGATTTTCCTTTGGTTTATTTTAATACTATGTATGTTTTTCATGGGTGTCTTGCTGTTAACTAAAAAAAAATTTTTCTAGATGCAATTTGCTTACAGGATACTTTTTCCTTACATAATATTACTGTACTATCCCCCCTTTTTTATTTAATTATGAGGCTTTTGGAAAGTTTTTATAATGCAAATATGACTCCTTTATGTTTATTGCATGTTAAGTAATTTTACCATGCAATGAACTACCAATAGAAAATTTTTGTTACTACTTTAGGAACAACTTTTTTCCAGTACAATTAAATTTTCTTGAACATTCATCTATTTCAATTAACCAATTAAATTAATTTGAAAATTTAACTACTATTTTATTGTCAAATTTAATATTCTAACAACAATCTTAGTTTTATCCTGTAAATATTAGTGGAAAGAATTATTTGCATTCTTGAGTAGGCCCTAAGCATTCCTGGTGTTAGGTTGGATTTAGAATATAGGGCAGCTGTCAGCGAAGTCTGTCTGTTGCTGGGTCCCAATCTGAGCTGCACCAAATCTTCGTCTGTCATCTGTGTCCTAAACGCAGCTGGGCCAGGTCTCTGTCTTGTCACTTGGGTTCCGATCAGAGCTGGGCGTGGGAAGTGAAGTAGCCATGGGGCAGGAGACTTCCCTCAGAAGGGACAAAGGTTCAAGCCCCTGCAATGTTGGGAGGGTGAGGATCTGTGCCTCACCTCTGTTGATCCCCAAGTTTTCTCCTGATGGCCCCTCTGCAACTGTGCCTGTCTTAGGTTGTTCCTCCTCTGAGGAATCTTACCCGTCTCTGGCTAACCAGCCATCCTCCGGGGCCAAGCAAGTTGATGTGAAGTTCAGTTTTGTCTCCTTGGTATCCAATGCCCTTGTGGCCTCCACTCCCAGTACCTGCCTTGGAATCCCCTCGCTTGCTGGCGGGGTCCCGGCACTGATCACATATCTTGGGGAACCCAGGTTTCTTCTCTAGGGAGGGCCCACCTCACACCATTGGGTGAGAGACAGATTCATGGTACCAGCCAATACGAGGCTTCAACCTCAGCATGAACAGAAAGCTCAGGCGACAGCTATGGGAGGGTCCTTCTTGGCAAAAAGAGCAAGAAAAGCCAATATAGAATGCTCAAGTGCCTTCTCACTGCCTTAATTCCTTTTATGTTATTTTTTTAAAAATTGCTACCAAATATTCAGAGAATTAGATTGTAAGTTTGTTTGGGATATCTGTCAAAAAAATTATAATGACATTGTAGAATAATATGATGTAAGGATATTCTTTTGTTCTAGACCATGGCAATTCAATTTCAAACTGGCTATCAATTTCTTTTTGTATAGACAAGGTCTTAGTTACTTTATTAGAATACTTAATCAAATTGCTTACAAATACATTGGCTTTTTATTTAGCTGAAAACCTTGATTTTTATTTAAAAAGCTAATTTATTAAAGTAAGTATCTTAATTTTAAAAAGCAAAAGAAATTTGGTAAATGTTTATGTCTGATTCACAAGCCCCAGGTAATATTACCGTACAGCTGATAACTGTTGGTATTGCAAGAAATACGTTCTTAGGCATCTGTACTGTCCTCTTTACTATGCTCCCGGTGACATAGGACCCCAAATTCCTGTAGGAATAGCTTGCAGAACAATATCGGGAGTCAAAGTGACTGCTATAGTGCTGTTAAGATCCAGGCCTGCGCTTCCTGGAGTTGCTCGGATAAGGGAATCCACTGTTGGCCTTGCAGGGCAGGTTTCCCCTATTAATAACGGGACTGGGGTACACCCCTCTGGCCATTTCCCGGTGGTTGACTATACCCGGTATCTTGATTTAGAGGCTGCCCATTTCTATGAAATTTTGATTTACACTGTCTGGCCCAATGGTTACCTCTCTGACATCTAGGACACTGAGAGACTGGATCTCTCAGAGGCTGAATGTTTATGCCTCTCCCTAGAGTGCTACCTTGTGTCCTTCTTAGAAGCCAAAACCTTTACAACATTTAAAATATACTTATTAATTCTCATTTGATAAAGCTTTCCATGAAATTTCAAGTATATTAGATCGGTTAAATTTAAGAAGATGTCCTTTAAAAATAGAGAACAAATTTCTTGTATTACTCTGGGCCCATGGAGCTTTACAAGAATCATCTCTGTTAAAGCCTTGAAATTTTAACATGGAAAAAACCATCAAATATATATATTCATATATGATTTAAAGATTATAATATTTTTATAATTATCTTAAGATATTAATTATATTTTTACACTGTCAGTTGGGAATCACAGAATTAATCCTTTTTTATTAGACCAATCAACAACGTATTTTGAATTCCTAATTATTAGAAAAATTTTATTTTATTTTATCCCAATTTAATTTGCATTTAGCTGAAAACCTTGATTAATAACACATAATCTTCTCCTTTTGGTTCCTTTATGCAATTTTTCTTAAAAAATAAAGACCAGTTCTGGGTTTTTCTTTTTCTGCAGCTTTTGGGGAGAGATTCCAGCTTAAAACCCTGTCTAATATGTCCAAAAAGGTGGACAATTGCGCGCATTTCTTATTAAGCCGGGCTTCTCTCCTCACTAGTACAGAAATTACAGACACATCTCTAAATTTTTAAAACTTTTTCATGGCGAGAAAGGAGATTTTAGATTAGTATACTGGGAGAGTGGACTTTCATATTGGAAAACATCAGTAACTGATCTGGCCGAATTTCTTTTCATGCTTAAAAGATAAAGACAGATCTTAATTTTTTTCTTTCTTTTTCGCTTTCCGAAGTAAAAAACTAGCACCTAATTTGGCCAAGATTAGCATTTCCCTGTGATTTCTCTTATAATTTTTAAATGAAACCTTCAATAATCTCATTGCAGGAGAGCAGAGAGGTGAATTCCCCTCACCTTTTCCTAGGTGAATCTTCCCTCACCATTTTCCTTGGTGAATTTTCCTTCCTTCCCTCTTAGGCGAATAATACCTTCTCCTCCAGATGTCCCGAGGTCAGGCTCCAGATATGAGCACCTCTTTCCGAATTCCCTGTTGGGCGCCGGACGTGGGAACCTCTTTCCACGTCCCGCGTGGTTCAGGGTTCCCGGTTCAGGGTTCGGGTTCTGAAGGAGGCCGCATGCAAATGAAGAAAGAGACTAGAAAATATTAATTTGGCGACATTGGGGGGCCAGGCGGGAGCCTTCCTCTAGTGGAAAGGACTGCCACTTGCTCTGACCTTTTTCTCCCTTTTATTAAGGCTTTGGGACACACTCCTAGCCTTTAGGCAGGAAATAACAAAAACAGAAATTAACATGAAACAAACAGATAGAGGTTGCTTCAACCAATAATGTTTCAACTAAACAGTGAGTAATTAGCTCTGACCTTTCAGAGCAATTAAGGTTGACCAGCCTTCTGGCTTCCTGTTTACATCCATTTAGTGAGGACAATATTTGGTTTCCTACACTCTCCAATAATAAATTATTTTATTTCTTCTCTCTAATAAGAAAATTTCTTTAATGATCTTTCTTTAGTGTTGAATGCCACTCTACCATTCCTGCTATATATATTTTTTAAATCTAATGGAAATAAATTCATCTATGCCTCAGTAGAAACTTTACCAGGTCCGGGATATAATTACTTAGATCAAAACAGACACTCTCTCCCTTTCTCTCTCTCTCCCCCCCCCCCTCTCTTTCTGTTTCTCTCTCTCTACCTTGCCCCTCCCATCTTCCTACCCTACCCCCAACACCACTCCCCACCCCTTCTCTTGCTCTCTGTCTCTGGCTTCACACAAAAACCTATCTTCTCTTCTTAGTATTATTGTGGGTATAAGAGTTATTATTTTTCATACTTAGGACATTCGTGTATACCCCGAACAAGGAGATTTGTAAAGGTCCATATTTTCATAAGTATTAAGTAGAATTTCATGAGTCTGTATATTTAAAACTGTGTCAGTGATTTAAATGGCAGATATTTTGCCACCAAATAATCTTTGGAAATAGTTTTGGTCTGCAAAACCAATTGTAGATCCACAAATAGCTGTTTATGTTGATTGCAACAGTATCTCTATGTTGACCCAATCTTTACTACCAACTACTGTTGTTCTTAACAAATAATAAGTACTTCAAATCCATGTGTTTGGGTGTGTGTAAATAGTATTTGAGAGAGTGGCACTGCTACTGTTAAATTATATCATTTTCATCAAAATTTATATCCTTGAGCTTTTTTATGCTAAAAAATAAAATTGTGATGAATAATTGAAAAAACTAGTATGTGTATTAATCATGTAATTCTTATATTAACTAATGGCACAGTGCATAAAATTTATGCATGAGGGAGGCTTCTCTCAGCCCAGCCTGCACCCTCTCCAATTGGGGACCTTAGGGAGTTGTCCGACTGCAGGTTTAAACAGTTGTCCCCTTCTGGCCTGATCTTGCCCCCAACTACTTGTGCCTACCTAATCACCCCTAACTGCCCTCCCTTGATGGCCTGATCTCAGCTCCAACTGCTTTCCCCTGCCAGCCTGGTCTTGCCCCCAACTACTTTCCCCTGTTGGTCTGATCTTACCCCTAACAGCCTCTGCCTGCCTGATTCCCTCTAACTGCCCTCCCCTGTTGGCCTGACCTCACCCCAACTTCCCTCCTCTGATGGCCTGATCTTGCCCCCAACTGTCCTCCCCTTTCAGCCTGATCACCCCTAATGGCCTCTGTCTCAGCCCCCACTACCATGGCTTTGTCTGGAAAAAAGTCAGATGTCTGGAAGATAGCTGTTCACCTGGTCTAATTAGCATATTACTCTTTTACTAGTATAGATAAATTATATAGGATAGGATTGCTTAAATGTGTGTGTGGAGGGGACCTTTTTCATCAGGAGGAGATGCTCTTGGCAGACAAAAATACATAACCCCTATATCTGGACTGATAGCCAGCCATATGCACTATACTGCCAAACTTGTCATTAAAAATTGAACTGCTTTCTTACACCTTACACCAAACAGCTGTTGCCCTTAAAACCCTTCCTCAGCACCTTAAGTTCTGCCTTCACAGTTCACCCAGATTAGGTTCTGATTGGTTCATTTCTATGCCAGTCAGCATCAAAATTTCTGCCTTCTAGGCAGTTGTTGGCTCCTCACACTTCACCCATATTTGGTTTTGACTGGTTGGTTTCTATGCCAATCAGTATCTCTGGGCCTATCAACAGGCCTGATCAGAGAGGTGGAGCTAATTAGCAGCCCCAGCAGAGGCCAGAGTGAGAGATAGGCCTGGCACTGGCCAGGCTTGGAGCAAAAGAGAGAGGCCTGCTTCTCTCTCCCTAGTTCTTTCTCTGGGTCTGATCCACAGCCCCACAGCCAAGGCAGTCAGTGCTCAGTCACCACTGCAACCCAGCACTGACTTCCAGTTGGTCGAGTTTCCAGTCGTAGATGTTACAGACCTTGGGTTTTTATATATTAGGATTATTTCAATAAATATTCTTTTAAGAAGCTGGTATGTTTTAAACTTTGAACAAAGCACTAAGGATAGAATGTTGAACAAGAAACCATACCCAAGTCCCTATCCTTATGTAGTTTGCATTCTAAATAAGACTCATAACAAGTCAATACCTAATATTTTCATTTATACAGCTCTATGAAGTAGTCTTGACTGGTTCTATAAGAGTACCGAATGGACCTGGTGGGGAATGGGGTTGAATCAGGGAAATCTGAAGACCCGGAATTCTCACTTCAAATAAAATAAGAACTACCAGATAATCATATAGTCTGTTATTCCTTTAAGTAAAAAGTAAGCTCATTATGTGTGCTTAAGTATAAATTATACATATATAGTATATATATATAATAATATGTAATTGGAGTTATTTATATTCTACCTGCAGTAAGCCAGAATGCTTGAAGAAAAAAGCTGTATTCTAAACTCTGTTGTTTTAATCAGTTTTGGGATAAGACAATTTTTTTTTTTAGGAGAATTATAACCCCAAAACTTAAATGTAAGTAAATGAACAAATAGAATTTTATATTGTGACTAGAAACCCTATGCATGAAGATTCATGCAAGAACGGGCCTTCCTTTCTTTGGCTACCAGCACCACCTTTGCTCTGGCCAGAGCCGCCTTTCCACCATCCCACCCTGCCCAGAGGCCCAAGTGGCTGGGGTAGTATGGAAAACCTGCATTGTCACCATGGCAATGACACAAGCATCCTGCCCCACCTCCGGCTGATCTGTGTCTGTGTATGCAAATTAATCCACTATCTTTGTTGGGATAATTTGCATACTCAATTGATTGACTGGTGGGCATTGTGAAGGTATGGTCAATTAGCATGTTACTCTTTTATTAGGAATATAAAGTGTTAAATCACTTGTAAAGAAGTTATAACTATTGACTAGAACATTATTTGTATCAGAAAGTCAAATGTGTAATGGAAAAAGATACTGAATCATAAGTTAGAAACATTTATTAAGCTCCTCTTTTGAGCCAGATTCAGACTCTGAGTTTTTAGTAATAATAACCATCTGTTTCTGAAGGGAATCAGAAAGGCTCTTTCAAATGGAGAGGAGAGATGAGCACTCCAATGCTATGGAGGAGTTGGATTGACCCATGGAGTTTTGAAGGATGTTGTGGATAGTAAAAATACAATGGATGATTAAGAAGTAATAATGACATTTTTATGCCATACTAACAAATTCATGTGTGTGTGTGTGTTTATTCTCAGCCAAGGAGATTTATTCCACTGATTTTTAGAGAGAGTAGAAGGGAGAAAGTGGGAGAGGAATGGAAAGAGAGAAAAGAGAGAGAGAGAGAGAGAGAGAGAGAGAGAGAGAGAGAGAGAGAGAGAGAGAAATTTGCTGCCTCCTGCATATGCCCCGACTAGGCAGGGGATCAAACCTGCAATTAAAGTATGTGCCCTTGACCAGGTCCAAGGGCCTATGCTCTAAAGAATGAGTCAAACCAATGGTGAAACAACAGCAATTTTCAAGTAGCAGAATGACAAGATCATATTTGCTTTTTAGAAGTGTTTTCTCTTCTGTTAACTAGGGATATGACACATCAAAGTGACACAGACAGACAACTACAGTGATAACCTGCTAAGAGATGATTTATCACTTCACTAAATACACTTCATAATCTGGAATCACTACATCTGTGATAGTTATGCCTAATGTGAATAGGGAAGTTTAATATGTATGGGAGTGTGAAATTATGTTTCAGACTAACAAAACATATTTAAGCATAGCATCAACTTGACTACTGAAAGTTAGCATCAGGATGAACAATTTCTAATCAGAGGCAGAAAACCATAGCGCATGGGGAATAACCCTCACAAGCAGCATGAATTTTGATCTTTTGCACAATAAGTCAGGGCTTCAGATTTCATAGAGTTCCTTAAATGTAAAGCAAAAGCAAGAATACTTAGACCTACATATGTTACTTTTCTTATCCTTTACAGATGACTTGTATTTCCATGTTTCTTAATGCTGTGGTCACCAATGTCAATTTCTTCATGAGGCAGCTGGCTGGATCTAACATTGTTGGGCAAAGTCTCTGCTTTGGGTTTCCAAGCAACATGCTCTGCATGTGGTTGGAGTTAAAGTTTGTTGTAGTCTAAAGTGTTTGAGGGGTGGGGGGAAACCCTGTCTTTTTTATTTGTGTGTGTGTGTGTGTGTGTGTTGTTGTTGTTTATTCTAATCATGTTTATTAGCAGTGTATCATCAAATGCCTAAAAATGCCTGCCCTAACGAAAGTTATAGAGCTGAAAGAAAATGAAGTTATGAGCAATATTTTTCCAAATATGGATTTGTACAGAGTCAGATTCGTGAAGCCTATGCTCTAAACCAATGTTCCTGCTTCTCTGACTTTGATATTTTCCTGTGTGCTTATTTCCCCTGTTAGTCAAGAAAATCAATGCTATCATCCCAGGCATGGGAGTTGGGTGGAATACAAGGTGAAATGAAAGAAACTCTTTTTCATGTGCTTCTAAATTATTTAAGCAAATAGATGGAGCTTGGTATGAGGGAAATACTAAACAGTTTGAATGTATGAGGTGATTCATTCATGGGGAGGAGGCGCTTCTGGCTCCCACTCTCACACTATTTCAAAACCCCATTTTAATATCAAATAAATAATGGTTATAAACTAGATGATCTGAACAATTTTTTTCTGTGGTAGTTAGTATATTCATTGGACTCTTCATACACATCCTCTTTTTCTACATATCAGGCCCATATTAGGCTTTAGATGCTGCTGAGGAAAACACTGACTGTACTTGGAAGAAGAAACCTCCAAAGCACATGTGAAGTTCATGGTTGGCTTTCTTCTGGAATGCAGTAGGGCCTGCTAAGCATGTAGAATAATCTCCACTCTGCTGAATCCTGCTTGAAGACTGAAAATCTGGATCTGTTCTTGTTGACCTTCCAAATCACTTTGTGAATTCTTGCAGGCTGTGAAACACTAGAAATTATAGCCACGGAAGATGAGATTCAGTCCCAACTCTCTCGTCTCAAAGACATGCAAATGAGTACAGAACATAGTTTCCCAAGGGAAACAGCCTTTTCCCTTGGGAAGAACTAGGTCATTAACTTACATTCTTTATTTGGTATTAAAATGGAGTTTTGAAATAGTGTAGGATTGGAAGTCAGAAGAGCCTCCTCCCCACCAGTGGATCACTGCATACACTCTAACTCCTTAGTATTTCCCTCACACTTAGCTCCTTCTTATTTTCTAGTGGGCCAGACCCTCATTTATACCTTATGATCAATCCATACTAACTTTCTTTTGCCATTTCATGCCTCTCTTCTGATTCTCTTATATTACCTAAAGGTTCTTTTCCTCTCTTGTTTTTCTCCTGAGTCTTCACTTTTCTTCTATGATGTTATTGCAAAGTCACCTCTTCCATGAAAATTGTTTTAGTAATTCACTTTTATTCTCTTTCAGTCCCAAGACCCTAGATCAGAGCTGGCACATAGAAGCTGTTTAATGTATAACTTTAAAAAAAGTTAAAAGAAACCCTTGGTTATAATCATTGTTTTTAATTAGGCTATTATTTTTTATTTTTATTTTTTTATTGTTTAAAGTATTACAAATAGTAGTACATATGTCTCCTTTTTTTCCTTCCCATTGACCTCTCCCCGGCCCTCTCTACCCGCTAGTACATGCCCTCACCTGTCCCCCACAACCGCCCCCCCCACCACAGTATCTTGTATCCATTGATTGTGCTTATAAACATGCACACAAGTTTTTTGGTTGATCTCTTACAGCCCTCCACCAACCTCCCCTTCCTTTCCACTGTAGTATGACAGTTTGTACAATGCTCCTTTGCCTTTGTATCTGTCCCTCCCACCCACCCCCAATTATTTTCTTTAAAAAAATAATCTTGCCTCTGCAGACTAGAAATAAACTTACAAGAACAAAAAATGTTTAAGTCTCAATTTCAATGTCCAACAGTTCTGACTACCAATTTCAATGTCAAACAGTTCCTTATGTGTATATGTCAGCAATGGTGTCTGGATGGTGGACAAATGGTGGCAATGCACGTCCGACCATCTCTGGTTTGGTCCTAGGCAACCTGTAGTGACGCACAACTGCTGACTGCTAGCATGGAAGGCGTCTTCAGTGTCTTCTATCTCTGGACTGTTTCTGCTCTTGTCTTAGTGGTTGGAGCAAATCTATCAATTTCTCTCTGTTGCAGGAGTCCATTTGGTCTTGGAATTATTTTCTGAAAGTATATAAACATATTCTTGACTAAAAGTTAATAAAGAAATATTTTCTATAAAATTGACTTGGTGTCCTTTTTATTTTGCCCAAACAATTTTCTTTTGGCTTATTTTGATACCATGTGTGTTTTTCATGGGTGTCTTGTTAGCAATACAAATGAAAATTAATTTTCTAAAGTAAAAATTTTCTAGATGTAATTTACTTACAGGATATTTTTCCTTACATGATATTACCCTACAATCTCTCCTTTTTGATTAATGGAGACTTTCGTAAATTTTTTAATGCAATCTTGATAACTTTAAATTTTAAATTTTGCACAAAAATATGACTGCTTTATCTTCATTGCATGTTAAACAATTTTACCATGAAATAAACTACCAATAGAAATTTTAATTAATACTTTAGGAACAGCTTTTTGTCTAGTACAATTAAACTTTCTTGAATATTCACTTATTTCAACTAGTCAATTTAAATTAATCTAAAAGCTTGATTACTTTTTTACTGTCAAATTTAATACTCTACCAACAATCTTAGATTACCCTGTAAATATTAGTGGAAAGGATTATTTGCATTCTTGAGTAGGCCCTAAGCATTCTTGGTGCTAGGCTGGATTTACATATAGGGCAGCTGCTGTTTGCCAAGTTTCTGTCTGTTACCTGGGTCCCTATCTGTGCTGGGTGTGGGAAGCAAAGCAGCCAGCAGGGCAGAAGACCTCCCTCAGAAGGCCTGAGGGTTCAGGCCCCTGCAAGGTTGGAGTGGTGAGGGTAATTAGGCTATTATTTCAAGCAAACTTCTTAAATTTGCTAGTTTGCACATCTGTAAAATGGTTATAAACTAGATGATCTGATTCTTTCTAGGTCAGTCATTATATTCATTAGGACTATTCATAACTATTCTCTTTTATTCATGAATTAGGCCCACATTAGGCTGAACTGTGGCAAGATCCAGTGACTTTAGTGGAAATGACACATGGTCCTTATTAATGTAAGACACTGTAATGCCCATTTCCCCCTACTCTCTCCCTCCCTAATAATGGCTGGAAGTAGGGATTGAAATGGAACATAACACTGTGACTGCCTATTTTGGGCAAATAGTAAGCACTACTATTGTTTCACAGATTTGGGATTTGTTAGCATAGTTTAGCATAGGATTTCCTAAATTTAACCCTTAGATTTTGTAATTTTTTTTTTAGAAGATATACACTTTGATTATAAATCTAATGTCAGGCCATAAAAGCCATGAATCTATTATGGCAATATGTTACCAAATAAGTGTTATTAAAAAATTATTAACAACACTTGAAGCATCAGAATGTGCTTCTTTTTAATGTCAGTAAGCAATTACAACAAGATAAAAATGATTCGAAATTAATTGTATATAAACCATAAAGAGAAATGTGATAGAATAGAAACAATTTTCCTCTTCTGCATTTAATTTATATACAGAAAAAATGGTTAAGTTTCTATATTTTGGAAAACAGTATTTCACATGGACTCAATTTTACTAAAAATGTACTGTTTGTTTACATGATTTTGTAAGTTATTCTTTGTTCCATAAAAATAGCTAATTTTTTATTTTCTACTATGATACATTTTCATAATTTCATGAGTTATATGGTAATGTTTTTAAATATTAGAGATATTTTGAAAATGTATTTTCTCCAACTTTAAAGCTATAACTAGAAAATTAGACACATGTTAAAACAATCCAAATAAATATTTTTAAAATTAGGTATCATATTTTTCTAATTTTCAATAGTGGTCATTGAATAATCAAAAAGATGACTAATATTTTTTCAAATTTATTCAGAAAATCTTATAATACTGAATTACAATTTATTTTCAATTTCATTTTTAAAATATACTTTTCTAAAGGAAAATATTTTAGTGGCTTATCAATAAATCACATTCTCACTTGTTGCAAAACTTTTGCTTTTGCTGACTAGACACTAGTCATTAGTCCAATACTCATACAGAAATACTTCAGATCTCTACTTTTATTCATGCTAGCTAATAATTCAGCAGTCCTAGTCTCACAGAGGAATCTGAATCACACTGTTTCTTCATACACTAAAGCATAAGGAGTCCTGAGACCCTGAGAATAGACTTGTGATTTGACAAACTGAGTTCGAACTCCTGGCACTCAGCCAAGCAGCTAGGTGCCCATGGAAAATTACTTACCTTCTTGAAGCCTCCTGTCCCATGTTGACAAATGTAGATGTTGACAATTATCTGCCTCATACATTGCTTTGAGTGGTAAATAGGATATGACATGTAATTCCAGGCATTTTGTTTCATTCATTCTGTATCCTTAGTGCTCACCATGCCATACACAGAGTAGGCTTGTATAATGTTTGTTGAGTCAATACTTATTTACTCTATTTATTTTTATCCTTAAAATAAAATCCAAAATTTTATGGTCTGACTCTTTTAAAAATATTTTGATCAATATTTATAATTTTGATAAATCAAATTGCTACAGTTTAAGATCCCAGAGTGATATAAAGAAAATCCTTAAGACTTACACAGCAGCCCAGGGATCCCTGACCAAGTGCATGAACAGCCAAGACTTATCCAGCAGTCCCAGGTTCTGTGACCATGCATGCAGAGAGACAAGCCTTATGTACCAGCTCCAGGTGTCACAACCACTACAGTAGCTGTGTGAGCAGACACCCTACAAACAGTTGAGGAGCACCCACCTTGTGACCATATAAGGAGCAGGAGCCCCATGACCAGAAAAGGAACGGCCACCTCACAAGCAGCCACTGCCCCTCACCTGCATGAGGAGTGGCTACACTTGAGGAGTAACTACAGTCTGCAACCACTCCAGGAGCAGCTGCCACTCACAACTGCCTGAGGAGCAGCTGTCGCCATGACCATGGGACCAGCCACCAAGCCCACCACTGCAGCCACAGGCCCCATGTAACTTGACACCTAGATCTTTTGGTGAGAGCAAAAATAAGGAGACAGAAGAAAAAATCCAAAGGCAAATAAAGGACTAACCAGAAAAGGAACTAAAGGAAATGGAGGCATGTGATATGTAAGAAAAAAGACTTTAGCATAAGGGTCATATAGTTCATAAACGAGATGGATGAGAAATAAAGAGTGATATAGCTACAACACTAAACAATATGGAAGCTTTCAACAGTAGACAAGGGGAAAAAGAGGACCAAATTAGTGAGTTAGAAGACAGGAAGCAAAACACACCCAATCTGAACTTCAATTAGAGAAAAAAATCAAAAGGTAGGAGAAGAGCCAAGGGATGTTTGGGACAATATGAAACGAAGTGACATACATATAATAGGGGTGCAAAAACAACAAGAAAAGGAGCAAGGGTTAGAAAAACTATTTGAAGAAATAATGATAGAAAAAGTCCCTGATTTAAGGGAGAAAAAAGTCACACAAGCACACAGGGTCCCAAACAGGATGAACCACAAAAGACCCAAATCAAGACATGTTATAATTACAATGGCAAATGTTAAAGACAAAGAGAGAATCTTAAAGGCTACAAGAAAGAGACAGAAAGTTACTTATAAGGGATCTCCCATTAGATTATCAAATTATTTCTCAACAGGAACACATTAGACCAGAAAGAAATGAAAGGAAATATACAAAATGATGCAAAACAAGGGACTGAATCCAAGAATATTCTATCCACAAAAGCTATCATTCAAAATTTAAGGGGAAATAAGGAGCTTTACAGACAAAAATAAATAAATAAATAAATAAAAGACTGTTGTAAACAGAAAGGGAAGAAGAAACACAGACACCAGAAATAAAAATGGCTACAAACAAGTACCTGTTAATAATAATTTTAAACATCAATGACATAAATGCTCCAATCAAAAGTTATCAAGTACTTGAATGGATAAGAAAAGAGGACCCATGTATATACTATCTACAAGAGATCCACCTCAGAACTCACACAGAATGAAAGTGAAGAGATAGAAAAATATCTTTCAGGCAAATGGAAAAGGAAAAATGCTAGAGTAGCAATACAAAAATCTGAAAAAAATAGAACACACAGTGAAGGCCATAACAAGAGATAAGGAAGGCTATTACATAATAGTAAAGGGATAAATACAAGTATTTATCTGGTGAACACATATGCACCCAATGTGGGAACACCCAAATACATAAAAAATAAAACTGCTGGAAAATACCAAGGGAGAGATTAACAGCAATACAATCATTGTAGGGGACTCTAATACCCTATTGAAATCACTGGATAAATATTCTAGAAAAAAAATCAGCAAAGAAACAATAAACCTAAAAGACTAACAAGATCAGATGGTCTTAACTGACATCATCAGAACATTTCACCCCGAAACTATAGAATATACATTCTTCTCAAGTGCACATGGGACATTTATAAAGACAGACCACATATTAGGTCACAGGCAAAGTCTTTCCAAATTTAAGAAAATTGAAATCATATCAAGCATCTTCTCAGACCATAACAGCATAATATTAGAAATAAATTACAATATAAACAATTTAAAAAATTGAAATGCTTGGAGCCTGAAAAACATGCTATTTAACAATGATTGAGTTACCAAAGAGATCAAATAAGAAATTAAAAACACCCTGGAAGTGAATAACAATGAAAACACAATAATCCAAAACCTAGGGGACACAGTGAAAACAGTCCTGAGAGAGAAGTTCATAGCATTACAGGCCTACCTCAACAAACAAGAAAAAAATGGTAATAAATTTATCTAATGCTACAACTTAAAGAATTGGAAAAAGAGCAATAAGAAAAGCACATAGTGAGCAGAAGAAGAAGATAATAAAGATCAGAGCAGAATTAAATGAAATAGAGACCAAATAATAATAATAATAATAATAATAATAATAATAATAACACAAAAGATCAATGAAACCATAAGCTGGTTCTTTGAAAGGATAAACAATATAGATGAAACTCTAGCCAGGCTCACCAAAAAGCACAGAGAGAGGACCCAAATAAACAAAATCAGAAATGAAAGAGGCAAAATAACAACAGATCCCACAGAAATACAAAAGATTATTAAAAAAAAAAAAGCATTACGAACAACTGTAATCCAGCAAACTAATCAACCTAGAGAAAATGGACATATTCTTAGGAAAATATGACCTCCCAAAACTCAATCAAGAAAAATTAAAAAAAAAATCTCAACAGGCCGTTAACTAAGGAAGAAATTGGGGCAGTCATTACAAATCTTCCAGCAAACAAAAGCCAGAAGTCTTCATAGGAGAATTTGACCAAACATTCAAAGAAGAACTAAAACATATCCTTCTCAGACTATCCAAAAAAATTCAAGAAGGCACACTCCCAAGCTCTTTCTATAAAGCCACCATTAATCTAATAATCCCCAAGCCAGTATTACCCTAATCCCCAGAGAAAGAGAACTTATACGCCAGTATCTCTGATGAATGTAGATGCTAGAATCCTCAGCGAAATTCCAGCAAGTCAGATTCAGCATTACATTAGAAAGATCATATACCATGACCAAGTGGGATCTATTTTAGGGATGCAAGACTGGTATAATATCCACAAATCAAAACATGTGATATATCACATAAACAAATTGAGAGACAAATGTCACAGAATTATATTAATTGATGCAGAAAACACATTTGATAAATTCCAACACCACATCCTGATAAAAGCTCTCAGCAAAGTGGGAAGAGAGAGATCATACCTCAACATAATAAAAGCATTATATGACAAACCTACAGCCAACATCATACTCAATGGGCAAAAACTAAAACCATTTCCCTTAAGAACAGGAGCAAGACAGGGATGCCCACTTTCACCACACTTGTTCTACATAATACTGGTGGTGCTAGCCATTGCTATCAGATAAGAAGAAGAAATAAAATGCATCCAAATTGAAAAAGAAGTAAAACTGTCTTTATTCACAGATGACATGATATGTACATAGAAAACCATAAAATCTCCATCAAAATCTACTAGAACTAGTAGTTTTTGTAGCAGGATACAAAATTAGCACCCAGAAATCTATGGGTTTTTTTGTTTTGTTTTGTTTTGTTTATATGCCAGTAATGAATTCACAGAAAGAGAAACTAAAAAAAAAAACAAAAAACCACAAACAAACAAACAAAAAACAACCAATCCCCTTTACCATTGCAACAAAAAAATTAAGATATCTAGGAATAAATTTAATCAAGGAGGTAAAGGACCTGCACTCTGAAAATTATAGGATGCTGAAAAAGAGAGAGGAAGACATAAACAAAAGGAAGAATATACTGTGTTCATGGGTTGGTAGAATTAACATCATTAAAATGTCCATATTACCCAAAGCAATCTATAGATTCAATGAAATCCCCATTCAAATACAAATGAAATACTTCAACAACCTAGAATAAACTCTCCAAAAATTCATCTGGAATAAAAAATACCCCAAATAGCTGGAGCAATGTTGAGAAAGAACAAAATTGGAAAGATCACAATATCAGATATCAAGTTATATTACAAAGCCATGGTTCTCAAAACTGCCTGGTACTGACACAAGAATAGGAATATAGACCAATGGAACAGGATAGAGAACACAGAAATTGACCCAAACCACTATCCTCAATTAATATTTGATAAAGGATGCAAGAGCATACAATGGAGTAAAGACAGTCCCTTCAATAAGAAAACTGGACATATACATGCAAAAAAATGAAACTGGACCACCAACTTATACCATACACACACACAAAAGAAAACTAAAAATGGATAAAGGACTTACTAGTAAACATAAGATGGAAAACCATAAAAACCCTAGAAGAGGTCATAGGCGGCAAAATAGCAGACAATTGTTGTAGCAATACCTTTACCTATACAGCTCCTAGTTCAATGGAAACTAAGGAGAAAATAAATGGGATTACATCAAAATCAAAAGCTTTTTCACAGCAAAAAAAACCAACAACAAAACAACAAGAAAGCCCACTGTAAGGAAGAACATATTTGCCAATGTTATCTCTGGTGAGGGTTTAATCTCCAAAATTTATAGGGAAATCATACAACTTAAGAAAAGGAAGATAACCTAAACAAAAAAATAGGTAAAGGACCTAAATAGTCACTTTCCTGAGAGACATATGAAAACATTCTTAAAGTCACTAATCATCTGAGAGATCCAAATCAAGACAACAAGAAAGTACTATCTCACATCTGTCAGAATGGCTATCATCAATAAATAGACAAACAATAGTGCTGGAGCAGATGCAGAGCAAAAGGAACCCTCTTGCACAGCTGGCATTTCCTCAAAAAACTAACAATGGACTCCATTTGACCCAATGATCCCACTTCTAGGAATATACCCCAAGAATACAGAAACATCAATCACAAAAGATATATGCACTTCTATGTTTACAGAAACACAATTTAACATAGCCTACATTTGGACACAGCCCAAGTGCCCATCAGCAGATGAGTGGATTGAAAAACAGTGGTACATCTACACAATGGAAAACTACACTGCTATAAAAAAGAAGGAATTCTTACCATTTGCAATAGCATGGATGGAACTGTAGAGCATTATGCTAAGAGAAATAAGCCAGTCAGAGAAAGATAAATATTACATGATCTCACTTATCTGTGGAATATATGAACATAAACTAAGTAACCAAAATAGAACCAGAGTCATAGAAGCATCGAAGAGACTTTCCAACCTATTAGGAAAAATGGGGAGTGGTTGGGTAAGATATCAACCAAAGGACTTGTATGCATGGATATGAGCAAAACCAGTGGAGATAGAAGAGGGTGTGAGGGTGAGAGCACGTGCTAAGGAATTGGAGTAGCCATGGAGAGGTCAATGAGGGGAAAAAGGAGACTTATGTAATACTTTAAACAATGAAGAATTTAAATTAAAGAAATTTACCCTAACTAGAGGCCTGGTGCACAAAATTCATGCATTGGTATGGTCCCTGGGCCTGGCCTGCAATCAGGGCCATCTTCCCCAGCTGTCGGCTGCCACCATCTATCCCTAGTTCCCCATTCACTATCAGGTGATCGGTGTCTGATGGCCAGGGGAAGTGACTGTGAGGTCAGCTGTTCCTGCCTGCTCACCAGCTCTGTCCCCACAGTGGGTGGCCATAAGGCAACCGGAATCTGCCCAGAGTTGATCAGTGTGCCTCATAGTAACTGGTCCAGCAGTTGTTCTGTTTGTTCTGCCATTAGGGTCAATTTGCATATCACCCTTTTATTGTATATGATAGTGGTCAGCCAACAGTGGATCGTGAGCCACATGTGGTTTGTGAACAGCGGTTTGCCATTCTATTGACAAATGAGTTTGCCGACCACTGGTAGAGGATATAGCTTTCATGAAAAGTCACTTATTCTTTTGGGTATTTTTTTTTTCAGTCCTAACAGATTGTAATCATCTTTGCTTCTAGGATTTAATTCATTGAGATATGTTAATTCAATCAATTTTAATGAAAATGCAATAATTATCTTACTTAAAAAGGGTAATGTGCAAATTTACCTTTACTCTGTTATAAAGGTGGCAGCACCCATAGATACAATGGCGGTGCCCGATCCTCTCAGCCCCACCAGAGAGCCTCTGGCCAGGCCAGGCATGGAATGCTTATATCATTGCAGGCTGGGCTGAAGGATCCCTCTCCCCCTGTGCACAAATTTTATGCACGGGGCCTCTAGTTAATTATAATTTATTTTGTGTAAGATGTTTTAGACACATATTTTTCAGATTTATTTTTTTTAAATCACACTTTACCAGATGTTCTCTACTCACTCACCCCATGAGCACATGACTAGCCTCCCTCTTTGTCTCCTCTTAAAAGCATGTTTAAAGATAAAAGTGGAGAGTTTGACAAGATCATTCTATGGAAATGGCATCAGCATACAACCACACTTCTCTGTCTCACAGTGTTGGCTTGTGGACCATAAAGACTGAAACACTGATAGGGACACCCCTCCTGGAGTTAACTTCCCTGTAAGCTGGCCTTCTTGGCTCAGAAATTTGCTATCTCCTATGAAGTTCTGAATGATCCAATAATTAATGAGCAGAACTTTGAAATCCCTCCTGTGTCATACTAAATGAAGATTGCTGAGCAAAGGCAACTCTTTGGGGTGCAAGACAAATCAAGAAACCTGAGGCTATATAAAATCCCACCTAAGCCCAAAGTGGTTAGTAGATCTGTGCTTGCAAATCCTGCAGAAGGGACAAAAGAATCAGGCAGCATGTACATTTATTGTCACCGCATATGTCTCCTCAAATAACACACATTTGTGTGTCATTTATCATTTTACACCGTTCCAGGAGTATTTGCCAGTGTGAAACTACCCTTGTTTCACTGCTAAACGGTTCTTAATTGACCTCTTATCCCCAAACCCTCCCCTACCTTCCCGCTATAAGTTTGAAAGTCTGTTCCATGCTTTTTTGCTTCTATCTATTTTTGTTCAAGATTTATAATGTTCTTTATATTCCACAAAAGAGTGAGATCATGTGGTATATATCTTTCACTGACTTGCTTATTTCACTTAGCATAATGCTCTCCAGTTCATCCAAGCTAAATGCCAGCTAAGCATGCCCTGGCCTCTTTAAAATTAGTTCTATGAAAGGACTTTTCCAAGGCATGTGAAGAAACACATGTTATTTCTCTGTAAATAAACTAGCAAAAATATAGAACAATATACTGTGGAAATTAAGTAAGGAGAATGAAGAATGAAGAATTTGAATACATTCTAATCCAGAATTTCTTTAGGGAAAGTGTATAAATTGTTTTAACGAGTCTATACTTCTAAATTATGGCAGATTTAATTGTTCTTGCTTACCTGGCCCAGAAGCAATAAAGTAACTCTTCAGAATAGAAACAGTGCCTGGAGTTTGCTGCCTGAATGAGGAGAGCAGAGATACTACACACTGTAAGTTTCCTCAAGTTCTCTTCTCATGAGTTCTACAAAAACAATAATATAAGGCTGATTTTTATAATAAATGAGAAGAGCTCTTTGTTTTTGGCCCATCAGTATTTCTCTGCTCCTCATTGAAATGTTTGGTTCATAATAGTTGCTTAATGAATATTTGTAGAGTAAATAGCATCCTCTGATACATAGATTAACAGGATTTATATATATATATTAAAATATGTATTCTTTTTTTTCCCAACACATAATTTGAAGGCAACTTTAGACCATATCAGTTTCAACCTTTTCATTTTAATGATGTGGAATTTGGTGACCAGAGATTTGCAGCACCAGCCACTTATTCTCAGAGACAGGCATCCACGTGGTCCCTATAGCTTGGGAAAGTTCTTCCAGAGAGATTGATCTACATACAGAATTGTAAAAAGTAAGAGTCAGACACAATAGGGGTGAAGAATTTTACTCCAGTTTGCATCACACCAAGTCTCAGATTTGTTAAAATCTAGTTCTCTTGATGCTCAAGTCCAGTTTTCTTCTTTTAGTACCAATTGTGGTCCAGTTTTGTACAGAAATTCCTCTTCTAAGAAAAAATACCATATATATGTGTCTCACAACTCTCTCCTGCTCATCCTCTTACTCCATAAATCTGGAATCAGTCTGAGGTTTCTTTGCTCTAAGCTGCATACTTTCCAATAGCTCCCTATGGTTTCTCCCTCACCAAACTTCCTCAGTCCTTTCCCAGACCACTATTTCAGTACCAGTTCCTACTCCAGCTTGCAACACAGTCCACAAGCATTTAATGAGAATCTGGTCACATGTGCACTAATTTGAAGTGCCCACAATCCTCCCGGTTCACACATCTGAGTTATGGCAAGGTGGGTAAGGAACTTTGTCAAAGGCCAAGAGCCCCTAGGCCAGTGGTTCTCAACCTTCCTAATGCCACGTCCCTTTAATGCAGTTCCTCATGTTGTGGGAGGAACTGCATTAAAGGGACGTGGCATTAGGAAGGTTGAGAACCACTGCCCTAGGCCATCCTTTCAGCTAAAACAAACAGGCTATTTTACTAGGACTAGTTTTTTACCTCTTGGAAGAAGAAACAGAACTTGAAACTCATTTCTCCCAATCATAGTAACAAACTTGCCTTATTCTCTCAATCCAGACTTTAACCTGTTAATACTGTTCAAAAGAAAGTAATGTAAAAGGTGGTGTGCGTGTGTGTGTGCGAGCGCTCAAGCACGCAAAAAGTGAAAAGATGTTTGCTTATTTCCCAAATGTTTTATAGCACTGAAAGTTCAGGGAGCTGTTCTTTTATATTTAATACTGAAGGCTCAGTGCACCAAATTCATTCATGGGGGGTGTCCCTCACCCCAGCCTACATGCCTCTCCAATCTGGGGCCCCTTGGAGGATGTCTGACTGCCAGTTTAGGCCCAATCCTGCAGGGATCATGCCTAACTGGCACTCGGATATCCCTCTGACAATCTGAGACTGCTGGCTCCAAATCACTGGACTGCCTGCCTGATTGTACTAACCATTCTACCTGCCAGCCTGAAAGCTCCCTAAATGCTCCCCTGCTGGCCTGATTGACACCTAATTATTCCCCTGCCAGCATGATCATCCCCAACTGCCCTCCCCTGTTGAGCTGAGGGAACTGGGGGACTCTGGCTCGATGGGGCAGACCTGAAGGGACTGGGGAACTGAGGCTGGATGAAGCAGAGCTGAGGAGACTGGATGCTGCCATCTTATGGCTGTTTGCATAGCCATCTTATGAGGGTGTGATGGCCAATTAGCATATTCTTTCTTTATTAGATAGGATAAGCACTACCTGTTTTACTCATGAATATAGAAAACTGGCTGTACCACAACAATACAAAAATTTTAAATTTGACATTTTGTTTTTTTAAGTATTTTGGAAATGAATATGTACAAGAATTGTCAGTGCATAAAAGAATAATTTTCTAACTATTTTAAAATAGATAAGGAGATTCTAGGGAGAGGACTTAAAAATAACATGGAATTGTACCAATTTGCCAATTTAATAGATATGAACAAAATACAGCTTATTTACAAAAACTCCCTATTTTATTCAAACAGCACAGAAAACAAAAAAGGGAGAAAAGGTCATTTCTACTTGTTTGTGGAGATTACATGTAATATGTACATGGGAGAAATAAAATCCTACAGACTCACCAAAGGAAAGCTCAGGACTAAAGAGCATTCAGAGCCAGCCATAACCCAGGACTATCTCCAACAAGAGCAATGACTCAAAGGTAGATTCACCCTCTTTATGTGAAAAAGATCAAAGGAATTAGCACTTAAATCTTCCCAAAACAATGGAAAAAATTTAAACAATATTTTTTAAGATATCTGAGTTTTACTCAGGTTATTTAAATGTATACTATGTTGTGGTACATATGAAAATGTAATAAGATTATGAAGAACTTATTAAAGCAAATGGCTTAGTCTATCTACACTAATAAAAGAGAAACATGCAAACTGACTATACAGTCATGATGCCCACCAGCCAATCAGGAATGATTATGCAAATTAACCCAACAAAGATGGAGGCGTTAAAGAATTGAAAATCATAACTCTAGCTAGTTTGGATCAGTGGGTAGAGTACCCCAGGTACAAGATGGTGGTGCCCAGTCCCCTCAGCCCCACAGGAGTCCCTGGTCCTTTCAGCACTGTGGGGAGGAGGGGAATGGCAGGCAGGCAGCAGGGGCTTTCATAGCACAGCAGTGGTGGGGAAGCCCCCAGACCCAGCAGACATAGCAGAGAGCAGGGCATAGGGGTTTCCTTAGCAGGATGGCAGGGGGAAAGCTGGGGCAGACAGGGAGGACAGCAGGGCATGGGGGCTTAGTCTCCATGGCTGTGGAGAAGCCCCCAGGCCCCACAGAGAGCAGAGAACCATGGTGAGTGGGTCTAAGCCATCAGTAGGACATTCCTTGATGGCTCCTGGATTGGAGAGAATGCAGGTTGGGCTGAGGGACCTCTCCACCCCCCATGCACAAATTTCATGCACCAGGCCTCTAGTTATAAAATAAAGAACAAAAAATCCAGACCTCATTCTCATGTCAAAAATTCTCCCACCAGAGACTATAATTTCATGCCATCTGAAAGGATTATGGGGTGATTCCTAATATATATATATTATAAATGTATATATATACATGTATATATATATATATATATATATATATATATAATAAGAGTAATATGCAAATTGATCATATAAAAGAGTAATATGCAAATTGATCATATCTCTCCTATACCCACAAGTCATGCCCACCAGCCACGTCCACCAGCCAATCAGAGAGAATATGCAAATTAACCAAACAAAGATGGCTATGGCCACAGAGAACACAGGAGGGAGGCTTGGGTTACCCTGGCAATGAAGAAAGCCAAGCTTTCTGCAAACCCTGACCCTCTCAGGCCTCCACTAAAGCCAACAAAGTTTCAATGGCTGTGGGAGCAGAAGGCTTGGCTCCACTCCAGGCTACAAAGTTTCAACTGTAGAAAATAAATAAATCCCAGATACCAGGACCTCCACTTGGGTCACTGTGGGGCATGGCTGGCCTGCAAACCACCACAGGCCCCACGCCCAGGCCACCCTGTGCCCCAAGGAAACATCCACCCTGATCTAGGACACCCTTCAGGGCAAACTAGCTGACCCCCACCCATTCAGCAGGCCTCTATCCTATCTAATAAAAGAGTAATATGTAGATTGATCATCACTCCAATTCACAAGATGACTGCCCCGTGTGGTCAAAAGATCCTGCCCCCATGTGGACACAAAATGGCCACCACAAGATGGCCAGCAGGGGAGGGCAGTTAGGAGAGACCAGGCCTGCAATGGAAGGCAGTTGTGGGCAATCAGGCCAGCAGGGCAAACCAGTCAGGGGTGACAAGGCTGGCAAAGAAGGGAAATTGGGGTGAAGGGCAGTTGGGGGAAACCAGGTCTGTAAGGAAGGGCAGTTGTGAATGATCAGGCCAGCAGGGAAGTGCAATTGGGAGGTACCAGGCCTGCAAGGGAGGGCAGTTGGGGGTGACTAGGCCCACAGGGTAGGGCAGTTAGGGGCAAACAGGGTGGCAGGAGAGCAGTTAGGCATCAATCAGGCTGGCAGCGGAGTGTTTAGGGGGTGATCAGGCTGGAAGACAGAAGCAGTTAGGGCAATCAGGAAGGCAGGCAGGTGAGCAGTTGGGAGCCAGCAGTCATGGATTGTGAGAGGAATGTCTGTCTACCTGCACCAGGCCTCTAACATATATATATATATATATATATATAATCTCCTTTGACTCAAGCATAGGGATTCTGGAAAGAAAAATCTAAACCATTACATATTTGGCATCTTCCTACATGTTTGGTGAGACTATATTAGCACTGCAAGGATTGAAAATTATAGCCCTAGCTAGTTTGGATCAGTGGATAGAGTACCCCAGGTTCAATTCCAGTCAAGCACAAGTACCTTAGTTGCAAGCTCACTCCTCTGCCAGGCCCCCGTTAGGGCTTGTGCAAGAGGTAACCAATCAATGTTTCTCGTTATTTGTTTCTCTCCATCCCTTACACTCTCTCAAAAAATCAATGAAAAAAAAATATCCTCGAATGAGGATTAACAACAAAAAGAAAAGAATTGAAAATGATAATGTCAATAGCGCTTCATAGGAATTTATCACTTTATTATAAATATATTTTATTGATTTTTACAGAGAGGAAGGTAGAGGGATAGAAAATTAGAAACATCGATGAGAGAGAGACATCGATCAGCTGCCTCCTGCATGCCCCTTACTGGGGATGTGCCCACAACCAAGGTACATGTCCTTGACCGGAATCGAACCTGGGACCTTTCAGTCTGCAGACCAACGCTCTATCCACTGAGCCAAACCGGTTTTGGCGGAATTTATCACTTTAAACTTTGTGGAAAACGAAGTCCTGTGAAATAAATAAATAAACCAAAGTATCTCCCAGGGCTCTGATATGATAAATACCTACAGATAAATAATTAAAGTTGTCCTTCCAACTATTTTCTGACTAAACTTTTTGGTGCTCACTCAGTGTCCAGGCAGGAATATAGAGCTTCTCTTCATGGTTTAATGCATAATATTGTCTCATGTGCTTATGCAAATTTTCTTTTCCATATTGAAAAATTATTTTGTATGAGTGGGCAAGTGTGTGTTTGTGTCTATGAGGAAAGGGAATGTTATTTTTAGATTAAATCACTCCATAAAAGTCTCCCAGGAAGATGCTAATCCTCTTAGAAATATTAAGACTGGTGGCCTGAATCACATGGCTCAGTGGTTGAGAATCAGCCTATGAACCGGGAGGTCATGGTTCAATTATCCGTCAGGGCCTAAGCCTGAGTGTGGGCTCAATTCCTGGGGGGGGGGGGGGGGGGGGGAGGGGGAAGGGGGATGCAGAAGGCAGGTAATTGATGATTCTCTCTCATCATTGATGTTTCTATCTCTCTTTCCCTCTCCCTTACTCTCTGAAATCAATCCTAGTTAATAAAAAGGTAATATCCAAATTAATGGTCACTCCATCACAAAGATAGCAGTGCCCATAGCTACAAGATGGTGCTACCCACTCCCCAGTCCTGGGAGGAAAGCTGCTGTGAGCGGGCAGAGTAAGCGGTTCTGGCAGAATACTTGCTTCATCACTGTGGCAACAAGGCAAGCATTCCACCCCAGCCACAGAGAGCCTCTGGTCTACAGGCGTGGAACAGCCAGGCCCTGCAGAGGGCAGAGAACCACAGGGAGTGAGCCTAAACCATCATGGTTCCCGGATTGGAGAGGGCTCCCAGACTGTAGAGGGTGCAGGTTGGGCTGAGGGACCCACCCCCCATGCACAAATTTTGTGCACCGGGCCTCTTGTAAAATTATATTTAAAATAAAAGAATGATGTGACAGACAATACAGTGTTATTGCAAAATATGTCCACATTCTAATCCCCCAAACCTATGAATATGTTGCCTTAAGTGGCAAAGAAGTCATTGCAAACATGAGCAAATTAAAGATCTCTAAGTAGAGAGATAATCCTGGGTTACCTGGGTATCACAAGTATCCTTATATGATGATAGAAGCAGAGTTAGAAAGAGGTTTAAAACATTAAGGAAAGGGCTTTAAGACAAAGAATGCAGGTGGCCTCTAGACACTGGAAAAGAAATAGAACAGATTTCTCTTTAGGGCCTTCAGAAAGAGGACACTGCTTAACTGCAATTACTAAGACTCTTGGACTACTGACCTCCAGAAATGGAAGTTAATAAATGTGTGTTCTTTTATGTCAGTGGTTGGCAAACTCATTAGTCAACAGAGTGGCAAATTGTGGCTCGCGGGCTGCAGTTTGCCGACCACTGTTTTAAGCCATTAGGTTTGTCATGTAATTTGTTACAGCAACAATAAGAAACTAATACAAATGGGTATTCTATGTTGAATGAGAGTAAAGTCTCTGGAGCTACGCTTTTGTAGGTTTGAATTGACATTCTTGTGTGAAACTCCATTTAATTTTTTTTATATCTCAGTTTCTTCAACTGTAAAATGGGAATAATAATATTTTATAGAGTTAAGATAAGAGAATAAACAAATTAATATAAAAGAACTTAAAATATGAGCCTGGAATAAAGAAATCCATTAATATAAATATTGGAACAATTGGTATATCTGAAAGTGCATTGATTCTATGTAGCTGCCAGTGAGTGAATGCCAGTTTGGTTCATTAGCAAGGTGATTTTCTGTCCACAGAAACAAATGGAAATATGTTTTATTATTTTCCTGCTTTCTTAGAATCATTCATGGCCTATTAACTTGTCAGAAAGCAGGACAAGGTCATTTCAAAACATTCTGAGGCAAGAGAATTTTGTTCAAGATCCCAAAAATTAAATCAATAGGAGGAGAATGCAATGAAAGACAAATTGGAACTAGATATAACATTAGCTCTCTAGCCACTTTGGTCAGTAGATAGAGAATCTGCCTGCAGTCTGAAGGGTCCCGGGTTCGATTCTTGTCATAGGCATATGCCCAGGTTATGAACTTGATCCCCAGCAGAGGACATGCAGGAGGCAGCCAATCAATGATTCTCTCTCATTATTAATGTTTTTATCTCTCACCCTCTTCCTTCCTCTCTGAAATCAATAAAAATATATTTTAAAATATAGTCAAAGGTGAGAGATGTCAACATTGAAAATAACAATTTTGCTGATAGATTCAAGGTAGAAGAAGGAAGGTGACAAAGAAGTAGGAAGGCATGGTAAAGATTGAAAATACTGAAAGTCTGTACAAATTTACCCGAACCATGTTTGTGGTCATGGAATTTCCCTAATCTGCTTTTAGTCCAGAAATCTTACAGAAATCCAAGAATCTCTTTCCAATGGCCAACTAGCCATCTCTACATATCTTTTCCCCATATCCCTTATCTTGCTTGATTAATTACACTAACATTCCATTCAGAACTGGGAGCTATCATCAACCACTCCCTCATAAATAATGTCTAATTTGCCAAGTCCCATAAATTCTACATGCCAAGCAAATCTCAACTGCCTTCTATCTCCACTCTCAGGGTTTTAACTGTAAATATTTCCCAACAGCTTCCTAAATGGTCTATCTGCCTCTATTCTCACCACCTTTCAAAGAATCTTACACATTCTTCCTGTAATATTTATACAAATTTTATTTGTTCATGCCCCTCTTCAGTTAAAAATATTTTGATCCTTATCAACTCTGGGAATAAACCAACACTTTTTAGCAAGAACTTTAATGTTCCAGCTCTGTCTACTTTTCCACCTTCACATCTGTCAGTTAGCTAATTCCTAGGTCATCGTACTCAATAAGTTACCTCTTGATCTTACTCGAACACACAATTCTTTCCCATCTTTTCATAATTTTTCCTTTACACTCACTTTCTCTAAATGCTCCTCACCCAGTATTCATCAGGAACATTCTTATTCATCTTTGCAACTTTGCTCAAATGTTGCCACCTTTGCTAATAGTGCAAATCTGTTTCTTATTGCAAAATGTTTGCCTATGTCTGTATCTTAATAGTAAGTACAGTGTCAGTGAGTGTACAAGCACTCAGTGAGCAAAAAGGGCCTCTGAGCTGCAGTTTTAAACATAACTTTATTTGTAATACAAATTAATTTTATTTTGTACACTCATTTTTTCACTATAGCATAAAATTGTTGTAAGTTGTTTTAGGCTTTCTGCTCCTTCTCCTGGGATTGGGTTTAAGTTTTAAATTATGGGTTTCCTCACTCCATAAGTACTTGGAATTTTTTAACTCCAAGTACTTATGGAGTGAGGAAACCCATCTTTAACTCTGCCATTTATGCATTGCTGCCTATCGTCCTTAGTCATCAGACCATTCATTCCAGCACCAAAGTTTCTATTCCTGTTACACCTTTAAGGGCACAAGTGTTATAGGCTATTATTATGATACTAATGCATGGTGCACAAAATTCATGCATGGAGCTATGTGTCCCTCAGGCCAACCTGCACCCTCTCCAATCTGGGATATCCTTCTCACAATCCAGGACTGCTGGCTCCCAACTCCTCACCTGCTTGCCTTCCTGATTGCCCCTAACTGCTTCTGCCTGCCAGCCTTATCACCCCATAACCACTCCCCTCCCAGCCTAATTGATGCCTAACTGCTCCCCTGCCCTTAACTACCCTCATCTGCAGGCCTGATCACCCCCCATTGCCCTCCCCTGCTGGCCTGATCGCCCACAACTGCCCTTCTTTGTAGGCCTGGTTCTTTCCAACTGCCCTTCCCTGCTGGCCATATTGTGTCCACATGGGGCAGCCATCTTTGACTACATGGGAGCAGCCATCTTGTATGTTGGAGTGATGGCCAATCTGCATATTACTCTTTTATTAGATAGGATTTCTATGACATGTTAGAATTGCAGAAATTGCTGCAATGATTTTAATGGTTTTAGGACCTATAGGTCAACCTTCCAGGACTCTAACCATAGACATTAACTGCATGATGAATCTCTCTATCCAGTCCTTATGTCTCCCCCAATTTTTATCCTTATAACATCTTCTCTATCTTGCTATCCTCTTGTGAAAGTGGATGGGAAAGTTGTTCATTTATTTCCATCTATATCTCAGTTCCCTCTTCATTTCCTCAGGGCAGTAAGTATCTGAAAACCAAACCTATGAAGAAGTTCAAACATTTTCTCTCTTTGAAATTGACATCCTATCAGTTGTTGTGGTGGTCATTGTGTTTCTGTTTTGACACTTCTATCCTGAAAATGATGAATGGAGAAAAGTCTATGCTTGAATCGGGAGGAAAGGAAGGAATGAATCCAGGTAGGAAAAGGCAATATCATTAGTAACTTTACAGTATTATTCTGACCCATATCACAACTAACACAGAGAAAACTGGCAGGATCCAAAACTACCAATATCTTGTAAGGTTGCTGCAGGTAAAAATGTGAAGTGGAAGAAATTGGTCTTCAGATACCACATAATCTTCCATTATTCTCTTTTCTTACTTTGCCCATTTCCTCCTGAATCCACTAAAATGTGCTTTCAGAAAAGGCTCATTTAGGAGTTATTTATCATTAAATGTAAAACTTTAATAATAGTAAATTCACAACAGTTGATTTTTGCAACATTAATCTCATTTACATCACAGAAAATTGTGGTCATAGGCTTACATGGGGCAGAGGCAGGGAGATATTTAAGAAGAAACATATATTCTTATTCTGAAGAAAAAGAAGAAAACCTTTTGTTTTGTCCCTTCAAAGGGGAGGTCCAAAAAGCTAGCTAAGAAAACAGACATGCATGAGACTTTACCAACCACAGATTTTGTTTTCTGCTTGTAAGCAATCAGAAAACATAATTATTAGTAATTCCTTGACTAACTCATTATCCAGTTGTGCCAGGGGTTGCTGTAGGTTTAGTTACTCATCATAATTTGTAATAATAATTCTGTGGGTCTTTTCTAGCTGCCAACAACCAGCTGCCAGGTTTTATTTAGATAATTATAAAGGATATTATTATTATTATTATTATTATTATTTGAATGTTTATGCATAAATATATTTTTATACTATCTTGGTCCAATAAAACACATTTAATATATCAAAACATTAATTTTGAACTGCCTGGTGTGAATATTAAATTGAAAATTATCAACTATCAGGTAAAATAATGTGCCTAAACATATGATTATATGAATGTCCAGGCTTAGGAAAAATATTACTTACATAGAAAAAAATATTATTAATATTCATATGTATATTTCTAGACATTTATTAAAGTTTATCAATATTACATATTTTTAACTGGACAAACTCTGCATATAATGTGCACCAATTAAACGCATATATTTGAAAGTTTCAAATTATCATTACCAAATATAGAAGCCAAGGGCAACTTTTTGGTTTATGCAGAAGGCCAAGAACAAAACCTTGAAATACACCCAAACCATTTTAAATCTTCTTGTTTTTCCAGCTGTGCATATTAGAAGAGGCTACAGATAACTAATAGTTTAAATTTTACAGATTTCACTGAAATAATTTTTTTATGACAGATGACTATTTTTGGTAAATATAAATGTAAATGAAACCAGAAGGTGTTTAGTTGATGGGGAAATTTTATCTATTTACAAAATTTATTTTTATTCTCATTTGATTTTGACTTGAATGTCTTCCAATTCATTTAACCTCCTATGTTTAGGCTTCATGGTTTCCTTTCTCAGCCCATTGTTAAGGTAGTGTGTCTAGTAAAAAGTTTCAGAATGAAGTATCTCAGAATTAATTATTCTGTCCCTTTGTTTAATCACTTGTCTATCTTAGAAAGTGCTCAATTCAAAAGTAGGACACACACACACACACACACTAGAGGCCTGGTGAACAAAATTTGTGCATGGTGGAGGGGGGGTGGAGGTGGTGTCCCTCAGTCCAGCGTGCACCCTCTTCAATCTGGGACCCCCTCAATGGATGTCCTTCTGCCCTGATAAAATTAGGCCTAAACAGGCATCCCTCTCACAATCCAGGACTGTTGGCTCTCAACTGCTCACCTCTCTGCCTTCCTAATTGCCCTAACCACATCTGTCTTCCAGCCTGATTATCCCCTAACCACACCTGATTGATGCCTAACTGCTTCCCTGCCAGCCTGATTGCCCCTAACAGCCCTCCCTATGGGCCTGGTCACCTCTAACTGCTCTCGCCTACAGGTGTGGTTACCCCTAAGTGCCCTCCCCTGCAGGCCATCTTGTGGTAGCCATCTTATGTTCACATGGGGGCAGCCATCTTTGACCACTCATCTTGTGTGTTGAAGTGATGGTAAATTTGCATATTATTCTTTTACATATGTATTTCACCCAATGTATTTTTTTCCATTGATTTTTAGACAGAATGGAAAGGAGGGATCAGGCTGGGGATCAAACCTGCAACCGAGGTACATGCGCTTGACCTGGAATCAAACCTGAGACCTTTTGGTCTTTTGCTGACAACCTAACCAACGAGCAAAACCAACCAGGACACACATTCTTGCTCTCATACAGTTTTCACACTTAAGAAAAGTATTAACTTTTCTTAAGTGTGAAAGCTCTACTTGCCACCTTTAACAGAGAAATTGAAATTATTTCATCAGACAAATTAGGAGTAGATTATATTTCATTCAAAAGACTAGTTATCTAACAAAAGTAGTTTTAATTGTTCCTGATTGTTTTCCTTCATTATATTTTACACTAGCCAGCAGAAATTATAGTTGCCACAGAATTATGCGAAGTTATTAGAATGTATGTAAAATGCTAGGGCCCTTACTCAGTGTAATTTCCAAAATTGTAAAAGTCCATTACTTGGAAGACTCTAAGAATAAACATAGATAAGTAAATTATGGTTCTAACTTTTCTTAAAGTTGAGATTAGTGTTTTCAAAACAATCTTTAGAGTTGTCTGAATGTGTGCTTTGTTTCATAACATAGTTATGATTGGATTAAAAAACTGGCTGTTATAATTTTTATTTCAGGAGAAAATTCAAGAAGAAATTATCTGATTGACTTATATTTTAAATTGTATGTATATGTACCTATCTACTTACGTATGCATTCAGAAAAATAGAACATTTGGTTATTGTGTGATACAATATTTTGTCCACTAGATGGATCTCACTTTCATATTTTTCAAATCAAGAGACCCATTTTTCTGTATTCATTCTGGTTGACATCACAGAGCTACATACTGGAGTTAAAAACAATACCTAACTAATTAGTACTCTTCAAATTACCAAGGTCACAAATGAACGAAAAAAGAAAACAAACAAACAAACAAAAGTTTAAGAAAATGTCCTAACTATAACTAAGGATAAATTAAATACTAGTATGCATTGCAGGAGCCTATGTCCAATCCTGGGACAGAAATAAAGAAATTAGTAAAACAATTGGTGACATTTGAATGCCTGGATTTTAGTTACTAGTGTTATATGAATATTAATCTTCTGTTTTTGATAATTGTACCATAGTTAAGTAAAGTTTTATTGTTAATTAAAACACAGTGAAGAATATGAAGTTTTTACAAGTTGTTTCAATAAATTTACAACTATTTAAAGGTAAGATATTTTTAAAAGTCAGTGTTACAGAGTTGAAATGAATAATAAACTAGGAAAAATAATTATCAGGAGTACTATAACTGTGTTAACAAAATGTAGAAGAGGCTCAGTAAATGAGATGCTAGAAAATGTGTAAGAGTGTGTGTGTTTTTTTTAATTCTGAAAAACATGATGATATTTATTTATTTAAGGTGTAATCCTAGCAAAAATTAAGAAATGTTGGTCTGGTCCACCAAAACACAAGTAATTAATTGATGAAAATAAAGTGAAATGGTTATGCTTCACAAAAACGTTTTTTTCATATAATTTTCTAATTTTGAATTTTTTTTAATTGAATTATTGCTCAGTTAGTATATACATATTTTTTTCAGAAAATACACATGAGTAGTATATTTTCTGAACTTGTGATTACCTGAAAATTAATTATTCTTACATTTATAAATAAATGGCTAAATCTATTTACAATTAGGCTACAACATATCCTCCTCAAATTTGTAAGGTTCTCTGGTCGTTACTTATTTTATTTTTTCTTCTCTTAGAAACTGTTAGAATTCTATCTTTGTCATAGAGAATATAAATGTTACAAGCATATATTAGGTATATGTCTTTTATTACTGTTATCATTATCATTCCCTGGTACATATTAATAATGGAGAGTTTAATCTCTAGTACATGCTTTTATTCAACATAGGGGAGTATCATTCCATACAGTATTTCAGTTACTTAATTTTTGCTCTGGTTTATTCTTTGAAAACAATTATTTATATGTTGAATCCATATTCTCTATCTTTCACATCTAGAATATATGATCCCTTCCTTCCTTCCTTCATTTATCCCTACCTTCTCTCCCCCTGTCTCTGTGTGTGTTGGTATTCTTCTTCCTAAATTCTGCATTATTTTATAATTTTTCTCTACTTTATTACTGATTTAGATTTTTTGTTTGTTTTACTACATTAGATGCATATTTTAATTTGACTACTGCACTTTTAACTATTGTATTAGGGGTACAACAATTGTCCCTAAAGAAGACTATATTATCTGAGGTGGCCAAAGTTCCTTGTTTCTTAGCTTGCCTTAAACTTCATTGGTAACATTTCCTAGATTCTTTTGAAAATTGAAACTACCTGTATGCAACAGAACTGAGGATAGATACAGATACTTTAATTAGAATATCAATAAGTTGCAAAGTTATTAGTCGTTAGAAAGATGGCTAGAAGTTTCACACTATGCCACATGAGAATGAAAGAAGTTTAAGAGTAAAAGGGAAATCTGTTTAGTATCTTGCCTGTGGTGCTCCATACATAATGTACACAGGTCACAAAAGTTATATGAAACATATACACAATAAGTACAAATAAAACAGAGGAAGTCTAAATAAGATCAATGGATGGTATTGTGACTGTCATATTATACTATAGTTTTTCAAAATGTCACTATTGGGGAAAACTGGAAAAATATACAAGAGATCGCTCATATTATTTCATACAATTGAATGCAAATCTATAATTATTCCAATTAAGAAAAAATGTGAAGTCAAAATGAAGATATTTTCCAACTGTAAAAGATAGAAACGAAGGTAGTTTAAAATATTTGTTATTCTGTCAGAGAAAAAGACAATCCATTTGCTGGTGTGATTCCTAAGGAATCAGCACACTTTTTCTTAAAGGGCCATACAGGAAAAATGTTAGGCTTTGTGGGCCAGAAAGTCTCTGCTGTGACTGCTCATCGCATCCATGGTAGCAGGAAAGTACCACAATGAATAAACAAATATGAGCATATCTGTTTCCTAATAAGTACTCATTTATAAACATTTAAATCTGAATTTTATATAATTTCATGTGTCATTAAATATTATTCTTCCTTTGCTTTTTCTCAACCATTTACAAAATGTAATATCCATTCTTAGCTTGCAGGTCAGATGCAAACAGCAGCAGGGCAGAATTTGACCCAAGGGATCAGTGTGCTGACACTATGCTATAGTGACACAGAACTGGCTGAAAACAAAATGCTTACAGTAAAACGAAGCTCAATGGTCCCTCTGTCAGGATGGCAGGAGGATCTTCACAAAATAGATAAGAGACTGAAATTGGTAATCCAAAATGATGTCCGACTGGAAGGTTCTGTGATTCTTTTGACTTATATCCTGAAATGTAATTTGAGAGGTAAAAAGAGATTTTGTTACTTATTTAAATACAATTATTTGTAAATTTGGCTAAAATTATTACCATTTTTTGCAATATCTCAAAAAACAAATCTGTACCCTTGTGTTTCTAAATCCCAAAGCTTTCTTCAAACTAGGGTTCTTCATTACCTTCTAATTCATCTCAGATGTTGCAGGAAACTTCTTCAGTTAGTTTATTTCAATTGTGTAGTGAAAGCTACAGTTTAACAAAAGTTAAATTGGCATTTAAGAAATAATTTCTGGCATCCAAGAAAGAATCAATTATAGCTAACTATTTTTGCAGTTATTGTTATTTTTGGCCAATTTTGCACAAATATTATAATATTAGAGGCCCAGTGCACACATTCAATCATGGGTGGGGTCTGGCCAGCCCGCTCCAATTGGGGCAGATCCAGGGGTAAGGGCCATGGGCCGTTGTCCAGCCACCCTCACCCCCACCCCCCAGGTCAAACTCTTGGTCGAGGGGACAATTTGCATATTAGCCTTTTATTATATAGAATAGCTACCCATGCCACAGAGAAGAGAGAACGACTCAAAAGAACCCCATGTAAATTCAGTTCACTGAGATATTAATGTAAAAGAAACTAAAATATTTGGTTTTAAACCTTGGAAAGGATTTCATTTTTCATGATCTTATACCTGAAATTCAATTGTGACAACGACATCTCTTTATTTTAAGGCTTTGGCCTCTGTGTAAATGCTAGATCCTTGAATAAACTGCCAAGCTAAACTGCATGAGTGGGAGTGAGACCTGAAATTATCTTTAAAAATAAGACACAATTAAAATTAAATACAAGAGTTGGGGAGGAGGCTGTGTAACAGAAGGGATTTGATGAGTTTGACACTATATTCACTTCAGAAATAAAAAAAAACACGAATGTCTCAGATTCTTTACTAAGAATATTTTTTAAACAAAGGAAGGAACACTCCAAAGCTCAGGAAAATTGAGTTTCTGTGAGCAATGAGATTTTCAGTATATGTTGAGCAGAAAACATTGGAAACTGGGGAGGAGACAATGTTTTCTGTAGCAAATTCCACCTGTATCACAATTTTATGTTTACCCCTTTCCATTCATGGACCCTTCATTAATGGTGCCCTCTGACAATTTAATGTCCCCTATCCCAACAATTAAATAGGCAGCTAAAACCAAATAACCCAATGAATATGTATTGAAAATAAGTAAATGTGGATTTTTAGTAAAGAAAATTATACAAGATAGGAAGTAGAAATTCAGTTAATGAGAACACCTTTTGGAAAGGTACTATCTTCTACAAATGATCAAAGCTTTAGGGCCTAGGAAAGTGTAGATCTTTGAACCAATAGCCTCATATTCCCTGAGGCAGTTCAGGCTCTCATTCCACTTGTCATTAAGCACACACACCAAAGCATGTAATTATGACAGCATGCTGAGAATTGAACTGCTGCTACATGAGCATATGTTTTCCTAAATGCACTCTGAGCAATAGCTGATCAGTGAGCATATCTTTGCAGTTCTTGCCAGCATTTTTTACTTTGGTCAATTAGATGTAACTGAATCATTTAAGTCTTAGTTGAATATTGGAATTTTATATATGAAAAATTCAGGAAGAGTCATACCTATAGTGTGTTTAACAGAATTTTGCCAAATTCATAGAAGTTGTAGGCATTTGGGGTGCAATCTGGCCCAGGTCCCATGCATCTGAATGTGTGGATACTTGCAACATCCAAAGCAAATCCTATTATCTATAGTCTTTTTCAAGTGGACTACAAGCTATTGCCAGATAGATTTTGAGTCACATTTCAAAAACAGAAAAGTACAAATTGCATGATTAACTCTTAAAAATTATAGCAGATTCAAGAGTAGCTACAAAATACATTGTTTTACCCTAGCTGGTTTGGCTCAGTAAATAGAGTGCTGGCCTGCAGACTAAAGGGTCCTGAATTCAATTCTGGTCAAGAGTACATGCCCAGGTTGTGGGCTCGATCCCCAGTAGTGGGTGTGCAGAAGGCAGACAAATGATCAATAACTCTCTCATCATTGATCTTTCTATCTCTCCCTTTTCCTTCCTTTCTGAAACCAATAAAAATATATTTAAAAAATATATCTGTTTCATATGCTGCATTATTGGACTTCTTTTAGCCTGAGGGGTGGTAGTATAACCACTGAACCAAAACTGTGAATCATTCACAACATTGGTGGCATCTTTAAATAGCTATTTTCATTATTGACATAACCTATTAACTGCTTTCATAACGACTCACCTGAAAGGAGTATGGCACTATTTGATATGTCTAATACAGCATACACAAACAGGAATCTCATCCACTGAGCAGAAAGTTTGAAATGAACTATGTCTCCCTGACATCTGCAAATCCATAAATGTGCCAGAAATTGCCTCAAGATGGAATCAACTTTGTCTCACATTCATCTCTCACACATATACTTACAATATTTTAGTATGCAAATGCTGCCATGATTTAAATTTTTTAAGAAAATCTGAATTTATGAGAGATGTTTAGCTTTAGGTGTTTTTATAATTCATGGACACTAATAATATAATAATTACCACATGAAGGTGTGATATATTTTGAAATAAAAAACAAAGTGAGGTAATTGAAATTTACTGAAAGTCTCCAAAGCTGGAGTTGATAAGTAGGCAGTGTCTCCCTTCCCAGAACTCTTTCTTTGCATGTGCTCTCAGGATTCTGGAATTGAACTCTGAGATACACATGCACATGGTAGAAATAATGGGACCTGTATTTTGCTCAAGATTGTGTATTGTCACTCTTTTGTACATGTAGAATAATTCCATTAATTCTTTGTTAATGGAATTTTCCCCAGTATGATTTATGAACCACATCTTTGCCTGAAAAAAAAATTATGAGTGTATCTACCCTGACTCTGACTATATAAAATAGCTCCTTTTAAAAATATATATTTTTATTTATTTCAGAAAAGAAGGGAGCAGGAGGGAGAGATAGAAACATCAATGATGAGAAAGAATCATTGGTCAGCTGCCTCCTGCACGTTCCACACTGGGGACCAAGTTCATAACCTGGGCTTGTGCCCTGACCAGGAATTGAACTGTGACCTGCTGGCTCATAAGTTGATGCTCAACTATTGAGCCATGCTGGCCCAGCAAAGTAGCCCCTTTATTCCTTAATAATCCCTCAGTGGCAAATAGCTCTTTTTAACATTCTTTGATTAAAAACAATTGTGATTTATAGAGTGGAGGTAATAGCTCCACTTCAGATCCTACTGTTATTAACAGCACAGCAGGATACTTCTCAAGACAACAGCTTTTCAGCAGAGAATGTTATGCAATAACTGCAACATGTTTTAATAGCTGCAGCCTATCCCTTTTTAAAGTGCCCAAAGGAAGAATGTTGTACTAATGTGTAGGCTAAACACATATATATATGAATGATTTCATAAACCATTTCCATGCATCTTGTTAATTTAGACTGTTTTTAAAGACACATTATACAAATTTTTGCTGCAGCACTATTTGAAAAGATTTATTATGTAAGCCACTATGTCTTACATAACATTAGCATATTGCAAATGAGAAATTCATCCATTTCATGTTTTATAAAATGTTTTCCTTTGCTTCACATAGACACATAATACAATTGAAAAAACATTTTTTTTACTTAATCATTTATCTGCTTAATCCTAAGACCCTGGAGACATCACTCCCCTACCTAAAACTTCAATGCTTTAAAAAAAGAAACATACAATGTAATGATGTTTGATAGAAAAGTAAATAACAATTGGGAGAGGAAATAAATATCCTTTACCTTTTAAACACATTAGATATGTAATTTAAAGTAATTGAAACTATTATATTCCAGAAGTTAAAACAAATTCTCCTACCTTATTGCATATCTGTGCTAACATTCAGTAAAGCAAATTTGAGGTTAAGAGTTGTATTAAAACACCATGGAGAGCTATTTTTTAAAATTTATCCTTTAAGTTGACATTCACGAGTTATTGAAATTATTATGAGTAATATTCTCACCAGACAGATATTGAGAGTTCACCTCTAATATTTGTCCAGAGGGTTGGAATGAATATTTGAATATAAGCACTGTGTGGATCCCCTGGGGTCATTTAGTAGAATGTTCTCATTTTATTGATTATGAAAACTCAAACCAGAGAAGTGATTTGCCCAAAGTCAGGCAAAGGTCTTGGCTAATCTGGTCTTTCGTTATCACTTTGATGCTTCTGTTACTCTACCACCATTCTTTTCCTTAGCAAATATTTAAATAAAGATGTAGAGGCTTCTGGGAAACAATTTTAGGGGTTTTCATACTGTTACAACTTTTTTTTCTTCCAACTATGCCTTAAGAAAAATTTCTCCACTCTTCAATTTTTTAGTGACTCAAAATTTTGTCAGTGTTTCTCTTCTTTATCCAAAGTCTTTTTGTTTATTTTATGCTATAGTGGTAAAGCTCCTATTGGCATTGGTCAAATAAGAACCCTAAAAAAAGGATTGGCTCTCTGATTCCTCTGAATCAGTTGAAAGGACTGGGTAGAAACATCTCCAGGAATGCTCCAAATACAATAGGAAGCCAGGCCCTTTCAGACCATTCAGAAGTGTACAGCATACAGGGATGACTCTTTGAGGCTGTTTATCTTTGCTCCAGGAATCTAGGGAGATATTGCAAAAGAAAGTGAGGTAGGGAAAAGAGAGAAGGAAGGGATATACCAGGAAGGAATATGTTGGTCTTGTTCTCAATGCAAAGCTGTAAGTCAGTCTTTTTAAGACCCAAGTTGTTTGAATTGATATTCACTGAAAGTGAACAAGAGTTTCAAAAATATTACAACCACAAGGTTGCTAAGCATCCCTCTAATGTACACAGAGGAAGACTAAAGACTTTTACCACAGGCCAAGACTATTCAAATAGAAGGATCTCAAATAATACTGAAAGCAACGTGACCTGAATGCTCCCAGACCCTAATAAAAGTGGCTCTTGCCATCAATTATTTACAAAACAAACTTTTATGCAATGATATTTCCTAATTTAAAAACAATTTCACTTGATGTCCCTCTAATTCTGTTCCTCATCAAGTTTTATTTTGTATATATAGGATTATTATGCAAATAAAGTTACATAATTGAAAGTAAAAGATCTTGCATAAATTTGATGTCTAGTAAGTAGTAAATACTGAAATTTAAGTGATGCTTTATATATTATGCCAAAATATATTGCTTTATAATTTGTAAATTTATATTTCTTTTATTCACTTAGATCTTAGGGCCATATATCTACGTGAACATTTCATTAGCAAAATATAAATAAAGCAAACTTAGTTGGTCAAATATAAGAAAATGCAGCTTTTTGTCTGTTTTTAGTTAATTAAGATATTGGCCATCATGCTTCCAGATGTGAATGTGTGTATATTTAAGTGAAGATACTATATAAGTTTTGTATTTTCAATTTTAAAAGGGAAAAAAACCCTCAAATGAAAATGTCTTTATTGCTTCTAATTTTAAAGCAAATATTTACCATGGCCCTTGGATATGCTAAGCTTTTACTAGTTAGTAGTTAAGACTTTAAAATATCTAAAGAGAGATTGAAAAGTTAGAGTTTCCATCCAAACAACTCTTCAGTCTCATCAATGTTTCTATGACTCCACTGAATTTACACTAGAAAATCACAAGTTTATCACAATTTTGTCAAACCTAATTGACCTTCTCAGTGACTGACTTTTAATACAACTCATCAACAAGTGGAAAACTTTATACAGAGATTCAGTGCAAGATGGCGAAGTTGGTGGAAGTTAGATTTACCTCCTCCCATGACCACATCAAAATTACAACTAAATTATAAAGCAATCAACTTGAATAACCATATGAAGATTACCTCAACAGAAGTCTTATAACTGAGGGTACACAAAAGAAGCCACATGGAGACTGATAAGAATGATAGAGACATGAAAAGGGCTGGCTCACTCCCAGCTTGGTGGCTGATAAGCTGGAGGGGTATCATGGCTGCAGAGGCCCCTCCTGAGGAGCAATGATTCCCTAGGCCAGGGCACCAGCGCCAGGAAGAATAGCCCACATAACATCTGGTTGTGAAAATCGGTAGGGATTCGGATTGAAACAGAAGGCTTTTTTTAAAGGCCCCACACACAAACTCTCACCGATAGGCATGCACCTTGGACTCTGTCAGGGGGACAGTGGCTCAGCGGGTGCCAAAGTAATACAGGAAGAGACTGAATTGTGTGGCTTCTGTGAGAGGGCTGGAGGGATAGTCACCAATGTCTCTGTGTTGAGTTCCTCTGCTGTACTGCCAAGGATGGCATCTTTCCTGGTTAGAGGGTTTCACCTTTCAGAGCATTAGCTTGGTGAGTTTCATTAGCCCAACCCTGACACCTTCCAGAGGCCCCACTCTACTGTCCTGAGCTGAGCTGTAACTCTGCCAGAGGTAACCAGCCTGGGAGGTATTCCAGGCGAGCTTAAAGGTACAGAGACACAAAGAGAAAAGCAGTTATGAGGCTTTAGGAGGAGGGCCATCTTTCTAAAGCCCCACAGACACTACCTTTCTAGTGTTAACCCCTTCTGGCACTGGCCAAATCTTAATCTGTTTTATCCTGGTGAGCTCTACTAGCTCCACCCTGGCGACTCCTTCCCACCACAAAGATCTCTAGGCCCCAAGCAGATTCAGGCTGGCCTCAGTGTACCTTGAAATATTTGCTGAGTGGCCTCAGAACTAGCATTGGTGACACGCTTGAATCTGATTAAACTGGTGAACACAACTTACTCCTTCCTGGTGGCTCCCTGAGAGCCTGCCTCATGCAACTCCCATGAGGCCTCTTTAGTGGTTGAGCCTAATTGGCAGCCAACAGGCACAGTAGGCCTGGGGTGCCTTGGACCTTTTGCTGACCTGTCCCTGGCCCGATAGTGATGGCAGTCAGCCTTCATGTGTAGGTTGGCCCCTCTCACATGCATCCAGGCTCAGCATTAGTAGCTACCAATCATGCATTGCTTTATAGCTATTAACAAGTGGCCTATGGCCGGACACAGGCACTATTTGACACTAACCTGCACTAGAGTCTCTCCCAAAAGACCCCAAAACCAACATATCAAGTGGTTGGTTGTAAACTATACAGAGCTCCACCTGATTAGCTTTATAAATGCCACATTCAAAGGTAGGTCTCAGCAGGCACCAGATCTTGCTCAACCAAATTCTACTTTGTGGGGTCAACCATTACACAGCAGCTTATGTACTGTGTCCATGCCCCATCCTCATACCTAGCCAACCTGAAGGTCAACCTCACCCACAGATATGCCAGCAGCAATCAAGATTCAACTACTACAAAAGAGCACACAGAACCTACACAAGGGACACTCCTGATATACCTGGCTTGGATATCAGGAGATTATACCACTGGGTCCCACATGACACCTACTACATGAGGCCACCTTACCAAGACTGGAAGACATAGCAGATCAATCTAATACAAAAACAGAGAGGCAGCCAAATTGGGGAGACAAATAAATATGACCCTAATTAAAGAACAGAAGAAATCTTCAGGAAAATGACTAAATAAATGAAATGGAGGCAAACAAACTACCAGATATAGAGAACAAGACAATGGTTATAATCATGCCCAAGGAAGTTAGTGACAACTTCAATAGCATAAAAAAATAAAACTTAGAAACCATAAATTAGAACCAGTCAGAAACAAAGAATACAATATCTGAGATGAAGTATACATTTGTAGGGATCAACATCAGATTAGATGAAGCAGAGAATCAAATCAGTGGCGTGCAAAGCATGCTTCCAGCTTGTGGCCTTTCAAGCCCATTGGGAATAAGAATAGGATCCACATTGGGCTGCATACCCATTATTGTAGAAGAGAAACTTTGAGGTAACTATTCTAATAGAATCACAATTAAATTATTTGCCAGTGTTACTTAAACCCGCAGTTGTTTTTCTGGATGGAATAACTTTGGCTTATTCTTTCAGTTATAGGCTGCTGCTGAAGATTTCCAAAGGATGAATTACTCCTTTGGAGATTTATTACTGGGGGTGATTCACAATGGAGAAACAGTCACATCCTACTTCCCCTGTTATTATCTGCAAACCTTCAATGGTCCTGACATCAATTCTATATGATTCCTTGGATACATAGCTTCCAGACAATAACACTTTATTTCCACATATGTATTCTTCTCTCTCAAAGTGAAGAGAGAGAGAGAGAGAAAGAAAGACTACTAATTTGAATTTATAAATTGGCCAACATCTGATAATATGTTGATTATTAATGAGAAGAGTGGAATATATTTTTTAAAAAATTAATGGAAGTATCATTTGAGTTTATGTATTTAGTAAAATACTGGTTTAAATGTTAAGATTATATAAATTATGCATGTTAAAATTAAACATCAATTATTAAAAAAAAGCTACAACCTGAACACCAGGCTGCCCCAAAGTGATCAACAGTAGCACTTTGTCACATCTAATCTCAAATTTAATATACAATACATATTGTATTTCATTAACTACATTATGGACTTTTTATGGAAAAGATCATTTCATATTATTAGCTAGCTTTTATTCTATCTAACCACAAATTCATTGCTCTACAACAATAGCTGATATTGTTTGAGTATTTAATAGGCACTGTTGTAAGTTCATTAGATAAATCAATAGATAGATAAATACAGTGGTACCTCAAGATACGAGTTTAATTCGTTCCATAACCTTGAGGCGTGGGAAACTATGAGAAGCTTGAGTCGCGGTAAACTGGTGGGTTGTGTGCAGCCGATCGGTCGATCCGCATGATTACTCCTATCTCAAATGTTGCTCGTATTTCAAAGCAAAAATCGCTCGCTCGACGGCTCATATCTCAAAAATCTCTTATGTTAGGGCACTCGTATCTTGAGGTACCACTGTAAATAGAAATTGATAAATTGATTTTAAGGTATAAACTAATTTAAATATCACATCAACTCATAAAATAAAGATTAACTTATTTCCATTTCATAGAGGAGGAGGAAACTGAGCTATAGAGAGGGTAAATAATTTGTTAAAAGTTGCAGATTTAGTAAGAGGAAACTTTATATTTAAACCCAAATACTACTGAGCCAGAGCCATGCTACATAAGGTAATCACTATCCTATACTGTCACAAGTTTCCTTTTAATTACTTTTATTTCCAACATCTCTCACAATCCCACTTTGTTTTTTATCAGTCAGACAAGTTGAACAATTTTTCTTATTTACTTCACCATCTTCCCCTGAAAATACCTTAAATCCTGCACCCCCTCCAAAACACACACACACACACACACACACACACACACACACACACAAATGCCCCTTTATTTCAACCCTGCCTCCTTAAGTATCAATGATTCTAATATTAGTGGATATTGAACAATAGCTTCTATGGATACCATCTTAGTCCTGAAATAAATATAAACTGACAAGAAAAATTGAATCTGTATGTATTTTTCTCTTTCAAAGTGAAGAGAGAGAGAAAGACTACTAATTTGAATTTATAAATTGGCTATTTTAATAATAGAGGAATATTAAAATTGGCTGGGACATCATCATGTAACAAACAATCAGGCCGTGACAGAGAGCTCTCAGCACTCCTGTGCCAAAGGTCTGAAGGGGGATCAGGCCAGGGAGGGAGAAGAGTTAGAGGGATAAAGCCAGGATGAGGGAGCAGATAGGCAGTTAGGGGGATCAGCCAGGAGGGGAGAGCAGTTTGGGGGGATCAGGCCAGCAGGGGAGCAATTAGGGTGATCATGCAGGCAGGTGAGCTGTTAGAAGCCAGTGGTTCTGGATTGAGAGGAATCCTGGATTAGAGAAGGTGCAGGCCAGGCTGAGACCTCCCCACCACATGCAGGAATTTCATGTACTGAGCCTCTAGAATAATAATAATTGGCTCAACACATTCTTTCCCTTTTTAAGATTATTTTTCATTTCATATTCATAATAAAATCTGAGACTAACCCTGCTTTCCAATGATTTAATTAATACCTTTTCAACTAGGTAGTGAATCAAAGAGCTTATGATTTTGTCAGTATCTTTACTCTTTTTTGTATTTAATCATAGTAGAAAATAATAATCATAGTAGAAAATTATTAACCCAGAACTGAAAGATATAATTTTAGAGGATTTCAATATAAGCTCACTAGATATTTATACAATTTTTAAGTTTTAAAAAGAGAAACTTTTTTTGGTGTTTTTTAAGTAAAAGAGTGTCTTATAGAACATCATACTTATTACTAAACCGAAGGAGTTTGTTTGCCTGTGTGCATCAAAACTCAGTCAACCATGAACAGAAGTTTGCAGCCAGTATAGTTAAGTTTTTAAGGAAATGACACCAAACTCAGAACTATATGTGAGCTTCTTCTCAAAGATCTGGCTCCCCAATGGCTTCTGGGGAATAGATTATATAGGAGGAAATCTTTAATCATGGTGGAGTTAGGGTGTTGTCTCTATTCATCGTTCTATGCTAGGGTAGGGAAGCTGATCATCGCTCCTAGTCCTGATGTCAGCTATGGCTTCACTCTGTCAGGTTTTGCAAGGGTATTATGGTCAGTGGGGTCCTTTCATTTTTCTGGGTCTGGAGCTGAAACACAACTGAGGCTTAAACGTTATCACTGGATACAGTGTAATTCTGTCTCTGTGATCAACAGACCCAAGACTTTGTTCCTAAGGTCATCTGATGCTGCTCACTGTCCTGTAGCTTACTGATAAAGGAAGTAGACTTGCAAGTGAGAGGGCGGGAGGGGAGTCAGGGTGCTGGATGAGACCAGCTTGAACCACAAGGGAATAAAGAATAATGGTCAAATTAAGGAAATGAAGTTTCTGCATGGAGTTGCATACTTAAGACAATAAGTCTGATTCTAATACCAACTCTATTTCTAACTTGCTGCATGGATGTGGCAAAATTACTTACTTTCTTCATTTGTTAAGTGAGAATGTTGATTATATTAATATGGATGTTTCTTTCTATGTTAACATTATATTTCCATATTATTATAAACAAAGGTAGTGACAAATTAATATAGATAGCTTCTTTCAGAATTGATATATAAGGTCAAATGATTTTGACTTCCATTTCAAAAAAAAATTTTTTTTGAGCCGAGACCGGTTTGGCTCCGTGGATAGAGCGTCGGCCTGCAGACTGAAAGGTCCCAGGTTCGATTCCAGTCAAGGGCATGTGCCTTGGTTGCAGGCACAACTCCAGTAGGGGGCGTGCAGGAGGTGGCTGATCGATGTCTCTCTCTCATCGATGTTTCTGACTTTCTATCCCTCTCCCTTCCTCTCTGTAAAAAATCCATAAAATATATTTTTTTAAACATTTTTTTGGAAAAATCAATAAGATATTTATTCAAATGCTTCGTGATAAAGTTGACATAGTTCAGCTACCTACATCTCATCCAACCCCAACCCTCACTACCCATCTTTGACTATATGGACTTGCTTAATTCTTACTCATTTGTATTATAAACTCCATAGATGAGTAGATATCTTTTAAGAAATAACTTCTAGCCCTAGCAGGTTTTGCTCAGTAGATAAAGTGTTGAACAATGGCTGCCAGGTTTGATTTCAGTCAAGGGCACGTACCTTGGTTGCTGGGCCCTGGTTGGGGTGGGTGCAGAAGGCAATCAATCCATGTGTCTCTCTCACATCGATATTTCTCTCTGTCTTTCCCTCTCTCGTTCTCTCTTAAAAAAATCAATGGAAAAATATCTTTGGATAAGGATTTAAAAAATACAAAACTTCTAGGCCTCATTTTCCTTGATGCAGTGATGATTTCTGTGGCACGCGGTCTAGGATCCTGGATAGTGTCCAGTTGTGCTACAGTCTGGCCAAGGCCACCTATCTCCACAATGCTCCCCAAGAAACAGGCTCAGGTTGGGAACAGCAAAAAGGTGGAGCAGAAGAAAAAGGAGAAGATTATCAAAGACAAAACTTTTGTGTTAATGAAGAAGAAAAGAGCAAAGTAGTAGAAGTCTATTAAGGCTGTCACTCATCAAGTTAAATTTGCTCAACAAAATCCATGTCAAATAGCACAAAGTGAAGCTGAAAAGAAATTAAAGAAAACAAGAAAAAGAATTACAAGAACTAAATGAGCTCAAAAAATATGTTAAGGTGCTGCTGATCCTAAATCTGTGGTGTGTGCATTCTTCAAGCAAGGACAGTGCACTGAAGGAGACAAGTGTAAGTTCTCACATGACCTCACTCTGGAGACAAAATGTGAGAAGTGAAGTGTTCACATTGATACAAGAGATGAAGAACTTCAAGAAGATACTATGAAAAATTGGGATGCAAAAAAAAACCAAAACAAAACTGGAAGAAGTAGTGAACAAGAAGCACAGTGAAGCAGAAACTAAAAATGAAAAAAACCCAATAGTGTGCAAGCATTTCCTTGAAGCTATTGAAAACAACAAATACAACTGATTTGGGGTATGAAAACATTAAGTCAGTATAGCATGAATTGAAATTGACTGTATTAATGGTTTTCCACCTAGAATGCTTCAACAGGATGTTATTACCCATGCTGATTTTTGAGGGCTTACTCTCCTCCAAAAAAGGACTATTCTCCCCTCATCTTGTCTTCTGATTTTGGTTACATCTCATAGTAAGTGCAGAGTAGTAAACTGAAAGTATCTCATTTCAGAGAATTACTGGTGGTTGTAACTGTGTCCGCTCAAGTATTAAGTATCACTACTTGCCAGCTTTTGATTTTCATTGGGTATGTGTTGTTACAAGAACAACATAAATTTAAATTTAAAATGCCTTTTATTTAATGCAATTTTTAGTGGGTGATTTTATTTATTTTGTATTTACATGTTTAAAAGACTGCCTAAAACATGAGTGTTGTACTTCATAAAGGAAACTGTATGCAGATTCAGTGTTGTATGTTTTTGGATAGTTAGATGGACCAATAAAATGAAACTTCTTTAATTTGACAGGATCAGCTGCAATGTCCTATGATAAACTGTTTTAAACTTACCCCTCTTCCTTTATGCCAATAAAGTTGTAAGTAAAAAACCTCATACATTAAAATCCAACCCCCAAGAAAAAGGAAGAATAAATAAATAACTTCTATTCTTTCTAAATAACATGAATTGGCAAAACTCTTCTGACTTACTCAGCCCCCTCCCATTACTTTTGATATAATTTGGGTTCTTGACAAGATGGCCTTGTCCACTAACAAGCCATGGCTATATTTCCATTTTTCTCTAGATTAGTCATTCCAAACTTTGGGCACATTGTTATCATGTAGGAAAGTTTTTAAAACTACTGATGCATGGGTTCCACCCCAGAGATTCTGATTTAATAGGTCTGATTGGGACCTAAGCATTGGGATTTTTTTAAAAGATCCCCAGGTAATTCTAATGAGCAGCCAATATTGAGAATTATTCTGAGTTATGGACATTATTGAAGGAATCCAAACTCTGGATTTCTAAAAATGCTGTGCTCACCTTTAGATATCATTTTTTTCTGTCTCACTCCTGGTGTATTCTGAGTTGAAAGAAAGCATACACTATTCAGTGTGGCCATAAAGAAATATAGCTACCTTAAAAGAAAGAAAAAAATTGCAGGGTGTTTTGTTTTTAAATTCATAATTCCTCCTAAACAGAAAATTAATTATTTTCTTTAAAGAAATGTTACTTTTTGCCCTGTCCAGTTTGGCGCAGTCAGTTGAGTGTTGCCCAGTACACCAAAAGGTTGTGGGTTTGATTCTTGTCCAGGGCACATACCCAGGTTGGGGTTCCATTCCCATTTGGGACTCAGAGCCCATGTGGGAGGCAACTGATAGATGTTTCTCTCTGTCCCTGCCTCTCTATAAAAATCAATAAAAATCTTTTGCTATATTTTTTGTTATGAAAGATAAGACATAGGGATGAATTAGTGAGAAAATAGAAAAAGGTAATTAATTGATTTGCATAATAAAGTTAATATTTGCTTTTGCTGTTGTAGAGAGATTTTTACATAAAATGCTTTTAGCTTTGAACAGGCAACCTAGAGGAAGTAAGGTACATTGGGGAGGAGAGTTTCTGCAGTTTAGCTGGGGTGAAGGATGTGAGACATGGAGTGGAGAGGGAATGATCAGGACAGAGAGAAGAGAAAAATAAGTAGGAGAAAATGCTTGCTAAAAGAGAATGGGTTCCAGTAACATAGGTACAGATTAAGACTAAATATTCCCTGAGATAGTGTGTGATTAAGTATAGAAAGAAAAATTCCCCACTCTGTGTTAAAATTTCTTTTACCCAACCCTCCTAAATCTTTATTATTGATTTATTAACTACTAGCTTAGTACTGTTATCTCTTCCCCCTGCTTTGGGGAATAAAGTCTATAGTTACATATGAAGGGAAGCTAATCAGAAAGGCTAAAGGAATATTTGGAGATAGAGTCAGCTAGAATGATCTGTATGACCAATATCCCAAATTCTCCCAATTTTGGAAGAAGGCAGCCAAAACCAGGAATTTGGCACAAGAACCAACAAATAATCACCAACACATATCAGCACAATATCCAGGAACTCAAAACTATTTGGGAGGAATATTAATTTCTTAGAATCTAAAGTATGATCAGTACTCAAATTATTTCATTTAGGGATTAAGAAAAATTTGTCCCACTCAAATTATTTATTCCTATCTCAACAGTACCATCACCCTTGTGTGTGTATGAGTGTGAGAGTGTGTGTGTGTGTGTGTGTGTGTGTTACATACCTTTGAGTTGGATCCAGCTTCTGGTAACCCTATGCATGAGTGATGTCCACAATATCCTGTCCTCTGCTTCTGCAGACACATGCTATAGTTTCCTTTATGGAGACAGTCCATTTCATATTTGGTCTTTCTTTTTTCCTGCTGTCTTCTATCCCCCTTACACCTAGCATTATTGTCTTTTTCAAAGAACCTGCCTTCTCAGGATGTATCCAATGTAGGACAACTTCAGTTTTGCCTCCAATGATGTTTAGAATGAATACACCACGAAGTCTAGGCAAAATTCTTGATGCTTTCATCCTGTATGGAGAATAAGAGCTTAACTCCCAATTTTTTGATCACAGATATGACTTCCATGTACCTTGTAAAAAGTCCTGCAGGTGTCGCAATGTCTTTTTATTCAAAGTATAGTTCTTTCTTGTTTTTGTGAGATGGAAATCCTATCAAAAGAAGAAAATAACTCATAAATTATACAACATTAGGACAATTATAGGATGCTAAATAGTTTCTAGGTCTGTACCAAGGAATATTTTATTGAATTACTAGTAGTTTGTGTTTAGATGAGATATTTTTTCTTTAAGACCTTAAGATAAGATATGTTTAAACTCCTATTAATGGCCAATCCTACTATAATCATGAGATATGCTTGGAGAGAGCCTGGCACTTAATTATTCTTAGAAAGTTTTTTCTTATAAAAATTCTGATATAACTTTAGTATAGCAGCTCCAAAAACTTACAAAACCCAAAAATAAGTAAAATGGAAAAAAATACATAGTTCAGTCTATGTAAGAATCATTTTGGTGGCTGATTAAAACTGCAAATGCTAGAGTTCTACCTGCAATAGTGTGAAAGAGAAGCAAAATCTTTCTTTTTAGGAAAAACATGAAAGAATCAGATTTGAGAAATACCGGGTTGTATGATAGAGCCCTTCAACAAGTTCTGGTGAGAAATGTCAGGTAACTATCCTTGGTGAGTGAGAAGTATAGGCAATGAGGCCAAGAGAGGAAGTTTTCAAGATCAAAGATACAGACAAGACTCATTGGAGGATAATAAAGAACATTATAAACTGATGAACAAAAGGATAGATACAGAGACAGTAAAGCTTCAAACAGACTGTGAAATTACAGCAGGAAGATTAAAGTTAGGTGAGGTAAATAAGAGATCAATCAAAGGACTTGTATCTATGCATATAATCATAACCAATGAACATAGACACTGGGGGGTTGGGGTATGCCTGGGAGGGAGGGGGGCAATGGGAAGATATGTATAAAAAATTAATAAAAAAAAGAGGGATATTGCCACTTTCCTTGCACCTGGGCAAATAAATACACAGTAATATTTTTAAAAATTAAAAAAAAAAGAGTCAGATATAAATGGCTGTGTAAACCATTACAAGGGTTTGGATTTTATTCCAATTGAAATGAAAGGTAGTCAGAGAGTTCAAAATAAGGAGAAAGGTGGGGTTCTGGCTGCTTTGTGGAAATGAGTTATGGGTGGTCAAGAGAAATTTTGCTAAGAAGCTACAGCAGAGATATAAGAAAGAGATGACAGTGCTTAGAGTTGGGCATCTCTGATAAGGGCACATATTCATTATTATATTTTGGTGCTCAAAGTTATCTCCACCTCCTGCTATCATCTCCCTTTTACTGTGGGTACTGTATACTGGGAACTATATTTTCCCAAGCCCCTCACCAACAAGCTTCTGGTTTAGACTCTACCTATTTTATGCACTCATACAAGATTCAGAAGAAGGATAAGATAATTTATGCTTCCTCCAGTATGATGCTGGCATCAGAGACTACGAGTGGTGGCAATGATTTCATGTAGCTTCTAAAAATCTAAAGTCCAATATGAGTGTACTGCTTTAAAGGTGCAACTTCAGCATCAGCTTCTCGTAGTTTTCTAATTTCTAGACAGCATCCCCAATGTTGCATTTATTCCTTTATCTTCTCCAATAGTATTGCAGGCAGTTAGTCTTGTATGAAACCTTTCTGTTTGAAATACATAGGTTGATTTCTGTTCCCATGACTGAACTCTGACTGATGTAGTAGTTTTCTTTGCCCAGAAGTAGTTCCAAGAAATAGTACCTCAAAGATGGGAATCTGGGAGTAATTATCTGTTCTTATTCTGTTTGAAGGTAGTGATGACCTCATCTCCAGGAGAAATTGAGATGTTGGTCATATAAATCATTTAGACAAAGTGGCCATTCGGGTATGGTAAGTGATGATTGCAAGTGCTCTGTGGACAAGTTACTTCTGGCTACGTTGAAAGGATAACATAAAGAAAATGATGAGCTAGAGCTTTAAATTCTCTGTTCAAGTTATAAGCAAAAAACTAGAGCATTTCAAGGACTAATCTAAAATAATCTCTTATCTATAAGAGATATGATGACCAATAAAGGCAAAAGCAAGGTTTGGAATTTTAATTCTGTGGATTTGAAAAAAATATAATGTAAACTATATTCAGAACATTAATAGAACTCTAACTTGAAAATTTTAGTACTTAAAAAAACAACAATCAGAACAGAAGGATTGGGTAAGGAAAATTTTTATTAACTTAAAGCTAATCTTAGAAACTGAGACTCTAAGTCCCATTGTGCTTCCTGAAGGAAGCAGCCTCTTCTTCCTTGACTAGGAGGATAAACCCTTTCTTATCTCATCTGAAACAGTTGTTCTACAAAGTGTAGCCAATCTCTTCAAGATCCACCCATTGTCTCTTATTTTCTCCAGAATCATAATTAGTTCATGCCTTGGGATTAAACATATTTGGTTTCCCAAAGGAAACATATTATACTCCAAAATAACTACAAAATGTTGCTAATTTTTGTTAACAAATTCTGGAGGGAGATATACTTAAAAATGACTAGTGAAGAAAATATATAACATTGGGCTAAGTTTAAAGATATAGTTGCCCTGCATCTATTGAGTTAACTCAAGGAGTAGAAGTTACATCAGTTATTCAGGTGATTGACTGAAATCTCAACTCAAGTGTACTACATGAAAGTTCAGTTGTCAGAGAATGTATTAGTATATGTAAAGGAAAAGTTCAGTTGTCAGAGAATGTATTAATATATGTAAAGGAAAAAGGTATATTCTAAAACTATGGTTTCTAGGAGTGGCCAGAGGACTGCTTTCACCAATACATTGCAAGAGAAAAACACTAATACAGTGAATCTAGGGAAAATTCTGTACTTTCTGTGCTTTTTGGATGTCTAGAACTGTGAGATGTATGAGATGATGCTATTAGAATGTGCCTTCTAATTTTACTAGGAATGTGGACCAAGAGTGGCTGCATCTAAATGCCTGAAACTAGGTTGGCAAGACTGCCAAAATGGGCCCTAGGGTTAACATGGTAATCAAAATGTTTTCATCTACATGATGAGTGGTCAACTCATCATGACAAAATCTACTTAAGAATTCAATGAAAAAGCTCCAAGTCTTGTAAATAGGTACCTGAGCTCAGTTATTAAAATGGAAGATCTCATCCTCTCACTAGGATCCTAGATCTCAGGCAGTTCACACACCTGAAACTCCTTTAAGGAAAGATTCTGAAAAGATGCCAAAAATGTTTATTATAAAGCATCCTCCTAACCTTTTCCAAAGGGATCTGTAGATATTTGTCAGTGTCACTATACACAGAATAAGAGGAAAATACCCAAGCATTGGGGTGATTAAAAGACATTGAATCTGGACTAACACCATTTCTGTTTCTTGGGAATTCAAATGCCTCTATGATCCAAAAGTATTTACAGAAGTGATATAATAAATATTTAGCTCCAATCCAACAGCTGGACCCAGTTGAGCTGTCAACCTGTCTTCTCCAAGCCTTTAAAAGTATCATTAATCTGTGTTTTGTTCAGATATGTAGTATTATATTTGTTTTTATAATTTTGATATAAATAATTTCAAAGCCATAGTCTTGGTCCTGTCTTCCACAATAATCCTATTTTTTTTTTTTTTTGCCTTTAGACTGGGAAAATATCAGATCATTGAGAGATACATCCTTGTATACTACTTGACTCTTTCGTGTGTGAAAATAATGAGGTCATAGAAAATGGCAGTAAAATACTTTAAGTTAAAATAGATAAAGACATTAATCACAACTGATGTTCCAAATGTGATCTGTTTGCTAGTGCAAGTTTACATATCTATTTTCATTAAGTTTGCAAAGTTTGATCTGGCATGTGCCTCCTCATCCTGATTGTAATTATTTAACATCATCTGGCAAAGGCAATGGTAAAACTTTATTCTTTTACTCTAGGAGTATTTCAAGTTCTTAATTAGCTGCCATAATCTATTAGTCAGGGCAGCTGATCATAGCATCATTCCACAGGACATTATACTGGCCCATGACATTTATGACTTCATCCTGATCAGACCTGGTGAGCAAGAAGCAGCAAATACTCTAAATGTGTTGACAAGACATATTCATGACAGAAGGAAGAGATACACCTTATAAAAATTTAGAAACTTGTTCTCTTTATGAGGTTCTAGAAGTTGAGTGGAAATAAGGAATAGTCATATATTTACTCCAAAATGGAAGGTAAGTTTCTTTTCCTTGTTCCTGCATAACTCAGGTTGAGATGAAGTTCCTGAGAATTTTGTAGGGAGTATGCACTACATAAAATATGCTGCTTTTAAAGCATTTCACAAGCAGCTTTGATCTTAGGCATAATAATGTCCCTCTGTAAATCACAGTATCCTCTGGAACCTGTGGATATATTATATTACTGGTCAAAGGGACTTTGGCCATATGACTAAGTTAAGGGCCTTAATTGGGGGACATATTTCTGGATAGTGCAGATGGGCTCAATCTAATCACATGGGTTCTTAAAAGCAGAGAGCCTTTCCCAGTTGTTTTAAGAGAGGAAGATGTGACTACAGAAAAATAAAGAGATGCAGCATTATTGGTTTTTGAAGATAGAGGAATGGGGTTATACAATAAAGAATGTGGGTGGCTTCTAGTAGCTGAAAAAATGTAAGAAAATAGATCTTCTCCTAGAACCATCACACAAAAATGCAGCGCTGCCAATTGATGTTGGATGTCTAACTTATAGAACAATAAGAATGAACTTTTGTTTTAGGCCAGTAGTTTGTGGTAATTTGTTAACACAATAAAATACAGAAGTAATACAGAACTAGAGAAAGAAAAAGTTCTGAAATTCATAGTTATGGTGTAAGCTGATTTTTTGGTTGGGTTTTTGAACCCTCTCAGATTTAACAGTGCTTTAACTGTCTGTTCAGACAGGAATACCAGGAAATCCCTTATAAGAGAATCGTGAGGCAGACTTCTAGATTTTTGAATTGCAACTATCTGTTATTATGCAAAAAACTTGGTGCCACTTTGCAAAAAAGCTCTTGGCCCTGCTAGTAGGCTGCACTGCATTCTCAAGTGGAGTTAGATAAGTCTTTCAGTGTCTGAGTGCTTGCCTTATAGAATATCAGAAGTCCGTTGAACACTCAGTTATGGGACCAGCTGGGAGAACACTTGTGAATTTGAGGTGCTGTCCTACAGGATGTAAAATATGCTCTGGACATGATTTTGATCCCATAAAGAAAAAATGTAGCTCTATCTTTCAAAACCAAATTAATGAATCTGGAAACCAAGGAATGGAAGAGGATGGGAGTTATTTCTATACTATTGCCTCTAATAAATTCTTCAAATAAAATTTGTTTTTTGTCAATCAGAACTTTCAGTGAAGAAACCTTAATGCAGTTAATTGCCAAGAAAATAATACTTTCATCAGGAAATATGGCAGTGTTATTATTGGGAGGGGGGTGCTAATTTTAGTCAGCATGCTTCTTTTTAACTCTGCTGCTTTGCTTTCCCTTCTTTTTGCCCATATATCAGACTATGTCTATACTTCTAGCCTACATATGTAAAAGCCAAGTGACCAGAATGAGTGGAATGACCAATTGTTATAACTTGCACTTGTGGCCGGCCAACAGGCCTAATCAGGGTGGACCAGCTGGCCAACTTTCCACATTTCCTCCCCTAGGCTGACCCAGCCTCAATAGTTTTGATTGGGGTGGGAGGTCCAGTCCTCACCCATGCACAGATTGATGCACTCATTCTCTCTCTCTCTCTCTCTCTCTCTCTCTCTCTCTCTCTCTCCCTCTCTCTCTGTGTGTGTATATATATATATATATATATATATATATATATAATAGTATTAGTGACACATAAATACTAAATTTCTCTCTCTCAGTTTCTATTGCAAATTTTTTGGAAAGCATGTTTGAATGTGCCTTTTGGGCTCAGATTCTAATACCAATCTGATTAGCATACACCAGGGAGCTGATGATCAAGGCTAGAGGCTTAAGAAAAAAGAGTCCATCTTCCAAAATGTACCTCAATGCCCAGGAGGTCATATTCATTATCTCATTAATTCTTTATATCAAATGCAATTGATATGACAACTAAGGACTTCCTGTCTTTTGAGTTATAAGTACAGTTGACTTTATTCCCAACTATATGCTCTATGGAGATTCAATGTTCTTCATGAGATGTCAGTAAATTCCCAAGAAGCTTATGTTCTCCATCTCCAGGGCCCTGCTTCTATACTCCTTTCTAACCCAATTATAAAGCTCAATCATTTCATTTCCACTAAAACAACACAAAAACAAAAACTATCCACATATATCATGTGATACTAAATGTTTAGAATGATAAAAAACATCACATCAAAATGTCAACAAATCCCCCTATAATCTACCTTATGAGATTTTTAATAATGTCAACATTGGTCATTGAATTCATGCATTGCTGGCTTCTCTCTGGTCAATTTCCTCTCTGAGACCAGAAAAACCTAAAAAAAATCATCAAATTTTCTAATGTTGTACAAGTAATTCTCTCTGTTATATTGCTAGAAATAGCATCTTAAATTCAATATGGAAATCAAGTTTTTGTCTTTCCCCCAAACATCACAGAAAATCTTTTAAAAATTATGTTAAGTATTAAATGAGTAATGATATAAATTTATCAAATGAGAATTGTATTAAAATGATCAATTTTTTAAAACATATTTTATTGATTTCTTACAGAGAGGAAGAGAGAGGGATAGAGAGTTGGAAACACCAATGAGAGAGAGACATCGATCAGCCGCTTCCTGCACGCCCCTACTGGAGATGTACCCCCAACCAGGATACATACCTTTGACCGGAATCGAACCTGGGACCTTCCAGTCTGCAGGCCAATGCTCTATCCACTGAGCCAAACTGGTTTCGGCAAAAATGATCAATTTTTATATAGTTAATTGACCATGAGCTATTGGAATGATTATCCCTGTATTAAAGAGGAGTAATGTGAGACCAAGTAAGGATAAATAAAAGGCCATAAATAGATGGAGCTTTTATTTCAAATAAAAGTGTGTTTTATTTCAAATTCATGCTGTTTCTATTGCAACAGACTTCTTCCCAGATGTTTCTGATGCCTTCCTATGTACCAAAGTCTTCATATTATACTTCATTTGTTCTTTACAGCAATCTTGTACAGTCAGCAGTCAGGATATTTTTAATTTTGGCATTTAGTCAAAATATGATCTCACTAGCTGTGATAACTTTTTGAACCTCTGTTTATCCACTTATAAAATTTGTATTTAATTATCAAGTGGCCACTTTTGATCCCATTATTAGGGAACTATATTATGTTTTCTGTCATTCTTTCCCACTCAGACAGTAGTAACTTTATTTTGGCTTGATAGAAAACTGTAAACATTTGTCGTATATATTAGATTTAATTTTTATATGTATGCCTGCTAGCCCTATTCTGGAGGACAAAGCAAGTATTTATTTTTATGTTCCTAATGACTGTATATAGTAAGGGTTTAATGAGTATTTGTTGATTAACAAATTAATGACTACATATGATTTAACTATATAATCTAGGACTGCATATGAAAAATGGTTCATATTTATTGACAGGCTAAAGGGAAAGGATGCATTAATGTTCAGTACAATTCAAGAGAAAAATGTTTTCCTTCAGCTAGAAAGCTATTATTTCAACAATTGAAGCACACACACACACACACACACACACACACACACAAATTCCATATACAAAGGTGAAAGTGAGTTCATTTGAGAGTTTAGACTGTATTCTTTGGTTTTTGTTTTGTTGTTGGTAAATTGAATTGTATTTGTTTATATTTAAACTAGTGACCTGGTGCATGGATTCATGCACATTGACAGGAAATTAATTAGAAGGTGGCTGGCTGGGTGGGACTGGGTGAGATGGAGTGGACACGTCCTCTAGCCAACCTCCCACAGTCCCTCCCATGCATCTGTGGAGTGAGCCAGGCTAGCCTGCAGGGATTGGGCCAAAACCAACTCTCTGACATTCCCCAAGTGGTTCCAGAATTTAAGAGGGCACTTTGAAAAGTTGCTGTCATACAGGGTGTGGAACACAAATACAAGTGTGCAGTAAACCAGATTAGAGGCCAACAATGCCCCAGCAAGAAAACATCTGAAGGTGGAATTGCAAAGTCCTATGAAGAATAGGGCTCCCTCCTCTTTGGTTTCAGTGTGTGTCACCTGGGAACTGCCACTTCCAAGTCACTGAAGCTCAGCAGCTCTTGCTTTGAACATCTTCCCCCTGGTTGTCAGTGAGCATCATAGCCACTGGTCGGACAGTAGGAGGTATTCTTAGCATATAAGTAGTTTTGAGGTCCAGTGCACGAAATTACTGCATGGGGGGTGGGGGGGAGAAGGTGTCCCTCAGCCTAGCCTGCACTCTCTCTAATTTGGGATCCCTTAAGGGATGTCTGACTGCCCATTTAGGTCTGATCTCACAATCCAGGGCTGCTGGCTTCCAACTGCTTGCCTGCCTGCCTGATTGCCCCTACCCCCTAACCACTTCTGCTTGCCAACTTGATCACCCTGTAAACACTCCTCTGCCACCCTGATCAATGCCTAACTGCTCCCCTGCTGGCCCAATTGCCCCTACTGCTCTTCCCTGCTGGCCTGATCACCCCTAACTGCCTTGCCCTGCTGACCTGGCCACCCCTGTCCTCCCCTGCAGGCCTGGTTGCCCCAACTGCCATTCCTGCTGGCCCAGTCATCCCTAACTGCCCTGCCTTTCCAGCCTAGTTGCCCTGACTGCCCTCCCCTGCTGGTCTGGTCACCCCAAACCACCCTCCCCTTCAGGCCTGTTCCCCTCAACTACCCTCCCTTGCAGACCTCAACTGCCTCCAACTGCCCTCCCTTGCAGGTCTGTTCCCTCCCAACTGCCCTCCTCTGTTGGCCTGATTGTCCTCAACTTTTCTCCTCTGCCAGCCATCTTGTGGCAGCCATCTTGTGTTCACAGCCAGGTGGCTATCTTTGACCACATGGGGCCAGCCATCTTGTGTATTAGAGTAATGGTCAACTTGCATATTAGGCTTTTATTATATAAGATTACCATATTTTCCAGCATATAAGACGACGCCCCAACTTTTTCAGTTAAAATATATTGTTTGGGATATACCCACCCTATAAGATGATACCTGGTGTATAAGATGACCCCGGACTTTTGAGAAGATTTTCCTGGGTTAAAAAGTCATCTTATATGCTGGAAAAATATAGTATATAGGATATGAGTATGAAAATGTATTTACTTAGCCTTTCATGTGTTTAATTTTTATTTCATTTCATAATGCATTTATACATGTGTCCCAGGTATTTTTGTATTATAAGGTGGAGTAGCTTAATTCTGTTTTGTCAGGAAAAAGAGAATTTGACATTTGTGAACATGACAATAGAACTGCCTTACAATGAAGTTTTTTAAAAGAACACACCATTTTGTCTTTCCTGTTACTTAACTGTATAATGTATTATACATATATGTCATCACCTTCTGTGTGGAGAAAGAAGATAATTTTTTATTAATGGGATTTAGAGGTAAAGTTCAACTAAGATCTTAATGATACATTGTCTTTGTTTTTCCCTACTCTGTTGTCCAAGCATCTCATGAGCACAGGTTCTGGATATAGTACTGTGCCCGGCTAGAATGCTGTCCCTGTTTTAGAGTTTGCTCAGCTGCCTTTCCAAAGGTGGGCAATTAATTTTCCCCACATGTGCATGAAAGCATAGAGAACATTAGCATTTCCTATTACTAGAAATGAATAAATAAATGAATTAAAAATTAAAATGAAACAAAAAATCAGTGTTAATCTTGTTAAGCTGTTTTTTTAATAAAATGCTTTGATGTGTTATTGGCAATTAGGTTTGCTTATTAGTATTTCTTTTTTCTTCAGTCAGACACATTATACTATAGATAACATTATTGCACAGAGCTAACTGGAAATAAGCAGCAAAGAAACAATTTTACCAGCCAGTGTGATTAGCAGAGATACATAATTACCTACCTATTTACTTGAAGCTGTCTTTAATGAAGTGGTTCTAACTAAAACTCTAATGGGGAAAATTCTTAATTCCTTTTTAATATTTTTTCTATGCCTGGGAATGTAATTTAAAGTAAATTTAAATGTTGATTGTTAAATTACATTTTTCCCATCAACACATTGAGCTATTTCTGTGTTGATAAGCAACAAAACAGATCATTTAAGATGCTATACAAAATAAACAGCTAATCATTATGAGATCATCATAACAAGTTCAACCAAAATAGCAATTCTTACTCAGTTAATGCAATAATCTTTCCTTTTTCATCCAATATTCTTTTTTTTAATATATTTTATTGATTTTTCACAGAGAGAAAGTGATAAGGATAGAAAGTCAGAAACATTGATGAGAGAGAGACATCGATCAGCCGCCTCCTGCACGCCCCACCGTGGAGATGTGCCCGCCAGCAAGGCACATGCCCCCAACCGGAATCGAACCCGGGACCCTTCAGTCTGCAAGCCGACGCTCGATCCACTGAACCAAACCGGTCTTGGCCATCCAATATTCTTAATATATTTATCCCCCAAAGCTTATCAAGTCTCATATACTTCCTGCATTATAAGTTATTTTAAAATTATATTTAAATAAATTCTTCATTATAGAATCAAATGGAATCTTGTCCATAGAAATTGTACAATTGACACATTTAAATTTCTCCATTAAACATATCTATTCAGCATTACAAAAGGCCAACAAGTATATGATTTTTTTAAATTAAGTGCTATTCAAATAACAAAATTGTAAAAATAAAGCTCAGACCAGTAGTTGCCAAGGGTTAGGGACAGTGAGAAGGAAGAGGGAAGATATGACTATAAAGCAGTAACCATAAGGGAGCTCCTTGTGCTGATGGACTAAGATCTGTATCTTGGTTGCTGTGGTGGTTACATTAATGTACATGTGATAAAGTGGCACAGAAACTATATGTGTGCACTGAACTGAGGTCAATTTTCTGGATTCAATATACTTTACATAAGATGCATCTATTAGGAAAAAATGAAAGTGAATCTGTAGTATATTTGTAGCTTCCTGTGAATCTATTTCTAAACTAGAGTTCTAGTGCACAAAATTTGTGCAAGAGTAGGTCTTCGCAGCCACAGTGGCTCCCTTGATTCCTTCCTCACAGTCAAGGCAGCTACCTTGATCCCACAACTGCAGCCCAGCTTCCTCTGGAAGGCCATCTAGAATGTGGTCCAGAAGGATGCCTGGACAGTCATTTGGTCTATTTGCATATTATGCTTTATTATAGTTAAAGTTCATAAGCTCTAGAAATAGATTGTCTTAATTTAAACCCTGGCTTTACTTCTTACCAGCTGGTTTTATCTCTTATCACTGGTATGACCTTAAGTCAATCTCAGACAGTGGTCATCAAACTCATTAGTCAACAGAGCAGCAAACCACAGCAGCTCACAAGTCTCAGTTTGCTGACCACTGAAAACTTGACTGAAGTTATCCTTTTCTTCAGAATGTAGAAAATAATGTTCCCCACCTCATATATAAGTAACTTAATACATGGCCTGGTCCTTTGAAAATGCTATATTTAGAAATAGATTCCTGTGAATCTATTTCTAAACTAGAGTCCCAGTGCACAAAATATGTGCAAGAATAGGTCTTCACAGCCGCAGTGGCTGCCTTGATTCCTCCCTCACAGCCAAGGCAGCTACCTTGATCCCACAACTGGAGCCCCAGCTTTCTCTGGAAGGCAATCTAGAATGTGGTCCAGAAGGACGCCTGGATTTCTATCATCATCATCATTATCAACAACTAAAGGCCCAGTGCATGAAATGTGTGCATAGGGGAGTGTCCCTCAGCCCAGCCTGCACCCTTTCCAATCTGGGACCTCTTGAGGGATGTCCGACCACCAGTTTAGGCCTGAACCCAATGGGATTGGACATCTCTCTCACAATCCAGGACTGCTGGTTCCCAACCGCTCGCCTACCTTCCTGATTGCCCCTAACAGCTTCTGCCTGCTAGCCTGATGACCCCCCAATCACTCCCCTGCCAGTCTTATTGATGCCTAACTGCTCCCCTGTCAGCTTGATTGCCCCTATCTGCCCTCCCCTGCTGGACTGGTCACCCCTAACTGCCCTCCCCTGCAGGCCTGGCCCTCCCCAAATGCCCTTTCCTACAGACCTCATTCCTTCCAACTGCTCTCCCCTGCTTGCCTGGTCTCCTCCAACTTCCCTCCTCCGCTGGCCCAGTCACCCCTAACTACCTCCCTGCTAGCCTGGTCACCCCTAACTGCCCTACCATGCAGGCCAGGTCCCCCCACAACTGCCCTCCCTTGCTGACCTGGTCTCCTCCAACTGCCTTTCTCTTCTGGCCTGGTCACCCCTAACTGCCCACAACTGCCCTCCCCTGCAGGCCATCTTGTGGCAGCCATCTTGTGTCCACATGGGGGCAGTCACCTTGACCACATGGAGGTGGCCATCTTGTGTCTTGGAATGATGATCAATTTGCATATTACTCTTTTATTAGATAAGAACAAGACTATGGATTCCATGATTCAGGGAATCATTGAGAAATCATGGAAACACCAGTGTGTCCCTAACAGTCACTAATTCAGACTGTTGTCCAAAACTAATTATTAACATCCTCTTTTACTTTTAAATGTATTCTTTCAGACTTATAAAAAGATTTAGGCACCTTATTTAAAAGTATGTTACCCTTGGATCTAGTGAATGTTGATGCTCCATATCCTAATCCATGCTGTCTTAAGCCTGTCTAAAAATAGTCAGTAATAAAAAGTGCAATAGCTCATGACAGTCCACTCAATTTTTAGGCATTGATAATTAATTATAAGAAAGCTTTTTTATTTGATTGAGCTGAAATGTGATTCCATAAAATGACTCCTCAATTTCCATAATCTCAATCTGTCTTTTGGCTATACAAATAAGACAAACTCCTCTTTCATGCTGCATCTTTAATATCTCTGAGGCTTTTTACATTCATCAGACTCTCAATCCTGCCTCTTCACTTTTTCCCCCTTAGCTTTAAAACTACCATTCTATCTACCATTTCTATTAAGCAAATATGCTACATTTCTCTCTGCTTTCCCCTGGAATCATTAGTTTCCCAATGTCTCTTCTAAAATGTGGTCTGGAGCCAATGCCCACCCAATAGTGGGACTATTGTCAGTCTTATTTAAAATTTAGGATGCGTTTATTAATTCAGTTTAATATTGCATCTGCTCCATTGGTAGTCATGACACAATGTGTAGGTGCTTATGTAATTAATATTTGGACTTAAACACTATTACTTTCTTGGCCTGTTCCATAATACATTTCAATAATTTTCCTGATGCAAATGCTTCAATTGTAGGGAGTCAGGTTATATAAATCAAAAGTATATAGATTAATATATAATAATAAATTTTATAATAAATGTATTTTTAGTAAGTAATATAAATTATTCCATTAATAATTAATAAATTATATAAAATATATTATCAATGTATAAATAAATTACATTAATGTTACTAAAATTCTAATAATATTTATATATTATACATATATGCAGATCTATCTAATATACCTGACAAAATAATCTAAAGTTTACATAATATTTTACCAAGTTTATTGAAGTAAAAATGATGGAAATATAGTATATGTAACTTTGGTTCCTGGACATTAAATATGTTTTCAAAGAAAATGACTCTAAGCTTCTATCCTTTAAATGATAGCAGGTGTATTTGGAAAACATGATGCTAATGAATGTCATATTCCCATTGTATATAGTAACAACAAAAACAATTTCTATTTAATCTGGTTAGTTTATCACAATGTAACCAGGTTCTATTACTTATAATTCATACAATCACCATTTAGTCATTAAACATGCCACTGTATTTATCATGGTTAGCTATGTTTTATTGGTACTAGCTTATAACAACCTCTGTAGAGATTTCTTTGTCATTGCTTCACATTAAGATATGTCTGAAAGCTACATAAGAAAGTCTGAGATTGAATATTTAAATTATCCCTGAGAAGATTTATATAGCAACTCATTGTTTTCATTGCCTGCAAAGGAAAAAATATACTACCTTGGTCCCTTTGATTTAGTGAGTGTGTAGGTGTGTGTATGTGAGGAGGAGTGTTAAAAATAGATTATAATCCTATGCCTCTTAAAACATTTTAATAATATATTTACATGTGAGTTTGGTATAGTCTTTTAAATTTATAACTGTATGGAGTGGTATTTAGAAATCACCTTCTCAGCATTGAAAACAGTGAATAAACCAAGCATGATTTCTTACAAATGAAGAAGCAGAGCTTTTAGGAAACAAAAGGCAACACTTGAGTCTCATTCTTGCTCTGTTACTAGTTATATAAGCCAAGGTAGTTTTTAAGTTTACTGAGCATTGGTAATCTCTAGGGAATATTGGAGATACTAAAATGGAAAATTTAATTTGATTATTATAAAAAATACAAGATTCTTGTGAGATGACCAGGTAATTCAAAATGAGACATTGAAATGCTGGAGAAAGAACTGACAGATCAGTTATCCAAAATTCAAGATATAGAGATTCTGTTAAACTCCATGTTTCTAGGAAAGTAACTTAATCACTCTGAGATTTGGGTCTCTGGACACAATAAAGAAGTTTAATCAGGAAATCAATAAGGCTATTTTCAAATTCAAGGTTTGCTTAATCAAAGATATATATTTGGGACAAATATGCAGAGAATGAGATTTCAAATTTTATGAGTATAATTATTAGAGGAAATAAGAGAAGATTATAGTAAAAACACTTAAGAGGAAGAACATCCAATACAGAAGGAAGAATGGTTAGACTAGTAACAGGAGAAGGAAAACATATAGTATTAACAAGTATGAAAGAAAGATGAAAATGTACTATTCGGAACCTTCTTTCTACCAGGTATGTAAAAGATCTTTTATATGCTATATCTTACTTCACTCTCACAACCAAACTTGGCAGTGCATTTTTACCATTGCCATCCCATATATGAAGTAACTTTGATCTAAAAAGAGTGGAACTGCAATCAAAGTCCAGGTCCACTCTCTACATTACGCTACCCTTTACTTACAAAGAAATAAGTGGAAACCAAATTGTAAGTCATTAAAGATAAAATGGTTGATAGTGAAACATATTCTAAAAATTTTGGGGTAAATAGAATAAGAGCCATAGCAAGGACTAGAATTGTGAAAATAAACAAGATGCTTGCATTCAATAGACAAATCTGGCAAGAATCAATTTAGAAAATAAACTAGGACTAAGTAGAGATAAATAAGAATTGTTGAAGACTGAGAACAGAGGTATAATTAGAAAATAGGAAATTCTAGTGGGTATATTTGGAAAGTTATATCAATATGCTCTGATAATATTTCTCATCTAAAGAATAGAAACAGAGAGTGGTAACAATCAGAACTTTGTATTTTCAAGATGTTTCAGGAAAAATAATTGAAGGGGATATGGGTAAGAATAGGCAGCAGCAAAGTGGACCTGGGTAGGAATCAAGTAGGAGTGTGATAAACTAAGAGCTACAGAAATGCTACATTTGTTTTTGATCCAAAATATTTTACATTGTTTTTGCTTCAGCACAACAATCAGACACGTATTGTTTGAACAAATCATTTGATACCTTCCACCAGCAGGTCCAACTCATTTTTCCCCACAGATTTCCATATAAACTATGGAAATAGTATTTAGAATATAAAGATATATAACATGTTACATTGACCTACTAGGGATCAAATCCTTATTTTGCAAGTTCAACCAACAACAAAAAGCACTTAGTAAACAAAATTATGAGCTCTATTTTTGTCCTTATTAACCATTGAGTTAAGTTAAAAAAAAAAGACTAAAAAAGGCTCCTTGTTTTCTTTCCCTATTTTACAAAAATGATGAGAGATGATGAGATATATTTTATTATGAGAATTTTGTAGGTGCCTTCCTACAAGGCCCTTAACAAAAGTGTAGGGGGATTACTTATAACTTATTTTAAAATGTTAATTGCTTTTCTTTAATTAAAATATTTTCATTCAAAATTTGTCTCCTAATGCTACTACCAGAACTAGACTTTTTATTTTCCACTTGTGATGTAGAAATGTGCTAACTTCTCCACTAGTGTCTGATTCTCCTAATCTTCCTTTCTCACTGGCTAGCTGATAAATACATACTTTTAAGTTTCTTTCACTGTAAACTTAAAGGACACTACTCTGATTTCTAAAAAGTATACCAATTTTATTGAATTTATATATGTACATGCTAGTATTCACAAGAGAATGAACACCACAGTATACCACTCTTTGAAGCCTAACACCCACCACACTCTTCCCATGAGGAACAAACCACTCTTTAATGTGCCAAAGGAGATGAGTGCTTTGGTGTTAGTCTTTAAGAGAATGGGGCTGAGCTGAGCAGAGCTGCTTTCAAACCCTGGCTCTGGTGTGAGCTGTGCCACCTCAGGAAAGTTATTGCTGTTGCTGGGTCTCCATTTCTTCATGATATATATCATTATTATAGACTAGTAGCCCAGTGCACTAATTTGTACACATTGAAAGGAAATTAATTAGAAGAAATATTTTAATATCGCTATTTGCCCTTTCTCTATAATAGAAATGTCAAAAAAAATTCACAATTGACAATGACAGATCAAAACACACATGTATGATTGGCACCACTAAGAGCTTTATATATATATATATATATTCTAGAGGCCCAGTGCATGAAAATTGGTGCATTGGGTGGGGGCTGGGGAGGAGAGGTGGGTGGGTGAAGATGGTCCCTCAGTCCATCCTGCATCCTCTCACAATCTGGGACCCATTAGGTAGGGTCCATAGGCCTGGCCTGAGATCAAGGCCTATGGGGGCTCTCCTTCCTCAGGCTGCAACCAGCTGGCCCTATCCCCACTATTTCCACTGCTTTCCATCTGTGCAGCACTGTCCCCTCTCCCCTGCCACTGATGGCCTTCCTCTGCAGGCAACAGGCTGAGGTGCAATGGCTTTTGTGGAATGGTTTGAGGATGATAGGTATTAGTTTTTTAAATGTTTGATAAAACTCCCCTGTGAAGGCATCTAGACCAGGGCTTTTGTTTGAAGGCAGTTTTTTATATTGCTGCTTCTATTTCATCAGTTGATATTGCCCTATTAATATTTTCTGATTATTCCTAAGTCAGTTTTTGGAAGATTGTTTGTTTTTAGGAATCTTTTAATTTCTTCAATATTGTCCAGCTTTTTAGCATATAGTTGTTAATAATATTTTCTTACAATCCATTGTATTTCTGTGGGGTCAGCTGTTACTTCACTGCTTTTCATTTATTTATTTATTTATTTATTTATTTATTTATTTATTTATTTGAGCCCTCTCTCTTTGTTTCTTGTTGAATTTAGCTAACAATTCATTAATCTTATTTATCTTTTCAAAAAACCAGCTCTTGCTGAGACCGGTTTGGCTCAGTGGATAGAGCGTTGGCTTGCGGACTGAAAGGTCCCAGGTTCGATTCTGGTCAGGTGCATGTACCTTGCTTGTGGGCACATCTCCACTGTGGGGCTTGCAGGAGGTGGCTGATCGATGTCTCTCTCTCATCGATGTTTCTGACTTTCTATCTCTCTCCCTTCCTCTCTAAAAAATCAATAAAAAAAATAATTACTTTAAAAAAACAGCTCTTGGTTTCATTGAATTTTTTTGTATTGTTTCTTTAACCTCTATATCATTTTTTCTGGGCTAATCTTTATTATCCTCTTCCTTCTACTCACTCTGAGCTTTACTTGTTGTTTTCTTTGTAGTTCTTTAAGTTGTGTGGTTAAGTACTTAATTATTAATTTTTCTTATTTTTTGAGATAGACTTGTAGTGCTATAACCATCCCTCTCAGGACTGCTTTTTCTGTGTGCCAGAGATTTTGGATTTTTATGTGTTCATTTTCATTTGTTTGAGAAAGTATTTCATTTCTTTCTTGATCTCAGTGGTAACCCATTTGTTGTTTGATAACATATTATTTAGTCTCCATGTGTGTGAAAGCTTTTGAGTATTTTTATTGTAGTTCATTTCTAATTTCATTACATTGTTTTCTGAGAAGATGCATGATATGATTTAAATCTTTTTGAACTCATAGAGACTTCATTGTTTCCTAATATGTGATCTATCTTTAAGAATGACCCGAGTGACTTGTAAAGAGTGTATATTCTGCAGCTTTGAAGTGAAATGTCCTATAAATGTCAATTAAAATCCATAAGATTCAATGTGTCATTTAGAGTCACTGTTTCCTTATTCAATTATTTTGTGTCTGGAATAGCTATCCAGTGACATTAGGGGGTGTTAAAATCTTCTACTATCAGTGTATTGCTGTTTATCTCTCCCTTCAAGTCCTCTAGAAGTTTTATTTACATATTTAGGTACTCCTACATTGGGTCCACATTTGTTTAACAGGGTTATATCATCTTATTGGATCAATCCCTTTAGTATTATGTAGTGACCATTATTGTCTCTTGTGATGGCCTTCATTTTGAAGTCTTATTTTGTCAGAAATGAGTATTTCCACCCATTTTTTGTTGTATTCATTTCCATTTGCATGAAAAGTTTGTTGTTGTTGTTTGTTTTTTCTCATCCCTTCACTCTAATCCTGTGTGAGTCTTTTGTTTTGCAGGGGTGTTTAATATTTTTATTTGCTAAATTAAGCAAACCTAATGGTGGAAGAAGGGAAGACATAAATGTCAACCAGCTTTTCCTCTTCGTCATGAATATTAACAACATCAGCATCAATTGACATTTATTGGACATGGATGATAAGGTCCATGCTTTAGGGAAGGCCTATCAATTATTCTTGTTACCTCAAATGCCCAGACATGCCTATTTCTTCAATAATGGACCTGTTGAGATCTTGGTCTTCACCTTATTCCTTCTACTTCAAGACCAAGCCTAGTGACTAGCACTGTATTAAAGCTAAACTTTAATGAAGAATAGTTTCCTCCATATCTTAATATATTTTATTTCTTTTGACAAAAATGAAGGGAGGAGAGACTAATAAATAATATAAACTTCTATACCTGACAATCAATGGAAAAGTGATACTAATATCTGCAACACTGGTTCTTGAAATATTTTATGTTCTATAGAAACTTCATAGTCATTGGTTAAAATATAAAGTTTAGGTTATCTAATTTATGGTACAGAAAATATCTCCTTCCTGATTCTGTTTCTGTGCACCAAGAGATTTCATATATATATATATATATATATATATATATATATATATATATATATATATGTATGTTTTTTAGCTTGAGTACTTTTGAATTCAAGAGGTTAAGAGTGACCTCTGGTGGCAATGGTATTTCTCATTCACCTTTACTCCAAAACTGATTTCTTGTGATTTGTCCACGTTATAAGAATGACGGACCTTGTGACTAAAAAAGGTTGATTATAATCAGTTGTGAGCAAATTAAAAAACTAACATTCTAGGGCATTGGGGAATTGGAGAATAGAAACAACTTTAATCCCTAATGTTTATCTATTTATTTGGTATAAATACCAACCATGACCTGTTTCAAGCTATCAGTGAGACATTGCTGAACACAAAGTTGGGAAAAGATACTTACAATCAGCTCTAAGCAGTTGGTGGGTTCTGGTTGCAGCACAGAACTGGTTGACACTTGTTGTTGGCCCCTCCATAACTTTCTTGCCAATATACAATCAAGACTGGCTAAATACAAAACAAGGAACAACATAAGAGCAGTGAGTTTTCTGTGGAAAAAATGATGCCTCCAGGACACAGGGTTACAGATAAACACAGAATGCCCAGTTTAAATCTGAATTGCAGATAAGCAACAAATAATTTTAAATTATGAATATATAAGTACTATTGCATGGGATATGTTTACACTAAAATAGTATTCATTGTTTATAAAAAGCAAATTTAACTAAACACTCTATAATTTTATTTACCAAAGCTGGCTATCCTAAAAGGATTATAAAAAAAGTATTATTTAAGAGATGAAATATTAGCAAGAGTTGGAAACCTGCAAGTCCTCCTAACCAGTGCTTAATACTCATTGGAGCACCACAACCACTGCCTTTGAATGGTTTACACATGATACAGGACATAGATTCCCAGTATAGGGATGTAGACAGAGTCCCAGAGCATCATCACCGGCCTATGGGGGCCTCGTCTATATCTCCTGGAGTGATATGACGCTATCTCTGTCTATATCACCATGTTAGGAGAACTGAAAGGTTCTCTTCTACTGTTCTTACCTCTTCTCCCCCCCAACCCACCCCCCAAAAAAACACAACACATTAAGGTCTGTCAGTTGTTGTGTACTGGTATGGTTTCAGGCAGAATATCCATAGTTCTCTGGCCTAGAAATATAATGGGGCTCATCTGTGGCTTCTAGTGCCATGGGAGGAGGTCAGGTAATGGCTATGATACTCTGCATCAATATGTTTCCGAAGAGACTGAGGCAGACAGTGGCATTGCTGACAAGAGACTTCAGACCAGACCCAGATCTCTGAAGATTGTTATGGGAGAGGGTGGTAGCTGTAGTAATGCTAAGATTCTGTCATTATTAGAACCTTAAGTTACACAGTTAGAGATAAAGAACTGGCCATTGGAGTGTCTGCCCTTCTGGAAGCAAAAGAGCTTATCTTTGAGATGCTTATCCTCATAAAAAAGAATTTACAGGAACTGAATAAACTTTAATGGCAGACAGACATTAACAGAACACTTTAATAGAAATACAAAAGCTGGAAACCATTAATAAAGACCTGGAATCTCCAACTCTTTAGTTGGGCTTATAAAAAGAGACTCAGAAAAAGACCAACAGAAAAGTAATGTAAATATTTAGAACAAGTTGGGCTGGTGACATATATAACAACAAAGAGCCAGTCTTCCAATGGTGAATGTTGCATCAAGATACTTAAAATTTCAAGTAGATGCAACAAAAACCTCCTTCATTATACACCAGAAAAATGAAGTACAACCATAGACAACATTAAAAATGCTTTTAAAGAAATTTTCAGTCTTAAGAAAAGCATAAAGCTGCTTTGACAAGTAGAAATATAGGGAAAAATGTGAACATTAAGCAAAATGTAATACTCCAAAACACTAATGTGGCATGGAATAAGTACTAAAAGTAAGGAATGATGTTTCTGGGTGAACATTTGCTAAATCTGACTGATCCTGTTCTTGGAGAAGACAACATGGATTATGAATTATGGAATCTTGGAATCCCATAAAATAAAAGTGTCAGAAAATGGAGACCCCTTCATAGATATTTAGAAGAAAAAGTAGATGTGGCTGAATAAAACTTTCTGTGGTAGGTTAAATAATATTCCCCTAAAGAGATCCATGTCCTAATACCCAGAAACTTATGTAGCAAAAGAGACTTACTAGATTTTATTAACTAAAGAATCTTGAAATAAAGAGAATATCCAGAGTTACTTGGTGGTCACAATGTAATAACAAGGATCTTTGTAAGAAGGAAGTTGGAGGGTCAGAGTCAGAAAAGGAAATGATATGATAGAAACAGATACTGAATGGACGTGGTCATGAGTCAAGGAATGTAGGCAGCCTCTAGAAGCTATAAAACACAAGAAATAGATTCTCCCCTAGAGCCTCTAGAGCAGTGGTTCTCAACCTTCTTAATGTCACGATCCTTTTAACACAGTTCCTCATGTTGGGTGACCTCCAACCATAAAATTATTTTTGTTGCTACTTCATAACTGTAATTTTGCTACTGTTCTGAATTGTAATGTAAATATCTGTGATTTCCGATTATCTTAGGCTCTACAGCAGCGGTTCTACAGCAGTGGTTGAGAACTGCTAGCAGAGTTGCCTAAGACCATCATAAAACACAGATATTTTTAACAGTAGCAAAAACAAGATATTCATAACAGTAGCAAAATTACAGTTATAAAGTAGAACCATGGTATTAGAAAGGTTGAGAACTCTAAAGCAGTGGTCAGCAAACCGCGGCTCGAGCAGCGGTTTGCCACTCTGTTGACTAATGAGTTTGCTGACCACTGACCTAAGCATTTAAGAGAACACCACTGTCCTAGTTCATAGCTTGAACTTCAACCTATGAACTAGGACAGTGACCGGCAAACTCATGAGATTCATGAGCCGTGGTTTGCCAGCCACTGCTCTAGAGGAAGCACAGGCCTGTTGGCATCTCAAATTTAACCCCATGAAATTGATTTCAGAATTCTGATGTCCAGACTCTAGGATAATAATTTTATGTTGTTTTAAACCATGAAGATTATAATATTTTGTTATATAAGCTCTAGGAAACTAATTTACTTTCTTAAAAACTCTTGAAGAAAAAGAAAACCAATTTTAATTAAATAAAGATTAAAAAAAATAATTTGCTTAAAGATCATATTAAAAGTCTCCAAACTGAGAAATTTTGGGAAAAAAACAAACAAAAAACAACCTATAGTTAAAAGTAAAAAGCAGAGAATCCAAGATGGAGGCATAGGTAAACACTTACACTGCTGCCTCGCACAACAATTTCAAAACTACAACTAAAAGACAGAACGGACATCATCCAGAACCACAGGAAAGCTGGCTGAGTGTAAGTTCTACAGCTAGAAGGGAAGAGAGGGGCTCACAGAAATCCAGAGGAGCTGCAAAAAGTTGAGGTACAGAGACGTGCGCACTGAGAGAGCGGGTGCCGGAGTACCTGGCTGGCTTTCTCTGATGGGAGGGAAACAGAGACTCTCAAAGGCATTGAACCCCTTATCTTACAACGCTAAACCCCAGATCCAGCCGAAACTCATACGGGTGGAGTTTGGACTGTGAAAAGGGAGAGGTGCACGGAAATTAGGGGAGTCGCAAAAGATCAGAGGACTGGTGGCACGCACAGCACTGCGCAGAGGACAGATTGCTGATTGTGCTGCTGGCTTTCGCGAGTGTGCGGAAGACAGACCCTCCCAACTGTGCCACTTCTGACTCCACTAAGCACCTGTTTCAGACGAAACCCTGGAGACCTAGACTCGTGTGGTCCTGGTTTGCAGAGGAGCTGGAAAGGCAGTGGTCTAGACGCACTGCATGCGCTAGAGCACAAGGATGGCTCCAGCGATTACCCAGTCACGTGAGACTCAGGGGCCGTGGAGGGCGGGGCCAACTGGAAGGCAAGGTGGTCCCTTAAGCCCTGAGACTTCACCCATCCCAAGCTCAACAGAGGCTTCTTCAGTTTTGCAAGTCTGGTATCATAAGCCTGAATTCAACACAGAAGTTTCCCCGGCATAGTGAAAATGCCGAGACAAGGGAAGGGATCACAAACAAAAGAATTGGAGGGAAAAAAAAGACTGGATAGAGAGTTCAAAACCATGCTTATAAGGTTTTTCAAGAATATGCTAGAAAAGATGGATAAATTTATCAAGTCCCAAAAGGGGATGCAAAAGGACCAACTAAAGATGCAGAAGATCCAACTAGAGATGATGAATAAATTTAGTGAGTCCCAAGAGGAGATGAAAAAGGACCAACTAGAGACAGTGACTGAAATAAAAAATATTATACAGAGTCCTAACAGCAGACTAGAGGAAGGCAAGAGTCAAGTCAAAATTTTGAAATATAAAGAAGCAGAAAACACTCAACTGGAAAAGCAAGAAGAGAAAAGAATCCAAAAATGTGAAGATAATGTAAGGAGCCTCTGGGACAGCTTCAAGCGTACCAACATCAGAATTGTGGGGGTGACAGAAGAAGAGAGAGAGCAAGATACTGAAAACCTATTTAAAGAAATAATGACTGAAAACTTCCCACATCTGGTAAAAGAAATAGACTTACAAGTCCAGGAAGCACACACAACCCCATATAAAAGGAATCCAAAGAGGACCACACCAAGACACATCATAATTAAAATACCAAGAGCAAAAGACAAAGAGAGAATATTAAACGCAGCCAGAGAAAAACAGTTCATTACTTACAAAGGGGCACCCATACGACTGTCAGCTGATTTCTCAACAGAACCGATGCAGGCCAGACGGGAGTGGCAAGAAATATTCAACTTTATGAATACAAGAACCTAAAACCAAGAATAATCTATCCAGCAAAGCTATCATTCATAATTGAAGGGCAGATAAAGAGCTTTACAGAGAAGAAAAAGCTAAAGGAGTTCATCAACTCCAAACCAGTATTATATGAAATGCTGAAAGGTACTCTTTTAGAAGAGGAAGAAGAAAAAGGTGAAAGACAAAAAATTATGAACAACAAATACATATCTATCAAGGAATGAATCTAAAAATTGAGTGAATTAAAAATTTGATCAACAGAATAAACTGGTGAATATAATAGAATAAGGAGCACAGAAAGGGAGTGGACTGATAATTCTCAGGGGAAAAGGGGTCAGGGATGTACAGGGAGAGACTGGACAAAAATCATACACCTATGGATGAGATCAATGGGAGAGAGGTAAGGGCAGAGGGAAAGGTGGAAGCTGGGTGGAGGGATGCTATGTAGGGGAAAAAAGAGAAACAAATGTAGTAATCTGAATAATAAAGATATAAATAAATAAATAAATAAATAAATAAATAAATAAATAAAGTAAAAAGCAGAAACTTCACCAGAAAATTTGTCTTTTCTGAAGGGCATCAAGGTAAAAAGGGAGGTTGGGGATGTTTTCATGAAGTATGCAATTTAAAGTGAATTTACCGCTAAGACCGGTTTGGCTGAGTGGATAGAGCATTGGCTTGCGGACTGAAAGGTCCCAAGTTCGATTCTGGGTCGGGGCATGTACCTTGCTTGCAGGCAGATCTCCACTGTGGGGCATGCAGGAGGTGGCTGATCGATGTCTCTCTCTCATCTGTGTTTCTGACTTTCTATCCCTCTCCCTTCCTCTCTGTAAAAAATCAATAAAATGTATTAAAAAAATAGTAAATAAAGTGAATTTACTACTAAAAAAAAGGAGGATAATCTTTCCAAACCAATTGAAAAAATCAGTCATGCATGTGAAAAGCTGGACACATATAAAATAGAAGCCAAAATCTTTCAGAAAAATTGGAAATAATCACTGTCAAAGATCAATGTCACAGTATTTCTCATGAGAGAAAAGCTCATGAAAACAGGTGCAGAATACTAGTGGTCAAGAGTAACTGATTACATAAAGAAGAAAAAATGGAAACCTCAGACCTTTTTTTTTTTAGTTAGAATTTAATTAGAATATTATGAAATATATGTTTATGTCCCCGATGTTCTAAATTGTAAATTTGGCAGAGGCCCTAGAACCACCAGGGAATTATTTGGATGAGCAAATCCCAAGGAAGGGGGTACATGAAGCAATAATGGGCAGGAATCCAAAGTTCCATGGCTTGCTGGGACCAGATGCCACACCCAAAAAATCAGGAATAAGGGAAAGAGTATGTGGCATCTCCTCCACAAGACAAGACAGCTTGCACAACAGGACCTTCCTTTGACTTAACCCTCTCATTTGAATCAGGAATCTGGTTCTCCACCTCATCTTCCCATCAGAGGCAACATATTACAGGAACCCCGTAGGAGAAATTGCTAAGAAGAGGATTACTGGCCTGCTCACTCTTCTAGAAAGCAAGGAAAAAGCTTCCCCAGAAATCCTCTCCTTCAAGGCACTTCATGAGTCAGGGCATCCTCCACTGTCCATAATTGTTTTACATTGAGCACTAAATTCAGTCTTTTCTCTACTCAACCCGAAACTGAAGTGTTTCAGTTTCTGATTTTACCTTCCAATATGTTTACTTCTGAAGATCCAAAACTGCCATAAGACACTTTCTTCTATCTCTATTAAAGTTATTTTGACTTTTTTTACTCTTAGCTTTATTGCTGTTGAAAGGAATTTTTAGGGATGGAATAGGTAGTTTTAGCAAATTTTAGGGATTTTATTGAAAAAGCACAAAGCTACAAAGCTGCAAAGTGTATATTCCCATAGAATAAGGGAGCTGGGAATAGCAGAAGGTAAATTTCCATAGAATAAGGGAGCTGGGAGCTGCAGAAGGTATACATTTACAGAATAAAGGAAAAGAAGTCCCTCATTCAGCAAGGGAAGAGGAAAGCCCAAAGGAAATAGGCAAAAAAAAAAAAAGAGAGAGGGAACCTCATGCGAGGTTGAAGCTCTGAGGGGATAGTGACCAATCAGAATAGATATCAAGGCACAAAAAAAACATAGCCTTTATAAATCTAAGAAAAAAGGGACTTAGTGGGACTCTTTCCTCCTCCCCACAAGGGAGTCTGTGCTTATTTCTCAATAAATTTCCACCTTTTACTATGCCACCTTTTGTCTGTGGTTTCATTTATCAACTCCATCAGACAAGAATCTAGGAACCATCCTGCTCAGAGGAACACCACACATTCCAGTTCAATTTTCATGTTTCACTGTTAGTTAAATGATTATACATTGACTATAATAAAAAGTTAATAGAATTGCTTTATAAATTTAGATAATCTAAAGATGGTTTTATAAGTAATTGCTTATTGCTTTTTAAATTTTATTTGTAGGTAGTATAATTGAAATATTTTTGTGGTCAACAAGTCTGCTAAAATAATTCAGAAATATAACAAGTTGTTTTGTGTGTTTTTTTTTTTTTGGTCTTCTAAAATATTTTGAACTTTTTCTATTTTGACATCAGTACCATTTTAAAGTTATCATTCAATAGCTCAAATGGAAATTTCATCCTATATAATAAGAGCCTAATATGCTAGGTGTCCAGTGGTCTGGTTTTCTGTTCAACTAATCAAAGCATAATATGCTAATGATATACTAAGGCTGTTCCACTGCTCACTATGACATGCTCTGACCAATAGGTAAGCTTGCTGCTGGGGTCTGGCTGAACTGGACTGAGTTGAACTGAGATGGGCCAGACATGCCCTGGAGCACTCCCTGGCTGGCTATCCTTCTGCATCCCTTCCCAACCCCAATGGTACACTGGCCTGGCCTGCACCATCTTGCAATTTGGGACCTCTAAGGGGAAGTTATAGAACCAGTTTTTTCCCGATCTTACAGGCCAGGCTGAGGGACCCCATTGGTGCATGAATTCATGTACCAGGCCTCTAGTAGATCATAATTTTTGTATAATGTTTTGTAAGTGCATATTTTATTAATAAAAATTCTGTGCAAAAATGTTTCTATTTTACTTGATTTTTAGATAATGTAATTATAGTAATTTTGTTGTTGATATTTAGTGAGACTTTTCTATTAATTCAGAAACAGCAATTTTTTTTGTTTCTCTCATTCTCTTATTTCTCATCATTGTTAAGTGATTATACAATTTCTCAAATGGAAGTGTGACAAAAACTACAATTCTTGATTTGTATTTTATAATTGTTATTTATTTCAAAGTAAATTTCATGAGTAAATTGTTTCCTATTCTATTTCTAGATAGTTTACTGATATATTTTCCATTGATAGTGTTATAAAGTTCCTTGTGAAGAAGCTATGGTAAAAGTTTTATAAGGACATTTCACATTTGGAAATGTTCAACATTTCAAGTTTATCTGTATATATCAAGGACTGAATTTGTTCTAGTTACAAAATTAATGTTTATCTAAATAATTTTTAGTTAATAGGTTGCATTATGCTTAGTGTTAAACCCAGCAAACATCTCACTATGGGTTGGACCCTGCCAGTTTCCTGGTTGGTACAAGTGCCTCAAGAGTCCCAGACCCCTCTTTTGTTCACTTTGTTTCTTTAGCCTGAAATGCTTTTCTTTCTTTCTATATTTTTTCATTTATTTATTGATTTTGAGAGTGAGAAACTGATTTGTTGTTCCATTTATTTATGCATTCATTGGTTGCTTTCTGTAAGTTCCCTGACTGGGGGGGATCAAACCCAAAATCTTTGCATATGGGACAACACTCTAACCAACTGAGCTAACTGATCAGGAATTGGAATGTTTTTTCTTTTCTTTTCTTTTCTTTTCTTTTCTTTTCTTTTCTTTTCTT
>JAAGEH010000286.1:31707391-31791111 GCA_011751065.1 Lasiurus cinereus | reverse complement strand
TTTTCTTTTCTTTTCTTTTCTTTTCTTTTCTTTTCTTTTCTTTTCTTTTCTAATCCTTTGTCTATCTCTTATTCCTTCATGTTTTAAATGGGATTGACCTAGAGAATCTTTCTGTTATTTTGTAGTTGAAATGAATTCCTTCTCTACTTTATCTTCACACCCTTTGCTTTTCCAATTTTCTTGGCTAACACTTATGACTATGTGCAATTATGTAATCATTATGTGATTATTTGTTAAATGTGCATATAGTCATCCATGTAGTCAGAGATGAGGCATATTTTTCTTCACTTACTATTTCTAGTGTTTCCAGGATAGGAGATGGAGAATGCTTAGGGTGTTTGGTGGGGATTTTTCTTTCTTGTGCATCTATATTAGGCTGATTTTGCCTCATTTGGAGCATAACAAACAAACTTCAAATCACAGGGACATACGACAACTAGGATTTACTTTTTAATTACACTTTTTCAATCAGCATTGTTCTTCTGTACCTAGATGAACTTGGGTTCCAAGTCTCTTCATTCAGTCAGGTTTGTTTCTCACTCAGAGGCCTAGGATAAACAAGTTCTATCAGCATCTTCTTCTCATGGGGCATAGCCCAAGGAAATGGAGTAAGAGAGTCAATTCTGCCCTTAATGACAACCCCAAATGCAGATCACATTTCTTTAGGGGGAAAATAGTAATACTCGTCGCCCCTTTCCTCACCTCTATGAAGAAGTTTATTGGTATGGTGGGTGGCAGATAGTGAAGACTAACTAAAACTAAAATTGTCTGACAATTGTCCTCCAGAACAGTTTTAACAAAGTACACAATGTTAGCATCAGAGTAAGTACATTTTAATATTAATCTAATCTATACAAACTAGTGGCCCAGTGCACAAAATTTATACACATTAAAAGGGAATTAATTAGAAAAATATTTTAATATTGTTATTTGCTCTTTCCTTATAATAGGCTTCTTTTGGCTTCAGAGGTACATTGTGATAATAGTTGCTCTTCAGACATATTCTGTCATCAATGAAAGCCTGGGAAAGGACACTTGGAATCAAGCCCCTCCTCCCTACTGTCAGGGTCAGGAGTCCAGGGGGAGGGAGGAAAACTGGAGGCAGGGCTTGTGGGAGAAGGGATCTATTAGGGCTTTCCTTCCCACAACTGCCAGAAGCTGGCCCCACCATAGAGGCTGCCACTGCTTTCCATCTGTGGAGCACCACCCCCACTCTGCCACTGGTTGCCTCCCTCTATTGGAAAAAGGGGCATAGGGTATCATCACTTGGCTGCCCTGGGCCTCCCTCTGTGGGAAGATAGCTAGCAGGTCCCACCCATCTGCCATAGTGTCACTGGCCAGGCCTGGGCCTCTCAGAGGGAGCCCTCCCCATCTGGCCTGGGCTCCACCATTGATCCTAGCCCACAAAGAGGCCCTGCCCACCTATTGGGGATCTGGGATCAATGGCAGAGCCGAAGGAGCCTTCCCCACCTGGCCTGGGCTCCACCATTGATCCCTGCCCACACAAAGGTCCTGCCCACTCTTCTGGGTCTCTGTGATCAATGGTAGAGGTCCTATCCACCTGACTGGGGCTCTGGGATGGGCCCTCCCAGCCTTGATGGCTTGCCTCCTCCTTCACAGCCATGGCTTTATTCAGAAGAATGTCCAGAAGGTTCTCTGAAAGGTCTCCCAGTCTAATTAGCATATTAACCTTTTATTAGTATAGATAAGCACCTCATTTAGTGATTTTTTTTGACAGAGTGGGTGGGGTTTTCTTATGTATATTGAAATTTTCTTTGAGAATTCTCTATTAACCTTTGACAATAATTCTATTATTATTTAATTTTATTTTTTATCTTGTTCTTTTCATGTGTGTTTTGTGTTTAGATATCCCAACAAGATTGTTTTGATATTTTACTTCATTTTTCCACCACCATTTATCCCCTCTATGCCCTCTTCCACTATACCCCCCTCCCAACTCTTCTACTCTTCCACTCCCCAATCACAACTCTGCTGTCTCTAGTTGACATATGACAACTAGGATTTACTTTTTAATTACACTTTTTCAATCAGCACTGTTCTTCTGGGCCTAGATGAACTTGGGTTTTCTGTACATGAATTTTATTTATTTATTTATTTTTACTCAATCTCTCTATCCTGGCCCCCTCCTGGAATGTCTGCCTGCTCTCTAAGAGTCTGTCCCTATTTTGTTATAATTCACATATAAGTGGAAACATGAACAGCAAGTATTGTTTCTTTTTTCTTTTTGGTGATACTTTGACACATATAAATTAACCTTTTATACTTAAAGATTTATTAAATAATTATTTTAACATGCAGTTGTTGTTTTTTAATGTAGTTTTAGCTCTCATCTTTTTCTTTGTTGACATGATTAGTTCTGCGTTTTTCTTGACAACTTATATCCCATACAACAAATATATCATAGTTTGTTTATCTAGTTCCTTGTGGCAGGTTAATTTCATCTTTTTTCTTTTATAAATAATACTAGAGGCCCAGTGCATGATATTTCTGCACAGTGGTGAGGGAGTGTGTCCCTCAGCCAAGCCTGCACCCTCTCCAATCTGTGACACCTCCAGGGATGTCTGACTGCCCATTTACAAGAGTTTACATCCCTCTCATAACCCAGGACTGCTGTCTCCCAATCACTTACCTGCCTGGCTGCCTGATTGCCCCTAACCACTTCTGCCACCCAACCTGATCACCCCTAACCACTCCCTTGCCAGCCTGATTGATGCCTAACTGCTCCCCTGCCAGCCCAATTGTCCCAACTGCCCTCCCCTGCAGGCCTGGCCACCCCTAACTGCCCTCCCATACTGGCCTGGTCTCCCCCAACTGCACTCCTCTGCTGGCCCAGTCACTCCTAACTGACCTTCCCTGCTGACCTGATTGCCCTTAATTGCCCTCCTTGTAGGCCATCTGGTAACAGCCATCTTGTGTGTTGGAGTGATGGTCAATTTGCATATTACTCTTTTATTAGATAAGAAGATTGGGATGAACTTTGTAGCTCATCAGGATTTCATATAAATCTTTTGGGAAACATTCTGGAAAAGAATGGATCAGGTCCAAGAGTATTTTTAAATGACTTTACAATTACTATCCAGAGCCCTTTTTCCTGGGCCTCGCCAACTTATACACTAGAGTCTGTGTGAGCCATTACACTTTTTTGACCTAAATATTAACATTAAAGCTATGTTGGATTAATTTAATGATGAATATGTCACCTCATTTTAATGTCATAGAAGGATACATAATGAACTTTGAAATTTGATGAGATTCCTTTACAAAAGAAATCTTTCAAAGATGTTTGGAAACAGAAAGACTAGGTGCAAGAGGTGGCCTGCTCTGCTGAGAAAATAAAGGAAAAGGTTTGGGATCCCGAGTGAAGAGGAAGAAAAAGGCAATAGCACCTCAACCAGAGAAAGGGAAGCCACAATTCAAGTTGCTGCAGACTCACACTCCACCCCTCTCAAATATACTGCCAGTCTAGATTCCTGGAGTTCCAGGACACTAGGACCCTTTGGGAAAATGGAGCAGACGGATTTCAAGTTATTTTCCTGTTGGATGGGTGAAAGGGAGGTTTTGAGAGCTGTTGGGCCCACACAACTTGGGGAGCATCTATGAGCCCTGTATCCAGTGTCCCACAGACTCCTGGTTCGCCACAGGGGGGTGCTGGTGCCGTTCCTTCCTCCCAGTCTGGCTGATCTATCTGGGCTGTAGCTACTTTACATGGGAAAACCTCTTCCCATATATTCAGCTTAGGAACACCAAGCAGCAGAAAAAGGATGTGCTCTCTGAGTCAGGCAGACAAGTCGCCTGAAACCTGTGCTTTCCAGAAGCAAAGGGAGGGTACAGGTTGGAAAAGCCGGGTGCCTGCAAGGGGGTCATCCCTTTGCTTCTATCCTCTAGCCCTCCTAGCTCACCCAGTCCCTCATAACACCAGGTCTGCCAGGGAAGCCCAGGGTCATAGACGTGATTGGGACCTGGGCTTGACATTCAGTCTCTCTTAGGACAGAACATGACCAAGATGACTACCATTCCTCAGGAGGAGAAAGACATTTTCCACAAAGGCCCTCAGGACTGCGTTTCAGGAAGCTCAATGGCCCCCACTGACACTGCAGTACGCCCCACTCATTTCCTGAGGGTTTGAATTCTCAGTTGTGAATTTCTGTAAGCTGATATTTATGGAGAGCCCACTGCGCACCATACATTGTCCTATTAAAATAATGACTTAGATGAGGGCCAGATTCGTGACGGCTCTTCCCTTCATGTATCCCCGTTCTTCACTTTATTTCTGTGCTGATTTAAATAATAATCTTCAAATATGATTTGTGTATGTGAGAGTTATCCCCAATGTAATGACTACTGACCCAACACACATTTACATTTAATCCTCATTATTAGCAATTACTCCATGAATGTCTTAAGTCTAGACAATCAACAAAACTACAATTCAAGTCCTGATTTGTAAATAGGCATCATGGTCCGTTTTAATGTGAACAAGGCCTAGGTATTGAAAACAGACTTGGAAAGAAATTCACAGTTGCATCTCATGAGATATTATTTCTGTTATTGGACAGCCCCCTGAGTCTGAGGAAGAGGGCTGAACTCTCCTCTACCCTGGCCTTTATCAATCTCCTCAGAAAGATTTCAGATGAGTGACAAATAATGTTGTAGCAAAGCAAGAAAATCTATTAAGAAAGCCAGGCAAGCAAATTTGTTAAAAATATACTTGGCATATAGTACAAGCAGGCACCCAGCTAGTCTGAGCACTCCTCAGGGTAGTGTTCAAGTGTTTTATACCCTTCTCCCTATAGGTTTCAAAACTTTCTTGCTGGATATCTTGGGTAGCAGACTAGGTTTCAATGTCCCCCTTTTATTTTGTTGCAGCTTTTCTTAGAATGTTTGTACATACATCTGGTTATTTTATGTTGGCAAGTTCCAAGACTGCTGACTTCTTTGTTTAGAGGTGAGATAAACTCCCTTGTCTTTTCCTTTCCCTCCTTCTTCCCCTCTTATTATTAGCAATTACTCCATGAATGTAAGTCTAGACAATTAACAACACTACAATTAGCAGTTCTAGGGTGACTTAAGCTATGAATTCTTTGGTTAGGGAGGAAAAATATTAATCATTTACTTCAAGTTTCCTTGTTTGGGTGAGGTAAGGTCTTGCAATTCACAAACTGGCTCCAAGCTGCCCAAACTATTTGGTCTTGTTTAATTTTGTCTTGGTTTCCCCTTCCACTTGTCCAAGAATTTTTCTAGTGTCTTAACTATCCTGCCACATTTCCACCATATAGATACAATATAAATAACCTCAAGAACATAGATAACCACACAATGGAGTATGCTAACTAGGAATACATAAATTTCAATATTTATTATTTTCCAGTAAAATGTATTTAATATAAATATATGTAATTTAATTTGCTTAAAAAATTTTAGTAATTTTAATAATTGACACTAGTTGGTGTAAATATATCTAGTACATAATCCTATCTTCAAGAAGAGAAATTTATATTTCTTTTTTTTAATTGATTTTAGAAAAGAAGGGAGAAGGAGAGAGAGAGAGAAACATCAATGATGATAGAGAATCATTGGTTGGCTGACTCCTGCATGCCCCCTACTGGGGATCAAGTCCACAACCCAGGCATGTGCTCTTGACCAGAATCGAACATCAGGACCCTTCAGTCAACATGCTGATGCTCTATTTACTGAGCCAGACCAGCTAGGGCTCATTACTAATATTTCTATTTGTATTTACATTTACTGGAACTCAAAAAGAAAAAAGAAAAACAGAATATAAGAAAAACAAAACTAACATGCACTGATAATATAAATATATATACACACATATATGTATACTTTTAATTAACAGTTATTTTCCAGGTCCCACTCAGTGCTAAAAACTGTACATCATTTAGAATCATTAGCATTTAGTACAAATATTCACAATTTTAGCCAATAGTACAAATCTAGCTTGCCACCTGTTTTTGTACCTCCAGAGAGCTAGGTATGGCTATTACACATTTACAGTATAAAGACAATTAGTCTTTCCATAAGAACAATTGCTTAAAGAGTGAGAGCAGCATCAATAATTAATTGAAGAACAATGTGAATGGTTTTCAATGTTTTTGTTTGAATCAACAGGTGTTATAATAAAGCTCAGTTATTTATGTGAGGAGGCAAAGCAGTTAAGTGACTGAAGAATTCTTATTTGAGAACAATCTCCTGGAACAACTATAAGAGAATATAATATTTTTAAATTGAGAAAACACTAATTCCGTAAAACCTGAAGTAGAATTTTGCTAGATGTATTACAACTGATGCTGAGGGAAGTATGTGTGGAGCAGAAGAAAAAGGCAAATTTTGATAAATTTACAAAGCTTGGAATATATAAAATATTTAAGTCCTACAGCATATGTTGTTATTCATCAGCAAGTACTTCCCACCAAATATTTAAATCTATTATGTTATTAAACAGCAGTGTCGTGTGAATTTAATTCAATTTGATGCATAGTTCTGTGATTTTTTTTTGGTCAGAAACAGAAGCTGAATATTCTACTTGTCCTGTCACAGATCAGTATGATGGGTTAGTATTGGTAATGTTATATTGTAATTTTCCAGTTTAAGGATGAGACTGATTATTTTTTTTTAACAAAAAGAATTGCCCTTGGCAAATATTAATGATCACTATATAGTTTTGGAAATTAGCTTTTACTGTAAATTTAAAAATCTTTCTTAATGATTTCAACCTACAATTACAAGACAAAACCATGGTTATATGTGGGATATATACCATAAATAATTTCATCAACTAATGATATCTCATGTTAAGTCGCTCTATTTATTTCTTGTGTTGTCAAATGTTAAAACAATATCTCCATTCTACACATATTTGGAGAAGGTATATTTTCCAAAATCAAATTACAACTCCATCGGCATTTTTTACATCTTAATAAAAATAACAAAATTAATTTAGTTTCTCAATTGAGATGCTGCCACATCATTTCAATTGGAAATTGTGACTTTGCAAAAAAGGACACAATAAAAGACAAATATCAAGGAAAGAATCCAATATAATGCTAACTGCCTTCTAAGAAATAATATATGCAATTAAAATCATATGCTAGTGGACTGATATCAGTATTTGGCAGTACTTCTACAGGTAAAATGACATTTTTAAGAATGACATCTATAAAATATCATTTCAGATAATCATTAACAGATGTACATTTGCAAACACTTTATGATGTGGAAAGCTAACTTTGATCAATTAAATGAAATATTAAAATAACTATAATGGTACTGCTATGAGAGAATCAAACTCCTCTGTTGCTCATGGGAACAAGGTGGAGGTTCTTAGGGCACCATGGAAATAAGAATTTTCAGAAGCCCCCATGGGAGGATTGGATGTGGAAGAAGACTATTTGTGTAGAGTTATGTTTCTTGGGTTCCCAAGTCCCTGCCACGTGAGCCAATCCTGAAAGAGGAGCAACTGGAGTTCCATCAGAGCCAGAAATAAGGCCAGTGTCCAGACTTTCTGTTCCATGTTGTAGCCCGGTGTGGTTCAGCATCCAAGCTAATTAAAGTCCATTAGTCCATGTGCCATGTCGGTGCAGGGGAGTGCATCCTGCCACAAAAGAGCCAGGTACCCAGCATATGAGAGACAGAGAGAGAGAGAGAACTTCCTTTGCTTGGAAGTTTAAAATATTCAGGTTTTTCATGCTTGGAGTAGTCACGCCTATTCTGGCCACTGACTCCCTTTCAGGTGTGATTGAGATTCCCACATCTTCAGACCTTACTGGGCATACATCTGTCTTGTCTTTCCTTTCCTCCCTTTTGTTAAATAATAACCAGGTTATTACAATGGCATCAGTACTAGATTTTTTTTAAATTTATAAGATATAGCAAATCTTGTTTTTCTCTTGTTACATAAATGCCTTAATAATATCCTCAATTTTGCCTCTTGACTAGCAAAACTTAAAATACTTATTCCATGTTCCCTTACAGAAAAAGTTTGCTGACCCCAGATTTTACTGAAAAAAGAAAATAAAAAGAATGAGAATAGTTGCCTTCCCGTTCTCAGTAAAATTGTCTTCAAGATACATTATTATAAGAAAACTGCTTTGGAAAGGTAACTCCTGCCCAGGATAAAATTACCGATGTTTTCCTATGAAAAATAATCTTTTATTTTGTATCCAGAGATTATAAAGGGATTGATAGGATGATTTATCTAATTGCTGTTTTAGCAAACCAACCAATATATCCTGGGGATTAGCATATACATATTTGTTACAAATGGTATTTCCTTTGGCAATCATTCACTTCTTTTCATACTCAAGAGAATAGGATTTTTTTTTCTTCCCTGCAGCAGTTTGCTTCTTTTGCCTCCATTTGATGTTGGAGGTCATCATGTGGCCAAATTTTCTAAAACAAATTTTCAATTTTCAATTTTGCAATGTATATAGTTTCTTAGAGAGCTTACTGAACATAGACATAAAAACTCCTACCACATGAAGTGCACTGGGGACTGATAATCCCTAAATGTAAGTCTTTAGTATCAGAGATAAATTACTTCCCTATTTTGTCTACTCCACACTTAAAAATTGCTGTTATTTTTCTTATTAGTAGGTACATCTACATGCTCATTTTAAATCTTTAAACTCTGAAAATCAATTTTAAATATCAAGTTATTTATGTAACACACAGAGAGAAGCATTGTAAGACAAGTGGGGGAAACTCAAGAACCCAACTGTCTTTATATTTATTACTTTATTAAGCATATATTCACTGAATACCTACCAAGTGCCCAACACTGCACTACATGCTTAATTCAATCAATTGCTATTGTATCAGCTCATTATATTCAATAGTGTACTAATTGTTTAATTTTCATAAAATGGAACCAAATAGGTTACCAGTCTTTTAATGAATATTTCAAATATAATGTATTTAAAATATTTTAATACTATTTTCCCTAATATAGAATAAATGTGCTATAAGAAAATGACATTGTTTATCTTTTTTCACTGAGTTTTACTTCTAGTCATCTTTCAAAATGAGCACATAAAGTCAAATTTTATTCTAAAGCTAATTTTTGAACTGGCCTTTGCTTTAGCTTTGATTTTGCACTGCCTTTTTATTTCAAGAAGATGAATATGTTTAATATGCTTTAAATTGCATTATATTTTATGAGCTCTCAAGAGATGCATTGTTATATGAGCCAAACATTATTGCATAATTATTGCTTCTGTTTTCTCTAAAAATGATGATGACTAATTAAAATGCATAAAACACACTTATCAGTGAAAATTTTTCAGTGACTCAATTTCCATTCCCTCTTGAAAGATCCTGTATCTCCTGCAGAAGAACTTTTAAGAAGGAACAAGCACCACAGCAATTGAAAGTATGCAGTATGTAGCATTAATATTTCATAGTGCAATTGAGGTACATGGTTAATTGGAGAAATACCAACATTCTCCCATCTTCAGAGTGAGTGTGACTCTTGATTTCACTAACAAGATAAAGACCCAAAGAAGATGGTCTGTTTCTGCACACATACCTATTTATGGTAAAATTTTATTTTTAATTAATTTAGAACACTGTCATAAAGAAACCCACTTTACAACAAAAGAATAAAAATACATCATTCATTTCTTCATTGGAGCCACAAACTATACAACAACTACTAAATTCTAGTTCACTAGAGTTCCATGGGCTTAATTTTTAAAATGAATCAGAAATCTTAATCATTTGGCCACTCTATCAAGGAAAACTTTCCAATGTTATCCTTGAACTGTGATCTGAAATGAAGTTTTCACCAGCTTATAGTTAATTATATTCTACTTGGAAAACAAAAACAAACAAATAAATAAGAATAGGCAAAGAGGAAATATACATCATTTATATAAGAGAGATTCTGTGCTAGTTGATCATTAATATTATATCTTATCAAAGATTTTCCCTAGTTACATTTTTGTATTAACATGTCATTTCTTTTTAGGAACAATAGTATTTTTTAAAGATATGACAGTGATAGCAATTAATTAATTAATTTATTTAAAATACTTATTTTGGTTAAATTTGTTGTTTATCACCTGCACATACATCCTTCTTTCTTTTTTTTTCTTTTTTTTTGCTACTTACTCATCTTTGAAATACAAGAATTGTGGCTGTGTGGGAGGCAAATACACTGTCCATAACAAATCTTTTAACAAAGAGTCCCAAGCAGGATGTATCTTGCATTCTCTCCTAACCAAAAATCAGTTTAGCATCCATAGCATACTGGGATATGACTTCCATAGATGATGACATTGTGATGTTCCTGTAGCTTTGTAGTATTTGAAAGGCACTGTTAATTAGTTTTCTTACACATGTTCCTGCAGGGAAGGATGTAGCAATAACTTTCTTTAAATTCTAATATGGAGGAATTAATACAGTAATCTCATGTAAAACAAAACCTGTTACTATAATCTGTGGTTACAAGTATTAAAAACCTTTGAGTTCCTATCTAAAATTTTGAATGTTTCAAACTCATAGAATTGGGCTCCTTTTCAATATAATATTTTCATAAATTTATATGTCAGGGCCTATTACCAAAGCTTTGTAGCTTATTGATGCCTACAATTTGAAAATAATGTCCTATCTTTTCCAGACAATTGCCCACAAATGACAAGTCATTCTGAAAGGAAAATAGCAAATGGAATAACAACAGAAATCCCTTAAACATAGTAATACAGTTGATAGTTTTCAGAATTCCTTGATTTTTATTTTTTCATTAGAGGTCAGGGAAGTCCCTTATGTCACCTTATGTAAATTACATTTCTATATTTCTTCTGTATTTTTTTCTCCACTTAAAATAAATGACAAGAAAATCCAGGTCCAGCTGTTATTGAAAGAATTAAGCATATTGATTTACCCTTTGTTAGGCACTACCTAAGAATCCATACAGAGCTAGAAATGATATTAGGGTGTTTGTTGAATCAAAAAACTATTAAAAGATAATAAAATATTTTGCTGTAAGAAATTAGAAATTGTTATATGCATTTGAACAATCAAAATCACATCTGCTAAAATATATTTTATCCTTTTTTAGCAGGATTACATCTTCTCCCTCCAATGGTAGTTATGACCTTCAGAGTTCCAGACATGCCAGAATTTGCTCAACAGCAGTATTGGAATAGCACTGAACACTTTAAGCCCCACTCTGAGAGGTCCTTTGACATCTTGTGAAAGATAGCAGCTAGCCATAATAAATTAGGAAGTATCATATACAAATAATCTGGGCATTGCCAGCATCCTGGTACAAAGGTAGGCTTGGACCTTTACATCTTCTCCCTCCCCAGTGTTTCCATCAATAGTCAAGGTCAAAAACAAAAACTTTATAAATTCTAAACATCAAAAGGGAAAAGAAACAAACATAAGTAATAGAGTATGCTGCTTATTACCAGATTGCCTATCTTCATATTAAGAAGTGCAATAAATTAGAGAACAGTCAACAGTACCATTGAAATAATTTTCTAGGCCCAAGATGGAGTCATTCCTGACAATGTGCCATTTCAGTAGACTGAAATTTAGGTGACATTTGTGTCATCATGAATACTCTGCTTGACAACATGAAGTATATCCAGTCAGCCAATCCCCAAACACCAAGCCAGCTCTGGGTTCTCTATTTTTTTTTCCTTGTTCCTTCTCACCCCAGACAAGCTTGATTGTGTATCCCTAGCCAATCAGATAGTTGTATTTTTTAATTCTTTATCCTATAAAGCTCCTTCCTTTCTGTTCCATTTTTTAATTTTCAAAATGATGATTGTTCACAAAGTTTTCAAAAAAGTTTATTTATATCACCCAAATTATCTTCCTTATTTTTTTTTGAATAGGTCCCAAGTTAGAGAGATACAAAAAAAAAAAAAAAAAAGTATGGACTGTTTTGCTATGCAGTGTGCCCTGCGAGGATATGAGGAGCTAGAGGTCGATGAACCAGGAAGTGATCAACACAAACCTGCTGTACCTTGATCCTGACCTCCATGACTCTGATAAACAAATGTTTGTTGTTTAAGCTATCCAGTTTATGAAATCTTTGTTATAGCTGTCCAAAAGGACCAAGATATTAGGCAATTAGTAAAAACATTAAATTTGGAGAAGGAAAAGGTAGAGGGCTATAAGAGGCTTGACCTGAGACTCTTCCTTTCTAGGTGAAATTATTTGTTCACTGAGTTAAAATTAATGTCACCCTCTGGAGTTTCCTTTATGTAATGGAGCTAATAAATTTGAGAAAAAAAATCATATTTCAGTTCAACTTAAATGTGTGGACATAGATAAAGTCATATTCTACTCCCTCCAATGGATGTGATAATGAAACCCATTGGCTTTATCTACTCTTTATCATTTAAATGTTTTACAAGTACACATAAAATTAATTAAATAAAAATACATTGACATTTAAAGAGCAAATTATATTCAATTGTGCAAATCTTGAAACCAACATTAAAAATTATTAAATTAAAACTTGAATCTTTCACTATTTCTTAGAGATGGCACCCTTTATCATAAGGATCCCTGTTCACCTTTAAAAAACAACCAAATGTATTCAACCAAATGTATAAATTTTAAAATAAATTTATGCCAGATAACAGTTTAAGGAAGAAAAAATATTGCAACCCTCCTACCTCCACTCCCATATGCACACAGAGATTGGTTGAAATAACTGTTCCACCTTTAGTAGATGCAAAAAAGTAAGAACATTGATCAATTTTCTTCTGTATTGTTAAGTATAAAATCAAAATATTACTAAGAACATTATTATAATTAGCCATAAACATATTATTTTCTAAGTATGATGATTTTAATGGGTTCCTTTTATATGATTTACTTCTTTGCTATTTCTAAAATAGATGGCACAAAAAAAGAGCTATTTCAGTTAAATTTGATTAATAGTTCTTGCTTCTTTAAAAACCAGAATTATAAGAGCATAGATGGATACTCAACAATAAAGGTAAACAAAGACAAACATGGTTTATACAAGATACTCTCAACTGAATTATTTAGCCAAGAGATACTAAGAAAGAAAACAGGCAAAATGAAAGTCATTTAGTGTATATTGTGGTACAGAGGCTAAACCAATAATGCCTTAAGACATTACTGCAAATTGTTTTGTAGAATTACATGAAGAAAAGACATTAAGCAAAATCTTAGGAACTGAACTATATGTGCACATTTGTGTAATAAATTGTTACAAATAATTTATTTGTAAGAAATAAAATATAACAAAACAGAATATTTTGTCTTATATTTCTGTTAATTGGCACTTGAAATCATGGTTGAACTTCATGGTTCTCTATCAGTACAAGTAGTTCATATGGTGGAACTCCCATTGACTTGATTAAACTCTACAAATCTGACTTGTGCAGCAAAGACACAGATTACTTACCCAAGTTAAGTAAAAGGAACATAAACATCATCTGCTCTAAGTTCAGACACTCTCAACCCAAAAAAAAAGAGAAAAAACTATCTCTAAGAAAGCACAGATTTATTTTATAGTTGCCAGTGTTGATACTGAATGTTAATTCACACTCGATTAATTTTGTTTTAAAAATTTATTTTTAAATTAGAGAAATATGTGGAAAGAAAAAATATTTAGTTTACCTATTAATTGTTTTCTATATTTCAGATACTCTACTAAATATTTTATATTTATCATATCACATAATATTTACAGAACTTCCTTGGCTTAACTAATATTTTATCTCCATTTCATAAATCAGAAAATAAAACACTGAAAAATTGTCAATATAGAACAAGTTAATTCAAATGAAACAAGCTATTATGAATACAAATGCTCTTCACATATAAATACTATCAGTTAAATTATATGTGGATGCTAAATTCTGAGCATTTCTGCATCTTATCCACATAAATTTTTCTATGAAAATTCTTATTTCCCCAGAAAGAATAACAAATATTTTCAAAAACTTTTACACTTTATTCTTTTTCTGTGACTATAACAACTAATTTAATATTTTCATTATTTGGAGAGAAGTGGTAGACAAAAATGTCATGTGTTGCAGAGAGTTAAATAAAATGAACACAAAGAGGCTGCCATAGAGAAAGCAGCTGGCCATTGATGATTATTCTAAGATTACTTTCAGGAAAATAATGAAAACAGAATCTGGGTTGTATAAATGAGGCAGATGAAGGCAGAAAATGCAGAACATTTTTAAAGAAGCATACAATAATGGGAAGCAGGGAGGTAGTGATTTAGGCAAGAGTAAAAAATTAGTTTCCTTTTAAAAACTAGATACAAAGACTTCAATATTAAAGGCAAGAATGGATCATACAAAAGGATGTTTTGAAAATATGGAAGATGGGAGGGACAAAGAGAGAGAATTAAAAGAGAATGATAGATGTAGAACAAGGAAAGGAACAAAGATGGAGAACATAGTACAGTTGGTTTTAGGCTTGGCAAATAGGAAAGATATTTCTGTTTATCCTGAAATTTAAAAGGAAAAAAAAGTAATAGTGGAAGAAAATATCAGAATCACTGTTGTATAAAGATTAATTTTCAGAAAATGCTGTAGATGGTCCGAAGTCTAACCTATACATAACCCAAAAATATTATTACTAAAACAAACACCCAATTTAAAAATAGACAAATGATTTGAACAGAAACTTCAAAGAGGTGGTAAGGATGAATAACAAGCACAAGAAACAATGTTCCATATCATTACCTATGAGGGAAATACAAATTATGATGGCATACCTCTACATAACTATTAGAATGGCTAAACAAATTCTGACAAGGATATTTTCACCCTTATATTCATTGCAGTGTTATTTGTATTAGCCAAGATTTTGAAGCAGCCCTAGTGCCCATCAGTAGATGAGTGAATAGAACCACTATGGTACATTAACACCATGAATACCACTCACCCATAAAATGTAGGAGCCCCTTTCCACCTCCCGCATGGTTCAGGATTCAGGTTCTGGAGGAGGCCACACACAAATGAAAAGAGAGACTAGAAAAGCATTAATTTGGCAATATTGGGGGTCCAGGTGGGAGCCTGCCTCTAGAGCAGCGGTTCTCAACCTGTGGGTTGCGACCCCTTTGGGGGTTGAACGACCCTTTCACAGCGGTCGCCTAAGACTATTGGAAAACACCTATTTCCCATGGTCTTAGGAACCAACACACCGCTCCTTAGTGTAGCAAAATGCAGCAATGTAGTTTACTGTTGCATATTAAGACTGTTACCCATGCTACACCATGATTCAAGACAAAATTTCATTTATTTGTAATTAGAAATAAATATTTCACAATATATAATTACATATTGTTTTTGTGATTAATCACTATGCTTTAATTATGTTCAATTTGTAACAATGAAAATACATCCTGCATATCAGATATTTACATTACAGTTCATAACAGTAGCAAAATTCCAGTTATGAAGTAGCAACAGAAATAATTTTATGGTTGGGGGTCACCACCACATGAGGATCTGTCTTAAAGGGTCGTGGCATTAGGAAGGTTGAGAACCACTGCACTAGAGGAAGGCTCCGGCCTGGCCTCCCAATATTGGCAAATTAATGCTTTTCTAGTCTCTTTTTTCATTTGTGTGCGGCCTCCTTCAGAACCCGAACCCTGAACGGGAACCCTGAACCACATGGGATATGGAAAGGGACTCCCACATCTGGCCTACAACAGGGGACGTGAAAAGGGTTTCCTGCCCACATCTGGCACCTGACCGCGGGACATCTGGAGGAAAAGGTATTTTTCGCCTAAGAGTGAAGGAAGGAAAATTCACCTAGGAAAAGGTGAAGGGAATTCAAGGAACACAAAGCCCACGGATTAACTGCAGAGTCACGATCTGTAAGTAGGGTGGGGAAGGTCTTTTGCAGCCAGGCTAATGGGGAAGAATTAGGTTATAAATAAAAGTAAACTTTATTATAGACTTTTGGTTTACATGCTTAAATAATGTGGTTTCTTGTTCAAATTAAAATCTTAGTTTGCATTTGGAATCTAAAATCTGTAATAAGTGAAACTCCACTGCTGAAACCGCCTCTGGTGTGGAGAAATTCAAAGGTGGCAGGATAGGGCAGGGCTATCTGCTCTCCTGCAATGAGATTACTTAAGGTTTCATTTAAAAATTATTGAACTCGCAGGGAAATGATAATGTTGGCCAAATTGGGTGCTAGTTATTACTTCAGAAAGTGAAAAAGAAAGAAAATATTTAAGATTTGTCTTAATCTTTTAAGCATAAAAAGAAATTCGGCCATATCTGTTACTGATGCTTTCCCCTGAAGTAAGCAGGATGTGTAGGAAGGGAGAGACACTTGAGGATCCAATATGAAAGCCCACTCTCCCAGTATACTAATTTAAAGTCTCCTTTCTCAACATGAAAAAGTCTTAAAAATTTAGAGCTGTGTCTGGAATTTCTGTTCTCGTGAGAAGAGAAGCCTGGCTTAAAAAGAAATGTGCACAATTGTCCACCTTTTTTGGACATATTAGACAGGGTTTTAAGCTGGAATCTCGCCATAAAAGAAAAAGAAAAACCCAGAGCTGGTCTTTATTTTTTAAGAAAGGTCGTAAATGAACCAAAAGGAGATTTTGTGTTATTAACCAAGGTTTTCAGCTAAATGCAAATTAAATTGGGAGAAAATGAAATAAAATTTCTCTAATAATTAGGAATTCAAAATATGTTGTTTATTGGTCTAATTAAAAAATAATTAATTCTGTGATTTCCAATTGAAAAATTTTAATATAAAAACAGTTTAAAATATAATTGATATCTTAAGATAATTATAAAAGGTATTATAATCTTTAAATCATATATGAATATATATATTTGATAGTTTTTTCCATGTTAAAATTTCAAGGCTTTAACAGTGATAATTCTTGGAAAGCTCCATGGGCCCAGAGTAATATAACAAATCTGTTCTCTTCTTAAAGGAAATCTTCTTAAATTTAACCCATCTAATATACTTAAAATTGCATGGAAAGCCTTATCAAATAAAAATTAATAACTATATTTTAAATGTTATGAAGGTTTTGGTCTCTAAGAAGAGCAAAATGAAGTAACTAAATATTTCTTAATATTCCAACAGCAGAATTTAAAATGACAAAAAGCCCATAGCTGCCTGCATTCTTAATTAAGCTAGAGGCGGGGCAACATTTGCAACTTGTGAATCAGACATAAACATTTACTAAATTTGCTTTACTTTTTAAATGAAGATATCTACTTTATTACTTAAATCAAGGTTTTCAGCTAATGAAAAGCCAGTGTCTTTGAAAGAAATTTGATTAAGTATTCTAATAAAGTAACCAAGACCTTGTCTATATAAAAAAAAAATTGACAGCCAGTTTAAAATTGAATTGCCCTAGCCCAAAGCAAAGAATATTCTTACAAGATATTATTCTACAATGTCATTGTAATTTTTTTATGTTTTACAACAGTATATTGTACAAATATCCCAAAAAAACTTACAATCTAATTCTTTGAATATTTGGTAGCAATTTTAAAAAGATCATGAAAAGAATTAAGGCAGTGAGGAGGCATTTGAGCATTCTATATTAGCTTTTCTTGCTCTTTTTGCCAAAAGGAACCCTTCCACAGCTGTTGCCTGACCTTTCTGTTCATGCTGAAGTTGAAGCCTCAAGGTGGCTGGTATAATGGATCTATCTCTCGCCTAATGGTGTGAGCTGGGCCCTCCCTGGAGAAGAAACCTGAGTTCCCCAAGATATGTGAAGAGTGCCGGGACCCTGCCAGCAGGTGAGGGGATCCCAAGGCAGGTACTGGGCATGGAGGCCACGGGGACATAGGCTACCAAAGAGACGGAACTGAACCTCACATCACCCTGCTTGGCCCCGGAGAATGACTGGTTAGCCAGAGATGGGTAAGTTTCCTCAGGGAAGAAACAACCTAAGACAGGCACAGTCGCAGAGAGGCCATCAGGAGAGAACTTGGGGGTCAACAGAGGTGAGGCACAGACCCTCACCCCTCCCAACCTTGCAGAGGCCTGAACCCTCACCCCTTCTGAGGGAAGTCTCCTGCCCCATGGCTGCTTCACTTCCCATGCCCAGCTCAGTTCAGGACCAAGGTGACAGACAGAGATTTGGCCCACTTAGTTCGGGACATAGGTGACAAAGATTTGGTGCAACTCAGATTGGGACCCAGTAACAGACAGAGATTTGGTCAACAGCTGCCCTATATTCTAAATCCAGCCTAACACTGGAAATGCTCAGGGCCCACTCAAGAATGCAAATAATCCTTTCCACTAATATTTACAGGATAAAACTAAGATTGTTGTTAGAATATTAAATTTGACAATAAAATAGTAGTCAAGTTTTCAAATTAATTTAAATTGCCTAATTGAAATAAGTGAATATTCAAGAAAATTTAATTGTACTGGAAAAAATTTGTTCCTAAAGTATTAACTAAAATTTCTATTGGTAGTTCATCACATGGTAAAATTGCTTAACATGCAATAAACATAAAGCAGTCATATTTTTGTGCAAAAAAAATTAAATTTTAAAGTCATCAAGACTGCATTATAAAAATTTTCCAAAAGCCTCCTAATAATTCAAAAAAAGGGGGGGGGAATAGTACAGTAATATTATGTAAGGAAAAGTATCCTGTAAGCAAATTACATCTAGAATTTTTTTTTTTTTTACTTAACAGCAAGACACCCTTGAAAAACATACATAGTATCAAAATAAGCCAAAGGAAAATCATTTGGGTAAAAATAAAAAGGATCCCAAGTCAAATTTATAGAAAAAATTCCTTTACTAACTTTTGGTCAAGAATATGTTTGTATATTTTCAGAGAACAACTCTAAGACCATGTGAATTCCTTCATACTCCAGCTATGAAGACAAGAGGAGAAACAGTCCAGAGATGGAAGATGCTGATGACGCCTTGCCATACTAGCAGTCAGCAGCTGTGCATCAATGCAAGTTGCCCAGGACCAAACCAGAGAGGGTCAGACCTGCATTGCCACAATTTGTCCACCATCCAGAACTGATATATCATTAGTAACATGTACACTCAAAAAACTATTGGACATTGAAACTGGGACTCAAAGGACTGTTGGCCCAGAATGAAACTTACTACAGACTTATTCATTTACCTCTTAGCATAGCCATTGTTGCTTGTCTTATTTTTTGTTCTTACATGTTTATTTCTAGTCTGTAGATGCAAGATTTTTTAGAGGAAAGAAAACGGGGGAGATGCCAGAAACCAAACATTGTCTCACTAATAGAAAGATGTGAACAGGAAACCAGAGCAACCTTAATTGCTCTGAAAGGTCAGAGCTAATCATTCACTGTTTAGTTGAAACATTGTTAGCTGAAGCAGCCTCTACCTGTTTGTTTCATGTTAATTTCTGTTCTTGTAATTTTCTGCCTAAAGGCTATGGGTGTGTCCCAAAGTCTTCATAAAAAGGAGAAAAAGGCCCGAGCAACAGGTAGTCCTTTCCACTAGAGCAGTGGTTCTCAACCTTCCTAATGCCACGACCCTTTAAGACAGATCCTCATGTGGTGGTGGTGACCCCCAACCATAAAATTATTTCCGTTGCTACTTCATAACTGGAATTTTGCTACTGTTATGAACAGTAATGTAAATATCTGATATACAGGATGTATTTTCATTGTTACAAATTGAACATAATTAAAGCATAGTGATTAATCACAAAAACAATATGTAATTATATATTGTGAAATATTTATTTCTAATTACAAATAAATGAAATTTTGTCTTGAATCATGGTGTAGCATGGGTAACAGTCTTAATATGCAACAGTAAACTACATTGCTACATTTTGCTACACCAAGGAGCGGTGTGTTGGTTCCTAAGACCATGGGAAATAGGTGTTTTCCAATAGTCTTAGGCGACCCCTGTGAAAGGGTCGTTTGACCCCCAAATGGGTCGTGACCCACAGGTTGAGAACCGCTGCTCTAGAGGAAAGCTCCCACTTGGCCCCCAATATTGCCAAATTAATGCTTTTCTAGTCTCTCTTTTCATTTGCGTGTGGCCTCCTCCAGAACCTGAATCCTGAACCATGCGGGAGGTGGAAAGGGGCTCCCACATTTTATGGGTGAGTGGTATTCATGGTGTTAATGTACCATAGTGGTTCTATTCACTCATCTACTGATGGGCACTTGGGCTGCTTCAAAATCTTGGCTAATACAAATAACACTGCAATGAATATAAGGGTGAAAATATCCTTTCAAATTAGTGATTGGAATTTCTTTGGATCTATTCCCAGAAGTGGAATCGCTTGGTTATAAAGCAGTTCCATCTTTTTTTTTTTTTTTGAGATAAGTTCATACTGCTTTTCAAGCTGGTGCACTAATCTGCATTCTCACCAACAGTGCATAAAGGTTCCCTTTCTCCACATCCCCACCAACACTTTTTATTTGTTTATTTATTGATGAAAACCATTCTGACAGGTGTAAGATGATAGCTCATGTGGTCTGAATTTGCATCTCTCTGATGATTAGTGACAATGAGTATCCTTTCATATGTCTATTTGCCATCTGTGTGCCCTCTTTGGAGAAGTGTCTGTTCAGGTCCTGTGCCCATTTTTTTAATTGGATTATTTGTGGGTTTGTTTGTTTTTTGATTTTGAGTATTATAAGTTTTTTATAAAATTCTGTTATTAAGCCCTTATCAGATGTATCTATTACTGAACATGTTTTCCCACTTTGTGAATTGTCTTTTTATTTTATTGATGATTTCCTTTGCTGTGATTATATGTATTAACAGCCCTAAAAAATAACGCTTCCATATGGGGGGAAATTACATGCCCAGTAAGTTCCACTAGTCATGAAACAAAAGTCAGTGTCGAGGCATCTCTGCTAAAAAGGTGATGCAGAAGTACATGTTTTTGAAATCTTTTGTTAATACACCAAATCAGATAATCATCAGAGCTTGTCAATCTGAGAATTGCAGGAGCAGGTGAAGGAAAAGGAGGGGAAGGAGGAACAAGAACAAGAGGATAAAGAAAGGAGAGGAGGAGAAGGAGAAGCAACTTTTATAATGAGAAATATTTATAGTAGAATGAAATATATTTTATGAATGTATTATTTTGGGAGGTAATAAAAACATTAATGTGGAAAAAGAGTGATATAAGAAACAGTATATTTAGTAATGTTATTGGAGTATTTTTTAAGCTCAACAAACACTGAGATATGCACACCATAGAGAAAGGGAAACTATATATGTATGGGCCAAAAAAAAAAATGCAAGAAAGAAATCCCAATGTATGGGTTAACTAATTAGTTGAAAATACTGTAACAGCTCATTGGGCAATTTTGTAATCAAATGAGCCCAGGGGATGAATATGATCAAGTTTAAAACAGTTCATTTTCTTTGAATGCAGCTGTATACAATGCCCCAGGAGCAATGAAACTACAGCGAGTATTTTGATTAATAACATATTCAATCCCTGAAATCCATGAAAAGAAATGAATGTTGTTATGCCTTGAAGGGTATCCATAGACACTATGAAGCCCCTTCTGGAGAGAGAGTAAAGTAGCCGTAAACCTGTGACTACCCATCTTAATGGTATAGCCTTCTTAAAGATGGTCTTTTAAAAGTTTTTCATTTTTTCTCTGTATCTAAGTTCATAGGGTTAAACTATGCTATGATTGCCATAATTGTTATTTCCCCCCCAGTGATTTTATAGCCAACAAGGGAACATTAGCACAACTGATTCCTTGTGGAAAATAATCTATTTAAAGATAGTTGCTTCAATGGAATTTTTTTTAATGTTTCACTCCATTATTTTATTATGGAGAAACCTGCACCAAGACAAACTGGAGCTTCCAAATAATTCACTTATCTCCCTATTTATTCTTCCCTGGAAGTCATAAGCCTCTGTTGATAGCAGCCCAGATGGGTACTAGGGAAGAAATTATGATTAAATATATGATGAAAATTCAGAGAGTTGAAGGATATCTACAAATATCAAAGACTCTTGCTAAGGGCCTAAGCCAATACTCATTACATGATTTATTTCTTAGGGTTGTCTGTCTCTCAGTAATTACTGGGTTATTAAATACATACATTTAGCCAACCTTTTTTTGTAGCACATATAGCCAGATTCAGCTTTTTGAACATTAATTGATATATTTGGGTTAATCATAGAAACATCTGGCATCAGCTAACAATTTCCCTCAGAGTGAAAGAAATTTACATGAGAAGAATGTGGTAAACAAATGGAGTAAGTAAGATGATTTTGTTCAGCAGTGTCTGGCACATACAGAAAATGCAAACCTCCTCTTCCATTCTTCTTCCTCAAATCAAATGTATGTCACTTGGGGAGGGGCGAAAAACCTACGGTAACTACAATATAAGTATTTCTTGAAATGTAAACTATTCTTTGCTTCCTTCAATATTTTTGAAAGGAAATAAAGGGTATCTAAAATAAAAAATAAATTATTTTAAAAAATAATAAAAAAATAAAATAAAATAAATTCAGAATTTAAAGCATAATATACACCTCAGAGAATGTCGTTTTTCGGGACCTATACAGTATTGTTTTATAGTGTTTTCATTGTGTGAAAGTTGATGATAATTGTATCTCATTGATGTCAGGTGGTGTCAATCGATAAAACAACTTTTGTTTAGAGAATCTTTGGAAGAATGATAGCTACAGGACAAAATGAGGAATTGAGATGAATGGTGGCTAAAAAAACAATTAGTAGATGATTGTAAAATTAATATTTGTGCAGAGAGCAAGAAAGGATAGAGAAGGAAACAGGCAAGGACAAAGAAAGTGGCATGATAATGGCTCAGGGAAAGAGTTTTCGATTCCATAAATACTGTAGTGACTAAAGAACTTTTCGATTCCATAAATACTGTAGTGACTAAAGAACTTTTCCAGGCCAGAAGCACTTAATGCAAAAATCTAATTCATAGCAGTGCTGGGTTATTAGCAAAGCATCTACAGGGTCATTTATTGTAAATGGAGAATAAAATCACATATTTATGCTGTCTTAGGAAAAATTAAATGTGCACATAACTAAGAATAAGTAAAATGCTTGGTTAGTATTTCAAACATCAAAGTGAGCTAAACAGTTATATCTGGATTAAGAAGAATAAACTCTCTCTCTCTCTCTCTATATATATATATATATATATTTATATATATATATACACACACACACACACACACACACACACACACATGAATATCTGCAGGAACTATATGATTAAGTAAAAAATCATTTAGTAGCAGGTGAACAATACATAAACAGAGTCTTAAGGAGAGTAAAGAAAATGGGGAAGAGCATCCCAGCAAGCAACATTTTAAAGGAGAGAAGTAAGTTTGGAAAAGCAAAGAAATTGCCAAAGAATCAAGGATGAAGAGCTGTCACACACAGGCTGGAAAGGAAAAGTGGGAGCCAGGACACATATAATACAAGGGATTTCTTTCCTTTCTTCCCTTTTTTTTCCAATTTGGAGTTATTCATGAGAGAGAGAGGAGAGAGAGAGAGAGAGAGAGAGAGAGAGAGAGAGAGAGAGAGAGAGAGGCTTGCTTTTGCTCCATGATATTGGAGCCTCATCTGAAAGGACTTGAAGGCTGGGATGGCTTCCATGCTGTGGGCTGGAATCATCTGGAGGTCTGTTCATTTGTGCCTGGTGCCTGGACTGGAATAACTTTGAAGAAGAGAGCTTTGACTGAGTGACTACGTGTAGCATCTCCATGTGGCTTGGCTTCCTCACAGCTTGGTGGCTTCTGGGTTGTTAAATCTTTTACATGATAGCTCAGAGCTACAGAAGCAAGGGTTCCAGCAAATATGTAAGCTGGAAGCTACAAGGCTTTTATGATCCAGCCTCAAAAACCTTACGATAGCATTTCCATTCAATTGGTTGAAGCAGTTTCATACCTGCCCAGATTTGGAGGACACAGATACCTCATCTCTTCATGGCAGGGTTAGCAATAAATATGGAAGTACTGTTTGTTGTTGTTGTTATTATTGTTGTTGTTGTTGTTGTTGTTTTCTTGGGAGGGATCAATACTCAATAAGTGTTGAATGAATTATTTGCCGATAAAATGTATACCCCAGAATTATACACAAACATTATCAGGATAAATGTTTGTTAGAAGTTGGGAGAGAATTAAATTTTAGTGTCTTACAAGTTCCTCTCTAAATTAAAAATAGGCACTGTACTAAGTATTTATATTTCTAGTTAAGGCGAGGTAAATATATATGGTGAGTTTTACTCTTCCTAGTCTATTGGTGAGAAACTAGAAATTCAAGAAATTAACTGACTGCTGAAAGTCTTAGAACAAACAAAAAAAATAACAAAAAACAGATTACAAGTCAAGTCTGAGTTTTGTTAAAGCACTTTTTTTTATTAATATTTATATTGAATATGGAAAAGATGGTTTCATTTTAAGACTTGGTGAGGTTGTAATTGATAGGACTTTGCTAATCAATTGATAGGATGTATAGGTGGTCAAGAAGAGGTGGAGTTAAAGATGAATCTTTGTTAGTAACATTATATAATGAGGCAGCTATTGTTTGCGTCCTTCAAAACAGAGTAGATAGAAAGAAGAACAGATTTGTATTGTTGGCAGGAAGGGAATAAGAAGCAGAACTGGCAACATAATTCTTGAGGCCCATTTCAAAATAAAATTTTATTAAGAATTTCATGACAGTGTTAGCAGAACATTAAACCAAGGGCTAAAGCCAGTGGCTAGCACAAATCACACTCCCGTGAATGTAACTCTGAAAATAGTTTAGTTTGGGGCATTTACTATTTTAGTTGATGGAGATATAGTGAAAATGAACTTACATAAACAAGATAGGAACAATTATAAAGTCCTTTATAGATCATAAAAACAAACAAACAAGAAAAGGTTAGAAAAATATATCAGCTGAAGGGACTTTTAACATTCAAGGGCAAATTCTTTTTAAGAACAGAGTGAAAACTTACTACTGATAGACTGTTAATTTAACTGTCCATCAGGCATGATTATTTAGAATAATCTCTGTATCCCACTATATAAAAAGGAAGAAAATTCATTTACTTCAGAGAACCAGTACTTATCTAGGCATGGAGAGATTCTGGAACCAGCTTTACCACTCATACTAGTATATGGTAGACAAAAATTGTATCTAGGGAAAGTATAAAGAGTGGGACAAAAGTAGGTTTATGTTGTTTATATAGAAATAATGCATTCATTAATCCTATATAATAAAGAGGTAATATGCAAATTGACAAAACTCCAACACATAAGATGGCCTCCCCCATGTGGACACAAGATGGACAGCAGGGGAGGGCAATTGGGGACAATCAGACTGGCAGGGGAGCAGTTAGGCATCAATCAGGATGGCAGGGAAGTGGTTAGGGGGTGATCAGGCTGGCAGGCAGGCAAGCAGTTGGAAGCCAGCAGTGCTGGATTATGAGAGGGGTCTCAGATTGGATAGGATGTGGCTGGGCTGAAGGATAACACCCCACCCCCCTGCTCCATGCATGAATTTTGTGCACCAGGTCTCTAATAAATAACACAAGAATAAACTGCATTTCAAGTACTTACAACTGTAAACCTATTTTGGCCCCACCTGCACTGGGCTTTCATAACTTTTGCCACTAAGTAAGTGACCTTTAATAAAACATTTCACCTCTCAGTCTCATTTCTTTACCAATTATAGGGTAGTTTAGATGTATCCATTTTATAAATATTTACTGAGTTCCTATTTTGTTTTAGGCACCAAATTTACCTCTAACTACTGGTGAATAAAACTAAATCCTTGACATTTTATACCCACAAATATGCTAACAGTTCTTTTAAACACAAAAAGTAAAATAATGATATATCAGAAATAGTACAGTCCAGTTAGAACTAGAGAGAATACTAAATCTCCCTCCTACTGCTTATATTAACTTGGTCAAGTTTCTTAACCTTGCTGCTTTTCTTTTTAATTTGTAAATGAAGAATAATGGTGCTGACTGCCATGCAATGTTTGAGATCCTTACATATTTATGTATGTAAGGTGCCTAGCTCAGCATCTAGGGCAAAATAATAAATGTTTATGACCTTTTTATTCTCTAACTCTTACTTCTCTCTCTGAATATGCACTTCAGATTTTCAAGCATAGATCATACATCAGAACAAAATAATTCTCAGATCACTTCATCAGGATAGTTCTGATACTATTTAAAGGGCATCTACAAATAATTTTTTGACACATGTAATTTAAGCTTAGGTCAATTCTTCCAAGAAGCCTCTTAAAATGTATGCAGGGGCAGGGAGGAGTTTGGAATTTCTTTTCTCTTGACTTTTTTTTTTTAATCATGTGTCTCTTTGAGAATGTAATGAAAGTAAAAGTCGCTCCTCAGATAAAATGCACATACACATAAAACAGAATACAATCTGACCAGCTCCCAAGCTCTTTGGTCCCCGAAGTCCTTCAGTGCTACCCATATTGAAAACTCCTTTATAATCCAAATATATATTTACTAGAAAAGACTCAAATTTTAATTTGAAATTCATGAATTTCAAGTGTCTATAGACCTTGGCAAATTACCCTTTACCATTGCTAATATCACAAAGGGCAAACTTTGAGTGAATTTCATGTCACAGGCCATTTGTGAATACTGAATTCAGCCTTAACACATCGCTTTCCTCCATACCAAGTGACAAAACAATTAAGGCGAGGCTCATCTACCCCAGTGATACATACTGTGCTTAGAACAAGGGACATGGGAAACAGCTGTCTAAAACCACTTTCTAGATTGATCCTATATGTGTCCAAAAGATTAGTTACATAATATTGATACTTCTGCATGAATTGGTGATGCTCTGGTTGTCACCAACTTGAAACTAGAAGTTATTTGAAGTTTCCAAATCTATGTCAAAAGGCATATGATTCTTAAACCCCATGATTTTGACTTTTTATAAGTAACTAGAGGCCCAGTGCACGAATTGGTGCACTAGTGAGGTCCCTCAGCCTGGCCTGTGGAATCGGGCTGAAACCAGCTCTCCAACACCCCCCAAGGGGTCCTGGATTGAAAGAGGATGCAAGCCAGACTGAGGGATCCCACTGATGCACTATCAGGGCCAGGGAGGGACCCAGAAGTTTGGCCAGTTGGGTTGGGACCATAGAAGGGCTCTCACTCAGTCCTGATCATCCAGACCCCAGCAGCAAGCTAACCTACCAATTAAAGCGTCTTCCCCCTGGAGAAGTGCACATCATAGAGAGTGGTTGAGTGGACTTAGCATATCATTAGCATATTACACTTTGAATGGACAACCAGATGACCAGATACTTAGCATATTAGGCTTTTATTATATAAGCTAATTCTTAACTGTTTAGATCTAAGATTGTTATTTTTATTTTGTATAAGTGTAAAAAATTTAGAACTGGAAATATTACATTGCATCAAAATTAAGTATATATACTATTGAATTCCAAAGTGAAATTAAAAAAAAATGTTTTTTTTAAAATGCTTATCCTCTAGTTCAGAAAGATAAGCCTCAAAATTATTTGACACTTAAAACTTCATTCTGGCCCTGGCTGGGTGGCTCATCCTCCCACACCCAAAAGGTTGCAGGCTTGATTCCTAGTCAGGGAACATATCTAGGTTTGGGGTTCAATCCCTGGTTGAGGCATGTATGGGAAGCAACCTATTAATCTCTCTCTCTCTCTCTCTCTCTCTCTCTCTCTCTCTCTCTCTTTTAACTTCTTCCCTTTCTCTCAAATCAATAAATATATTATCATATGAGAATTAAAAAAAGATAACTGGTCTGTGAGGATGTATTCTCTCTATACACTAGATCTTTGTTTTAAAAAAAATAATAGTTCACTAAAAGAATACTATATACTAGCTATTAGCCAAATACATATATAGATACATGTATTTTCTCATTTAATGCTCAAAACAACAGTATGAGTGAAATGATGAAGGTGAGTTTACAGAAGCTAAGTACCTCACTCTCCTAGCAGAATGGAGATTTAAAGCTGCATCCTCCTGATTCCAAATTCTGAGTTCCTCCCCACATTCAGTATTAACACCATAGTCTTAAATGTCTTCTCTAGTGCAATGCTGCAAACAAATATAACAACATTGATATCTTACTACAAAAAGTCTTCCTACCATTGTAAGGAAAAGTTGGACTGTAGAACAACTCGGCCTGATTTAGATTGCTGACTCCACACTCAACAGTTAAAGTTACTTAAATTCTCAGTTCTTCAGTTTCCATAACTGCAAAATCAGCATCATCATAATGCTAATTTCATAAAGATTATGGGAATAAAATGAAATCCATTCATCACTACAAGGGAATGACTAAAAAGAGTTCTAACAGATAATAAATTTCAATATATGTTAACTGTTTATATAACTACTATTACAGAATTGTCTTTGCTTCACATATGTCATGTGGCCCTGCAAAGAGTGAAAAGTTGTGTCATGTAAAAACTATATTTTATATTTGTCATCTTTTCTATAATGCAACTGATTCTCGTTAAGTAAAACTAAATATTTAGATTACCTTCTATCACCCTCCAAGACAACTATTTTCTTTTCAGGCAAGAGCATTTATTATTGAAAATCATTCCATTCTGTGAAAACCTAGCCAAAATCTAACATATTAACAAAAAGAGAAAGTAAAGAAAATAAAAAAAAATATCTGAAGAAACAAAACCTTGGAAGCTGGACATTTACATCACCTCTACCAGTGAAAATAATAAAGCCTAAATCACAGATTCCCTGCCAACACCTTTTCCTTTATACTGGGCGTACCAAGCTGTTTCCCATATGGATGTTATTTAGCCATTTCAATTGCCCAAGACTGAAATGAATGGCACCCACACACATACAAATGTCCACACATTGTGTAACTTAAAATATTGAATAATAGTCATTACTATTCTGGATGAAAGAACAAATACTTTATCTTTTCATTTAATATTTTAATAACTTTTACAACAAACAGACAAAAATTTATTATGACTCTTTTATTAATTAAATCTTTATTATTCAGATTATTACATTTGTTTCTCTTTTTTCTCCTCCATACCACCCCTCCACCCAGTTCCCACCCTTCCCTCTGCCCTTACCTCTCTCCCATTGATCTCATCCATAGGTGTATGATTTTTGTCCAGTCTCTCCCTGTACACCCCTGACCCCTTTCCCCCGGATAATTATCAATCCACTCCCTTTCTATATTCCTTATTCTATTATATTCACCAGTTTATTCTGTTGATCAAATTTTTAATTCACTCAATTTTTAGATTCACTCCTTGATAGATATGTATTTGTTGTTCATAATTTTTTGTCTTTTACCTTTTTCTTCTTCCTCTTTTAAAAGAGTACCTTTCAGCATTTCATATAATACTGGTTTGGAGTTGATGAACTCCTTTAGCTTTTTCTTCTCTGTAAAACTCTTTATCTGCCCTTCAATTATGAATGATAGCTTTGCTGGCTAGATTATTCTTGGTTATAGATTCTTGCTATTCATCACGTTGAATATTACTTGCCACTCCCGTCTGGCCTGCATCGGTTCTGTTGAGAAATCAGCTGAGAGTCGTATGGGTGCTCCCTTGTAGGTAATGAACTGTTTTTCTCTTGCTGCTTTTAATATTCTCTCTTTGTCTTTTGCTCTTGGTATTTTAATGATGATGTGTCTTGGTGTGGTCCTCTTTGGATTCCTTTTATATGGGGTTCTGTGTGCTTCCTGGACTTGTAAGTCTATTTCTTTTACCAGATGTGGGAAGTTTTCAGTCATTATTTCTTTAAATAGGTTTTCAGTATCTTGCTCTCTCTCTTCTTCTGTCACCTCCACAATTCTGATGTTGGTATGCTTGAAGCTGTCCCAGAGGCTCCTTACATTATCTTCACATTTTTGGATTCTTTTCTCTTCTTGCTTTTCCAGTTGAGTGTTTTCTGCTTCTTTATATTTCAAAATTTTGACTTGATTCTTGCCTTCCTCTAGTCTGCTGTTAGGACTCTGTATAATATTTTTTATTTCAGTCACTGTCTCTAGTTGGTCCTTTTTCATCTCATCTTGGGACTCACTAAATTTATTCATCATCTCTAGTTGGATCTTCTGCATCTTTAGTTGGTCCTTTTTCATCTCCTCTTGGGTCTCACTAAATTTATCCAACTTTTCTAGCATATTCTTGAAAAACCTTATAAGCATCGTTTTGAACTCTCTATCCAGTCATTTTTTTTTTCCTCTATTTCTTTTGTTTGTGATCCCTTCCCTTGTCTCGGCATTTTCACTATGCCGGGGAAACTTCTGTGTTGAATTTAGCCTTATGATACCAGACTTGCAAAACCGAAGAAACCTCTGTTGAGCTTGGGATGGGTGGAATCTCAGGGCTTAAGGGACCGCCTTGCCTTCCAGTTGGCCTGCCCTCCACGGCCCCTGAGTCTCACGTGACTGGGTAATCGCTGGAGCGGTCCTTGTGCCCGAGTGCCCGCAGTGCCTCTAGACCACTGCCTTTCCAGCTCCTCTGCAAACCAGGACCACACGAGTCTAGGTCTCTAAGGTTTCATCCAAAACAGGGGCTTAGTGGAGTCAGAAGTGGCACAGTTGGGAGGATCTGTCTTCTGCCCACTTGCGAAGGCTAGCAGCACAATCAGCAGTCTGTCCTCTGCACAGTGCCATGCGTGCCACCAGTCCTCTGATCTTTTGCGACTCCCCTAAATTTCCGTGCACCTCTCCCTTTTCACAGTCCAAACTTCGCCCATATGAGTTTCGGCTGGATCTGGGGTTTAGCATTGTAAGAAAATGTGTTCAATGCCTTTGGGAGTCTCTGTTTCCCTCCCGCCAGAGAAAGCCAGCCAGGTACTCCGGCACCCGCTCTCTCAATGCGCACGTCTTCGTACCTCAGCTTTTTTCAGCTCCTCTGGGTTTCTGTGAGCCCCTCTCTTTCCTTATAGCTGTAGAACTTACACTTAGCTTGCTTTCCTGTGGTTCTGGATGATGTCCGTTCTGTCTTTTAGTTGTAGTTTTGAAATTGTTGTGCGAGGCAGCAGTGTAGGTGTTTACCTATGCCGCCATCTTGGATTCTCTCTGACTCTTTCTTAAACTACTCACAATCTTTGGTTTCCATTTTACCAGATAGTTTTCAGTTTGCAAAATACTTAAAAATATTTTAATACTCATTAGTTTGTGTGTTTTTTTCTCTTAATGAATGGCTTGATGTTTTAAGTTAATGTTCCTGCATTATTAGTAAATTATTACAAAAAATTGCTATAAATGGCTAGCAGAGTGAACTTAAAATCAATATTCCAAGGAATAAAATTTATTTTAATGATATATGATCACACTACTAGATTTTACCCTCCTCTAGAATAGAGAAACCATTTTATCAATATAGGCCCTTAATACTTGTTTAGTAAACAGAACTCTAAACTTACAATAAATTAATAGTGGGATATAAAAAAGTAATGGGGAAAATGTGGTTGTTTCAAAGGAATTAACTTCACCTTGAGAGAAGTCAGAATGTTTCAAACTCATTTGCTAATGTTTAATTTTTAAGCTGTTAAAATAGAATATTACACACACACACAAAAAAAAAAAAAAACACAAAAAACAAAACTATGGACCCAGACTGGGAAAGGGCCACACAAAGCATATAATTCACTGACACTCCCAATGCCCTAAATTGTCTTTTTATATCCATTGTATTTATCCTACACTTTGTAGGTCTGAGTGAAAAGAACTCTGAAAGAAAAAGGGAGAGATCCTTCTCTGATTTATATAAAATTATTTTACCTTTTGTCCTTTCTTCTTTTGCTCTTCTGTAAAATGAAATAACTAAACTTATAATCTCTGAGTTTCTTCAAATTTTTAGGTTTCTGCCTCTCTACTTCTGATAGTGGAAAACTTACTATATGTTTTACAGTCCACTGGAAAACTCAGATTTTGAGAATGTTCTTAACTCCCTGTACATTGTATCCATTGTATCCCAGTGACCCAAGAAATACCAGGTTTACTCCCCCAGAGCCTTTTTTGTGTCTGTAAGACTGACAGTACACCATTCTTCTGCCATTCTTCTCTTCTTTATGCTAAGTGGAAATACATAAAAATGTAGCATATCTACTTTAATAAAAACTATGAAGTGCATTCAGTTAAATATTGAGTTTCAGATGTTAAAGGTTTTGGCGCCAGCATTCATTAGGGTATGTTTTGACACAGAAAAAAAATGACCATTTATTCATTTATTCAAACATCTCATTTTCTTCAAATACATATTACACAGATTTTTCTCAAAAACATGCAATCGTTCTCTTTATGTGTTTTCTTTATGTATTCTTCAATGCCCTTGAATCAAACTCAAAATGTCTCATATTTTATTGGGACACTAGTGACCCAATGGCAGCTCACTGCTTTTGCTCCACCCTCCTCACAGAACTTGATTGAGCAAAAATGGCTCTGGCTCCTGTTAGAAGCCACTGTTTCCTACTGCCATTCACTACTTCAAGCTGCTTCTTCGCCAGACTAATTTATACTCATTCTTTAAAAAAGCCCCTCACAAAGCCTTCCTCTGGTGTTCTTAATGACCCATCCTTTCTGTGGTTCCACATTATCCACTACAAATCTCTTACCATTAAACATACCACAGTGATTTACAAATACCACTTCTGAGGATTTTTCTCCATATTCTGAGATTGAGAATAAGGCCGTTGTACATCTCTCTGTACACCCATGCTTAGCACAATACCTGGCACTTTGCAAGTTGTGACTAAGATATGATGAACACATGAATCAGTAGTCAGCATATATTTAATAGGGCAAATTGCCAATGCATGATATTGATCAATCTGTGTGAAAAGTACCATCGATCTGTTCATAATCTGTAATAAAGGCATTATAACAATAAAAAATAGGCAGTTATTGATATTGCCAGATAATTTGACACTTAACTTGAAGAAACATGGTGACACATGGCGGATGTTTATCATCATCGTGTAGAACATTCCAGTTTCAAAGAGCATCGCAAGCGATGCAACTTGAAAGTGGGAGGAAGGCTGCACATCCGTGAAGCCCCCTCCTGGGCTCTGCTTTTGGAAGGAGATGGAAATGGGAGTCACTATATAGATGGCTGTGCACACTTGCCAGGGTAGCTGTGCACAGACACTCTCTTGTTCTGCCAAAGTGGAGGTGGTACATGGAGCATGGTCTGCAAAACAGCAGATGAGGTTGGTTTGGTCCCCATGGAAACCAGATCTCCCATTGAGAAGTAAACATATTTGCTACTTTTGTAATCAGCACCCATCAAAAAGTGAAAAACAATCCATTTTTTTGTTGTACACATATTGTCTTAAGAGAATAGATATTCAGAGTCAGACTCACTGTAGAAAACTTCCATTTCTAACACAGATTTTATCAAGTTATGCTTCACTTTAACCATTGTCATAACCAATTGAAAAAGTTCCTACCTTAGCTTTGAGACAGCTCTCTGTAGAAGTCCAGGAAATTATTTGTGTTCTATAATTTCCTGGGGAAGTGGAATACGATAAAATGACTAACAGCCAAAATATGTACCCTAGTATATAATTGTCTACTTCAGATCTCTACTTAGAGGAAAACGTATCTTAGTATCATAAGACTTTTACAGTGAAAATAGTAATAAATGAAACTAAATAGAAAGTGTTTTGTCATAGAGTTCATATGACATAATTTCAGCGGACCTTTAAAATGTGTTTATTATACTTTCAAGTGTACAACAAAAGTCAGTCCTTGATTCCAATTTATTGAAAAAGTAGTCTTTAAGAAATATTTGGGAAAATATTCAATCCTATCTCTTAAAATTTTCAAATCCTGTTACTTGAAATGTTATAAGTGAGAAAATTTTGTAGTTATTCTCATTAAAGTAAGGTAATTTGATTGGTAGAACAATTAGATATATAGCAATGAATATTCAAAAAATTCTAATGTCCTTGCACCATTGAAATTTTGCCATTTCTTAACATGCAGAAACAATCTTTATCTATGTCTACTAATATTTAGAACACTAAAACTTTGCATCAATGATTATGTATTTATGAAGTTAAAGAGCTGAAATATAAAATAAAAGTTAGTTCCTAATTAAAATTAGGGTCTCAGTGACATTAAACATTTAGATATTCCTCATTAATGGAATGCTTGGCATATTCTAGACAAAGAACAAATATAATTCTTTCCTTTCTTCTTTTAACATACATCTTTTAGCATTGTCCCAGTAAAAAGAAACAATAAGTCATTTCTCATATATATGAATTCACCCTTTCAAATATATTTACATGTGAAAGCTACAACATAGCTATGTCTTAGCAGACTTTTCTAATTCATCCTAGCATGATTGACAATCTTATATATGATTGTCCTTTTTATATCATTTATAGAAATTGGCATCCATGTGTTTCTAATATCTCATAAATACTAAGATTTTTTACTGCTGTCTATTTATTAGAAATGGGCAAAATTTTAAAGGGATGTATTCCAATAAGCTGTGCTGTTGTCATGGTTGATGAGGATATTGTAGAATATTTCCTAATATTTTTGTTAGAAATGTCAATAGCATCTTGTATCATGTTCCAATATAACATAAAGTTTCAAATTTATTGAAAATATCTTAGCAAACTTAAAAAAAGAAACACGATTAGAAAAGCAACCATATACAGATAAGCACTTCTCATGTGCACATGTTGTTCTGGAACACAGTATTTCACATGTAAGCTATGAAACCTGAGATAAGGACAAAGCCTCAGCTGCAGGGATTTTTTACCTTGATTATTGCCAGGATTAAAGGGGTCAGGATAGGGATTTCTTCCAGACCATCTGCCCAAGTTCTACACAATTATTTTCCTAATGCATTGCCCTACTCTAGTACCTTGCTACCTCTGCAGGCTTCAATCAGTGACATGTTCCAGTGTCCTCTAACTCAAACTTTACCCCCTGTATTAGTCCATTCAGGCTGCTATGACAAATTACCATAAGTTAAATAGCTTATAAATGACAAAACTTTAGTTTGTCAATTCTGGGGTCTGGGAAGTCTGAGATAAAGGTACTGGTAGATTCTGTATCTGGTTAGGGCCTGCTTCCTGGTTTAAAGATAGCTGTCTTCTTGTTCTGGCCTCACGGGGAAGGGGGAGCTCTCTTTCAAGGACACTAATCCCATTTATGATGGGTCTGCCTTCCTGACTTCCCAAAGGCCTCACCACCAAATACAATCACCTCCCAAAGGCCTCACCACCAAATATCACCACCTCCCAAAGGCCTCACCACCAAATACCATCACCTCCCAAAGGCCTCACCACCAAATATCATCAAATTTGGCACTTGGTTTCAACATATGAATTTTGCCACAATATAACATTCAGTCCATTGCACCCCCTTACCTTTCTTTTGCACTTTCTGAAAACATCTATCTCTGAAAAAAAAGGCATAATGAAGTAAACACACCAATACCAACATCACAGAACCCCGGTATAATGAGCTAGCTAACTCACTGGATTTAATGACCTTTCCAACTGAAAAATGCCCTCATACAGTAGTATCAAATAATATTTTTTATTAGAGCACTTTTGTCATGAGGAATTTGCTTCTTCCTCAGAGGTCTTTTTTTAATCATTAGACAGGGTTGCTTTTTTAAAAGGTCTTTCTTCTAATTTCAACTCATTAGTTCAAGTTTTGCTTTATTGAAAAACATGAAATAAACATGTTTTTTTACTCTTATTCTCCTTTTACATATTAGAACATTAAGTGGTGGCTTCTTTGTTTCACCTAGGATACATTGACTATTATGTGGGTGTTTTCTACATTTGGCAAAGAAAGTAACTTCCAAATTAAGGTCAGAACTGAAAATGGTTTCCCAACTGGCCAAAAACTGAAATTACATTAAGCATACTCCCTGATTTGAACAGTTTAGCGATTTGCTGTTTAACCATTTTGCAGTCACTCTTTACTATCATTTATTGTATTGGTCAATGTTCTGTAAGAAGACAGAAAGCCCAGTACTTATTTTAACAGATAATATAATGAATTGTTAGTAGGCATAAAGCTAACAAATGTATCAGGGCAAAAGTGGAGCATTAAGTCATCATGAAGTAGCAATTCAGAAGAAACTACCATCTATAGGGCTAGAGAAACAAACCAGAGAGTAGAATTGTTAAAACTTGGAAATTCACATGAAGAATTTATAAGCTGGTGTTAGTTTTTAGCTCAGATAGGGCTCTGGGCAGGGGTGGGGGGGTGGTTACTTGATTTCAGACTTCTTTTGAAATATATTTTTATTGATTTCAGAAAAGAAGGGAGAAGAAAAGAGAGATAGAAACTTCAATGATAAGAGAGAATAATTAATTGATCAGCTACCTACTGCACACCCCACATTGGGGATGCAGCCTACAGCTGAGCATGTGCCCAGACTGGGAATCAAATAGTAACCTCCTAGGTCATAGATCGACACTCAACCACTGGGCCACCTTGCCTGGCTTGATTTTATACTTCTGATGAGGCGGCACTAGCCCATTCATTGTGGTGTTTTCAAAGATCTGTGGAAAAAAACACTTCTGTAAATATTGAAAAAACTGCAAACTGGATTCAGCTGCTGATTTTGGAAAAAATCATCTATGCAGGATGAGATAGCAAAGTTAGAGAGACACTTACAGCAAAGGAAAGCCAATGTGAGCACATAGGAAACAGCTAGTCCCTTTTCTTTTTCTAGCCTTTCAGTCTCCCTTTAGTGTTCCACTCACAGAACTTAACAGGAGGCTAGCTAAACAGGAATATGGTTCCCAGAGTCCCTGCATAAGCAAGCATTGCAAGGAAGCATACGGGGTAGGTGTTGAAACTGAGAGACAATAGCTAAATAACTGGCACAGTTGTTTTTCTGTATTTTTAATTACTTGTGTAAAAAACTGTCTCTTTGGTCTAAAAATTACTTCTTGAAAACAGGCTTAAAATTGCTTCTTAAAAGCAGGATATATACTGAGTGGACAGATTATTATGATCTCTGAACTGAATGCATAATAAGCATAATAATCTGTCCACTCAATGTGTGTGTGTGTGCATATATATATATATATATATTAGAGGCCAGTGCATGAATTCATGCATGGCTAGGGTCCAGGAAAGCAGACATGGGCAGTTGGCCAGCCTGCCTGCCTGGTTGCATGTTAGTCTTTTATTGTATAGGATTATATACAATAAATAATACACACTGAGTGGCCAGATTATTATGCATTCAGAGATCATAAAAATTTGGTCACTCAGTGTATATCCATCCCATTATCTAGCATAATATTTGATGTACTGTTGAACATATATATGTTAAAATATAATTATTTCACATTTATTAATGTTAAATATTATTTTATTAAGTACATCAATAGTTCTAGTTTGCAAAATTTAATCTCCCCCCCACACCCAAATAATGCTGGGATTTCATTCCCAAATTTGGGGTCATTGCAGAGTTGAAAAGCATTACCTAGTATTATAAATTATTGGTATGAAATAGTCCTTCTCTAACTTAAGATGACATAAAGATCACTTGTAGAGCTCTTAAGCATAGGTTCCTGTGTCCTATCCCAGATATTATCACTTAGCAGTCATTGAATTGAAATCTCATGTTTTTTTTTTTATTTTTCCCCATCTATTTTTTAAAATATATTTTTATTGATTTCAGAGAAAAAGGGAGAGAGAGAGAGAGAGATGGAAACATCAATGATGAGAGAGAATCATTGATTTGCTGCTTCCCGCATGCAGCAGGATCAGGCCTAAACTGGCAGTCAGACATCTCCCAAGGGATCCCAGATTGGAGAGGGTTCAGGCCAGGCTAAGGGATCCCCTCCCATGCACAAATTTCATGCACTGGGCCTCTAGTATAGGATAATTTAGCATGACACCAAGACGAATAAAACGATGTAAAAAAAAATTATGTGAGACACATAGAGGGAAAATAATTAGAAATCATGGCTTTTTTCTTTAAAATACTACAGTTGTCATTGGGAGGTTAATTACAAATAATGTTTTATTTGTTTTTATTTGTTCTTAATTGATGGATAATGTGGTAAGAATGTGTTGAGAATATCATATTATAGTGCATGATCCAGCTTTAAATATTTCTCTTACACTCTATCTCTTCACTTCAGTTATTTGGGAGCTTACCTTTCACCCAGATCTTCTCTATTATATTATGTCTTCAAGACAGAGTGTGTTTTTACAAATTAAAAGAAGGCAAAAAAAAGTTGGGTATACTTCTGAAAAGGGAGCAAAGGAGAAAAGCACAGGAGCTGAAGATTTCTTTCTTTCTACCTGTTTCGGAAATCTTAGAACATTATCATCAGAGCACTTGACACTTCCTGGCATGTGTGTTTATACATCAGTGTCTCATAGCCACAGAATTTGTTAAGGATAGCCAGAAAGAGGGCCCAGTGAAATGATGAGGATCAAGTAGGTCAAACCAACCCCTCTTTAGTCAAATATTGGGGGGAAATATCAAATTAAACATAATACCATAGGCCCATAGCTTTTGGTCCTTTTACTTTAGATTCAAATTTCAAATCTTCTCATGTTTAGTTGGGACCTAGATGGGTGATTAAATGCTCTGTGCCTCATTTTCTTCACCTGCAAAATGGACATAAATATCGTATTACTTTCGTAGAATTGTTTTGAAGATTTACCCATTAATTCAGATAAGCATTAAAATCAAACTGGCAGATTCTAGGCACTCAATATATCCATGGTGTAATATTATTCTACAGATGAATCAATAACATTATCTTCTTATATAGGGTATAGTTAGCCTCTTCACCAAAAAGATTTTAAGACCAAGAATTTGTGAAGAATATATTACTTGTATATTTTTGGAAATGAGTGAAAAAAGTTATAATTAAAAAAACATTTAATGTATTATTGAAACACTAGAGGCCTGGGGCAGGAAATTCGTGTAAGGGGCTCTGCCCTCACAGCCTCAATGTGCCCTGCAGCCCTGGCTTCATCTGGAAGGTCATCTAGAAGGACCTCCAGAAGGTCATTTGGCTATTTGGTCTAATTAGCATATTAGCTCTTTATTATATAGGATTATGTTTATCTCCTTTAGAGAAAGGAGAAATAAATACTTGTAGGAATTGTTTAAATAGAGAGATATTTGGATAGATATTGTTACAGGCTATAAAAAATTTACAAAAATTTAAAAGAACATGAATAATAGAGTATGAACATTGGTTTTATTTCAATCTGAAATAATATGTAATGTGCTAACAATTTGTACATTATAGAACAAATTTCTAATTTATGCTTACATCATATCTTTAGTTTTTTAGTCCTTATTACTTGTTAAAATTCCAAAAAGCACTGAATATAATAATGTAAAATCCTCTCACTTGATAATTATGATGGAAACATGGTAAAAATGGTGCCTAGAACTTAGCAACACTAGTTATAGTAATTTTAAGGTAAGTGGATAAATTATAGCCATCTGATTTCAATTCATATCACTTGACTTTGCATATTTAGTGGTGTGTTGGAAGAACTATTTCTTGACCTCTTCACCAAAAAGGAATTATGTCACAAATAATAGTGTCTTGGGAAACACTGTCACTATAGATATTATACTCTTTTTCTCACTACATAGTTGCAAAGGGTAACATAAAAAATATAAATGTATGTGTGTTTCTGCACATGCATGTATACACACTTTCCCATCCTAGTAACCTGCTTTTTTCCCCCGTATATCCAGATACTTTTACACATGAGCATGTTCTCCATTCTCTTAATTCTCATGGCACTTTACTCCAAACTGCAGATGTTATTGTTAACTTCCAGATCTTGATAGAAGGAGAGAGATCCCACATCTGTTGTGATCCATCTAATTTAGTAGTTAACCTTGATTGCACATTGGAATTTCTTGAGAAAGAGAAGGGTCACATTTTTTGTAAAATCATGGAGATTTTCAGCCAAGATTTTAGACCACTAGTTTAAAATTGAAAACTTGGTATTTTGCCTTACTACTACATTCTTGCCACTTTCCAATCCAACCCCTATAACCTGGATTACTGCCAATTTCTGATTAAGCCATCTATTGAGTTCATCAGTGATGACAAAAATATTTTCCTTTCATCCTGTAACAATGAACATATTTCTAGGATATCTACTTAATTCAAAGGAATGGATATTTGTGCCAATATGTATAAAGCACCATGCTAGCTGCCACTGGAAATATTATGAAGAATTTGATATAGGCGGCATAGGTAAACACCTACACTGCTGCCTCGCACAACAATTTCAAAACTACAACTAAAAGACAGAACAGACATCATCCAGAACCACAGGAAAGATGGCTGAGTGGAAGTTCTACAACTAGAGGGAAAGAGAGGGGCTCACAGAAACCCAGAGGAGCTGCAAAAAGCTGAGGTACAGAGACGCACGTGTGGAGAGAGCAGGTGTCGGAGTGCCTGGCTGGTTTTCTCTGACATAAGGGAGACAGAGACTCTCAAAGGCATTGAACCCCTTATCCAATGACACTAAACCCTAGATCCAGCCGAAACTCATAAGGGGGTAGTTTGGACTGTGAAAAGGGAGAAGTGCACGGAAATTTAGGGGAGTCGCAAAAGATCAAAGGCCTGGTGGCTCACACAGCACTGCGCACAGGACAGATTGCTGATTGAGCCGCTGGCTTTCACAAGTGGGTGGGAGACAGACCCTCCCAACTGTGCCACTTCTGACTCCACTAAGCCCCTGTTTTGGGCAAAACCCTGGGGACCTAGTCTCGTGTGGTCCTGGTGTGCAGGGGAGCCGGAAAGGCAGTGGTTAGAGGCACTGTGGGTGCGTGCACAAGGACCGCTCCAGCCATTACCCAGTCACGTGAGACTCAGGGGCCGTGGAGGGTGGGCCAACTGGAAGGCAAGGCGGTCCCTTAAGCCCTGAGACTCCACCCATCCCAAGCTCAACAGAGGCTTCTTCGGTTTTGCAAGTCTGGTATCATAAGGCTAAATTCAACACAGAAGTTTTCCCAGCATAGTGAAAATGCCAAGACAAGGGAAGGGATCACAAACAAAAGAAATGGAGGGGAAAAAAAAACGACTGGATAGAGAGTTCAAAACCACGCTTATAAGGTTTTTCAAGAATATGCTAGAAAAGTTGGATAAATTTAGTGAGACCCAAGAGGAGATGAAAAAGGACATACTAGAGACACTGACTGAAATAAACAATATTATACAGAGTCCTAACAGCAGACTAGAGGATGGCAAGAATCAAGTCAAAAATTTGAAATATAAAGAAGCAGAAAACATTCAACTGGAAAAGCAAGAAGAGAAAAGAATCCAAAAAAGTGAAGATAATGTAAGGAGCCTCTGGGACAGCTTCAAGCGTACCAACATCAGAATTGTGGGGGTGACAGAAGAGAGAGAGCAAGATACTAAAAACCTATTTAAAGAAATAATGACTGAAAACTTCCCACATCTGGTAAAAGAAATAGACTTACAAGTCCAGGAAGCACACAGAACCCCATATAAAAGGAATCCAAAGAGGACCACACCAAGACACATCATCATTAAAATACCAAGAGCAAAAGACAAAGAGAGAATATTAAAAGCAGCAAGAGAAAAACAGTTCATTACCTACAAGGGAGCACCCATATGACTGTCAGCTGATTTCTCAACAGAAACGATGCAGGTCAGACGGGAGTGGCAAGAAATATTCAACGTGATGAATAGCAAGAATTTATAACCAAGAATAATCTATCCAGCAAAGCTATCATTCAGAATTGAAGGGCAGATAAAGACCTTCACAGAGAAGAAAAAGCTAAAGGAGTTCATCAACTCCAAACCAGTATTATATGAAATGCTGAAAGGTACTCTTTTAGAAGAGGAAGAAGAAAAAGGTAAAAGACAAAAAATTATGAACAACAAATACATATCTATCAACGAGTGAATCTAAAAATTGAGTGAATTAAAAACTTGATCAACAGAATAAACTGGTGAATATAATAGAATCTGGAGCACAGAAAGGGAGTAGACTGATAATTCTCAGGGGGACAAAAATCATAAAGCATCAAACAGACTGTGAAATTACAGCAGAAAGATTAAAGTTATGTGAGGTAAATAAGTGATCAATCAAAGGACTTTTATGCATGCATATAAGCATAATCAATGATCACAGACACTGGGGGGTTGGGGTATGCCTGGGAGGGAGGAAGGGCAATGGGGAGATATGTATAAAAAATTAATAAAAATTAATAAAAAAAGAATTTTATATAGCATTTATTTTTTTTATTTTTTAATTCCAGAGAATCTCTTTGTTTATTTTTAATCAATCCACATTTATTTTTTATTTTATTATTTTTAATTTGTTGTTATTGTTGGAAGTATTACAGATGTTTTTTTTTCCCCAAATGACCCTCTCCACCCTGTTATCACCCACTCCCCATGTCTTCACTGCACTATTGTCTGTTTCAATCATAGAGCTTAAAATTTGTGAAAAGAGACGAACATATGTATAGCAGTGCCCCCTTACCTGCAGTTTCAGTTACTCATGGTCAGCTGAGATCTCTAAATATTAAATAGAAAATTCCAGAAGTAAACAATTTATAAATTTTAAATTGTGCACTGTTTGAGTAGTGTGATGATGTCTCATGGCATCACACTCCTTCTGCCTTGGAAATGAATCATTTCTTTGCCCAGCATATCCTGCAATATACACACCCTACCCACCAGTCACTTAGTAGTTATCTTTGCTTTCAGATTGACTGTTGAGGCATCACCATCTGCATGTCTAAGTACTCCTTATTTTACTTAGTAATGTCTTCAAAGTACAAGAGTAGTGATGCTGGCAATTTGGATATGTCAAAGAGAAGCCAGAAAATGCTTTCTTTACATGAAAAGTTGAGTACAGTACAATGAAATATTTTTCTATACAACATTCACATAACTTTTTCTATAGTTGATTGTTATAATCATTCCATTTTGTTATTAGTTATTGTTAGTCTCATAGTGTGACTAATTTATAAATTAAACTTTATCATAAGTATGTATATATTGGAAAAAAATACAACCTGTAGGGTTTTGTACTATTTGTGGTTTCAGGCACCATCATAGATCTGGGAATGAACCCCATGGATAAGGTAGAATGATTCTACTAAGATTTCATATCAGAAAGGCTTTGATGCAGTTTCTCAACACTGGCTGCATATCTGCATCACCTGGGCAGATTTTAAAAATACTGATAAGCAGTCCCAGCCCCAGAAATGCTGATATTAAATCTGTGCTTTCCCAGGTGAGTGCTTCTCCAGCATTAACAGCAATTAGAACAAAAATTGTTAAGACAATGAGGAAAAGAAAGGTTTCAGGAAGGGTAGCATTTCATAGTAATAGAAATTACTCATCATGAACTTACAATATGCTTGAATCTTTACATAAATTAACTCACGTGATCATCACAATGATCCCCCAAAGGGGATGATTCTATAACACCCCCCTTTTTTTTCACAAGTGAGTAAGCTGTGTCACAGAAAAATTAAGTAACTTACCCAAGGCCAAATAGGTGGTAGAGCCCAAACCAGAATCATGGAGCCAACTTTAACTTGTTCTCTGAAATACTGAGAACAAGGAATTTAAGGAGTAAATGAATGAAAACGCACATGCATAAAAGCAGTATAGAGTAGTGTATCCAGGCAAGAGTTCAGGAGCCAGTCTTGTGTCTGTTAGAATTCTGATTTTCCACTAACTAACCAAGTTATTTAGCCTCTCTGTACTTCCGGATCCTCAAATGTAGAATTGAAATAATATGACACTTAGAGTTATTTGGAGGATGAAATATGTTAATGCATTCATATTAGCAATCACAATCATTGTTTAGAAGAAAATTAAAACAGTTAGGGAAGCTGACCTGTCTGGTTGTGAAATAGGGAGGAATCCAATGTGCTAGATTAAGGGAAGTACAGTGGCCTACGGTATAGTTAGCATGACCATAATTCCATGTTTACAACTGTTGTCCTGCTGTAATATTTGATAGTGTCTGCTTTACTCATAACTGTGTCCTATTTGGAACATTAAAGGAATCTACCCTAGATATAATATATCAGGCTATAACACCCCAAGCAAAGAGTTTAGAGAGATAACCACTCAAATGGACTTTGAATTGGGAAGTACAGTACCAATATCAGGAAAAAATAAAGTCTGTGCTTTATAAAGATAACTTAGGCAGCAGTGTATTGGATGAATTGCAAATTGAAAAATGTGACAATTTCCAAATGCAAAAGAGTATAAACACGTGCTTTGAGAGATATAGTGGGCATTTGGAGGCATATATCAAGGGGAGAGGGGTAAAGAATGGGATGTATTCTAGTGAGATTGAATCTTTAATCTTTGAAGTCAGTGATCAAGCCAGGAATTGTTTCATTATTAAGGCCATGTGTGCCTGAAACACTCAAGAAGACCAAGTCTTAATAAGTTTGGTGGAATTGCCAATGTGTGGGGGTTTGTATTTTTCTCACTGCAAGAAATAATAGCAATTCAGGTCTCACTAGAAAAAACAATGTCATATCTCAGCCTTTATGACCCAGGGCCCACAAATGGGGACTAGCTGAGCAGGCTCAACTGTGTGATAATAGAAGAAATGGAGAAAGGAGACCAAAAAGAGGGGTGGTTGCTGTCAGAACTTATAAAAGGTAACTGCCATTCATTTAAAGGAGCACCAGAGTGCAGCTCTTATGAAACGCAGTAAGTCTGTCATCATTTCCCTTACCTTGGTGATTTTCATGAGGTTAAGATTTTTCGATCCAAGATTCTTTTAAAAGAACATATCACCTCTCACATAACATTCCAGAAACATGGCAAATAACAAGTGTGACTGCGAAGTGAACTATGACTGGAAACTGAAGCCAAACTTTCTGCATTCCTTGCAAGTACCCATAGTTCCCTTAATTATATTCGGGCTTGTAAACATAAAAGTGTTTCACAGATGTAGAGAATCCAAAAGGTAAGCCAAAGAAATAAAATAAATATATGGTCTGGCAAAAACCACACTAGATTAAAGCAACATTATTTACAAAAGGAAAGGAATATTTTGAAGAAATAGCAACAATGGAAGCATATACAAAATGCTACTTATTTGGGAAAACTTTGTGACCAAGGAAGAGATTATCAACTTTGATAAATATAACAAATATGTTAAAAAATGAGTGGAGTCATATTTAAAGATTGCAACTTTTAGGAAAAAAAATCTAAATACCTATTACCACAATTTTCTTAGAGAGAGGACCTAGCACCCATTACTTCCGTGGTTATTACTGAAAATATTTTATTACAATTCTCTCCAATATATTTCAACTATTAAATACCTAAACTTGTTTTACTAGTTCATATTTGTCTAAATTCTGAGGCTTTACAGATAATTTAGTATTGCATTGTTCTTATCCAGATTTCCATCTATGTAACATTAGAAAGTCTCTAATGCCAATATGAATCTCATATAACTGGGTAGTGAATCAGACTAGCAGTTTAAGAGAGAGTCTTCAGAGAAAGTTCAGTTGTGTTTAAAAACATCTGTATTTTCCCCCCTCTCAGCATCCAGAAGGCACACATGAAGTTGATTGAGGCCATTAACATGAAGTATTTTAATCAAAGTTAGTATTTGACGAGAAGAATTTGTTCCATTTATTAGCAATTATCATGATGCTTATCACTTGATTTTGTAGCACATGTATGTGAGCACAACAAGCTTGTTATCTAACTTGCTTTCCCAGAATTCTGCTCTCCTCTCACTCTCTCTGGCAGAACGTCACTGTGGTGACATCTGTTTCTTGTAGAGCTATCAAGAACGATAAGCAGCTTCTTGTGTTGCCTAAGTCATGGATTTTTTTCCCTCCTTTCTCCAACAGCTAATGTGCTCTTTTTCTGCCATATGGAAAAGATAAATACCAGAACCTAAAATATCTGAGTAAAAGGGAAACAAGAACGAAACTTTTTGATTACTCACCATTAAGGAAATACTTATGCAAAATGTTCAAAGGTGTTGAACTTTTTGTGTTATTGTTATTCAATTAGTGACCACATCAAAAATATGTTAGCTAACAAAAAAGTCCTTATGTCACTCTATTAAAAAATTCAAATGGACCCAAACTATATATCATTTCCAGGTATTTATTATTATAGAACTAAATACCCCAAAACTTAGTGGTTTGAGATTACATTTTAGTATTGATCTAATGAATCTGTGGCTTGACTGAGGTCAGCTTGCTGGTCCCAACTAATGTTCCTCGTGCCCTTGAAGTGAGATATACACTGGAGGTACAGTCATCTGAAGACTTGACAGGACTAGCTAATTGCAATGGCTCACTCATATGATTACAGTTAATGAAGGCTATTGCCTAGGAGCTCAGCTGGCACTGTAATCTTTGGCACTGAGACTCACCTGTTCATGATACTTAGACTTTTTATGTAGCTTGAGTTCAAGGTGATGTGTCCAAATAACACAACAAATAACGTGTCCCCCGATAATCAGAAAATAAGAGACATTTCTTATGATCCAGATTCAGAAGTCATTTGTCATCAATTATCACATTCTAGTATTCAAAAAGTAGGTCATGCCCTAACCAGTTTGGCTCAGTGGATAGAGTGTCGGCCTGTGGACTGAAAGGTCCCAGGTTCAGTTCAGTAAAGGGCATGTACCTTGGTTGCGGGCACATTCCCAGTAGGAGGTATGCAGGAGGCAGCTGAATCGGTGTCTCTCTCGTTGATGTTTCTAACTCTCTATCCCTCTCCCTTCCTCTCTGTAAAATATATATATATATTAAAGAAGTAGATCACGGTATCAACTCAAGTTCTAGAGGAAGAGAGCACATAAGGGCCTGAATACCAAGACATGTCTCAATTGGGGATCATCTTTGAAGAGTCATTATCAGACTCCAAAATAAAACTATGCATAGAAGGAGAGAAAGAAGTTCTATGTGAAAATTATTTTAAAGAATTTACAGATTTGGGGCATAGTTTTTTATAGAACATCTAATTTTACTCAGTGTCTATAAGATTACATAACATTAAAATATATTGAGTTTGATCCTCCTGAGCATATGTTAATAAAACTATGTTTAATAAATTAGGTTTCACATTATCCCCATTGCTGAAATATTTGTACTTTAGGCATAATTGTCTTGTCTATTTTAATATTGATCATTTCAAGTAATGATGTCTTAATCATTAAAATATTCCAGAAGTTATCAATACTATGATAAATTCTATGAGAGATGTACCAATATTATCCTGATTTTATAAATATGTCAACTGAAGCTCAAAGATTAAGAACTTGTTAAGAATCACATAACTAGTGACTGGCAGAACTGCAGCTTGATCCTAAGAATATGGGTCCAGATTTTATGCTTTTAAAATTTAAGAGCTGCTACAAAGTCCTACACTTAGACACAGAGTACCAATAGCTCTTAATGTGGTCATGTTATCCTGCAATGGAATCTAAGTCAGGATTTTAATTTTTAAATGAAGTTAAAGGGAGAAGATTTGATATATCAACAGACTGATTTTATATTAGTTAGACATATGTTTTAATATTGTTGTAAGCTGCTACTTTTACATTAATTGCTTTAGGCTTTATTTGCTATAAAATTTATATTTAAAGAAAAGACCAGAGATTTTGAACCCAGGTATACTGAGAAGTCAACATCATACATGAAATTCACAGTAATTGTATTATTGTACTCCATCTTAATAGTCGGCAATATATTGCAACCAAAGACTTTTTTTTAATCCAGTTGGTCATCTTGGCTGATTGAATTAAATGTCTTTACATTTCCAAACAGGGTTCAAAAAGTTAGTTTGGATATCAATCATTCAACAGTGGCTAGAATTTGACATTCAAGCTAAGGAATAATATAAAGTACTTTGGTAGAAAGAAAAAAGAAAAAAAAACTATTTCTAATTTCTAGATTGTAAGGAGTGTCACTTTTCTGACTACATATTCTGTTCTATCCTTCAGTACTCCACTTAGTTTTCAATCCTTTGCAAAGGCATGTCCTTAGTGGCCCTTAATATCTTGTTCATATCTATCATTATTTTTGTTTGTTTCCTTCACTCTATTTTAGACACTTCAAGACTGAGGTCATTCATTTCCTTACCTCACTGCCTAACACAATGTCTGCTATCTAATGATTCCTCAAAAATGTCTATTGAATGAATATTAAATTTTACTCTCAGTACATAAATAAATTGGTTTAACAATAAATTATTTCTTTGTAATTAACAAAGTTATTGGTAAGTGGTGAATAAAATTGCAACCTAAATTTCATGAAAGAATACAATAAACAACTTACTTTAAAAATAAAGTGATTTTCTAACTTAAGTATGACCTAATTTATTAATCCTTAATATGAAATTGCATCATTTCTTTTTCTGTACCAAGAAGACAAGATGTTTCCTAAAAAGTATTTTTATTGCTTTGTTTTGGGAATTTATTTAGAAAATACAAAACAGGTGTGGGACATCTGGCATCATTTTAAAAAACTTATAAAATACTTTTTGAGTATATTTCTGAAAATATACAAAGTTAGTTTGATTTCCAATGCAAATAAAGAAAATATGGATATTTATAAGTACCACATTAAAAGTTTTTTAAATTAACGTAATAACTAAAAAATGAACTCTAATGTTTAGAGTACTAAGAGAAGAACAAATAAAACACACTTGTTAATTCACAGATATTTATCACCAGATATAACTCATTGAAAAATATTGCTATAGACTGTTTGTTATTCAGGAAAAATTTACAACCTTTCTTTTGAAACCAGACCTTAAAAAAATTTTTGTTTTATAAATTATTAGATGATAATAATAATATTTAATTCATTTTCTTGATTTTTCTTATTGTTAAACTTAACTGATATTAAGAAAAAACAAATACTGCCAATGGTTGAAGTTGCATCAATAATAATTCCATAAATTGTAATGCTTACTTGAATAATTTTTGCATCTCTTACAACTCTATTAAATGTTATATATACCAAAAACCTTGTTAGACTCCCTAAATATTGTGAGAGAAATATAAGAAAAAGATATCCAAAGAAGAGTCATTTTTTCTTTATTAAAAGCAAAACTTAGAAAACTATTCATGCTTTCTATCATGATTTAAATAATTAATTGAACAAAGTGTAGCCAACTCAGTGAAAAATGTAATTCATAACCAGACTTAGAGAATAGAAGAAATAGTTCAAGTTTTATAAGTAATTTAAATTAATTTGCATAATTACTAATAACTTAGAGTTTGATAATTTAATAATTATTAACAAAATTGGTATTAAACTATATATGTAATATTGAGGTAAAATTCAAAACTTATGTAATAAACCATAGAATAACTTTAAAACATAATTTCTATATATTCGTGGACCCATATTTCTGGAAGATGAAGAGAAACTTTCAAAATGGAAATTATAAACAAGCATTTTTGATATTGTCCATATAGCTTTATAGAGTTCCAGTTTTTAAAAAAGGTACTATAGTAAATACATTTTTTACTATAAACACATTTTCAATAGTAGACACATGACAAGTCATTTGAAATATTTTATACCAGTGTAAAAATGAAACATTTCACTATTAGATATTTCATAGAATTACCACAAAATGACACCAAACCCTGACAATTGAAAATAATTTTTCTTACATTAAATGCCATCATTTCATCAAACATTTTTTATTGTGAAGCACATGAATACTTGAATATTTTTATTCTATTTGTAAGAAACATCCTAGAATTTAACCATATAGCAGTTCATAGTCTAAACCCTAAGGAAAATGTACCAAATAGTTATATTTGTGACCTATGTTATGTTGCTGGTGATTAATTGATGGATAAGAACAACTATGACTGACCTCTAGGTCTGAAATATTAATAACTCATCTTTATTAAGTACTTTCTTTATGCCAAATACATACTTGATGATAACCACTTAGATTCGGTGAAGTTAAGAAAGTTGAACAAGGTCACAAAATCAGTAAGCAGCATAATCAGCATTCAAATCCAAGAAGATTGGCCTCTGTACCCACACTCTTGACCTTAGAGAGCATTTGGTAATTGTCTGTTTATAATGAGGAAGCTGAGATCCATTGAGTTAAAATAACTTGTATAAAAGCCATGCAGAAATCTTTGTTAATGGCAAAACAAAGCTGAATAATTTACTCCATGTTCCAAACATGTCTCACTGTGACAACTGTTCCCCTCTTTCCCAGAAGCTTCAGCTTTTCTCATTATCATAGATTTCTACTTACCTTGTCTTACTCATTCATTTCCAGGACCTGTGCCTTTTTCCAGAGTCCAACCTATCTCTGCCATTCATGGGCCAGCCTCATGTAACATTCTATATCTACCTGGAATTTGGTTTAGGTCATGTGGCCAAAATGGAAAGATCTTGATTAAGGCAAGGAGAGTTGCAGTTTTAGACTAACAAAGGGATCTGACAAGAGATAAGTAAATAATGTGGAGAGTGAGAAATCTTCAAAACATGCAATACAAAAAAAGAATGCATGTCTTAATCTGAATAAGAAAGAATCCTCAGAACAAGAGGTAGTTTCTGGTTCTGAATGTTTGGAAGGTGATGTATGTGATGGCTGTCTTCTGGTTGCTCCTCTAGACCCATTCTTCACTCGTATTCTGTGTGCTGGGATACTGGCTTCTCTTTCCTCTCATAGTAGACTTTCCCAGCAGGCCCCTGGAGGAAAGAAGAAATGCCTTTAATTCCCTCTTGCTAGTTCACTGTGTCTTGGCTATAAAATTCTCCCAGAGTCTCCCATTCAATCAGGCTGCCTTATCCTTGTGCTGTGCTCCTTGAGTTCCAGGAAACACCTTTTTTCTTGCCCCTTCATGCCTAGCAAGGATGATGGTTTGTCATGTTGGTTGTCCAAGAGCACTGCATGCCCTGGGTGGTGTCCCCAGATTCCTGACTGATAAAGAAGATCTGGAAGATCAGGGAGAATTACTCAATAAAATCTCATTGGCAGTAAAGAATAGAATAAAAAGACATATTTCAAATGAATATTATTAAGAAGCTTTTTCTGAACCATGTCAATGAAGAATGTAGCAGAGGAAACAGTAATATTTATCATTTGAAGATAAAAGGTAGTTACGACTCATCAGTACAGTGAAGACCTCTGAAATGAAGTCACAAACTCACAAGAGACCAAGTTGCAAGTAAATTTTGGTTGTTGTTGAAAATGTATTGAACTAAGTGTTTTAGAGAGCATTGGCATTTAACAGCCACTCATTTAATAAGGCAGTGTTAGTGTAGGCTTAGTCTTTGTACATTAGTTTTTAAAAATAAGGGTCCAAAATGAAGGAAAAAAGAATATAGGATATTTAATGTATTTATTATATATTAGAAACTGCATTAAATATCATTTTAATGTCAGATTTATTGAGATTTAATTTATATAGAATAAGAGTTAAAACAGAAACTTAAATGTAAGAGTTAAAACAAGTGACAAAATTCCTGCCCTCAGATGAATGCCGTGGAATCTTCAGCCCCATATAAAGTTAGGTGTCAAATTACTTCACTAAAAATATACCATCTTAGAAGTGCAAAAAAAAATCATGGATTTACAATCTGGCAGCAGATGATAACTGTAACTAACCTGGAAGTGGGAACCATACTTCACACTCCCTGGTTTTAAATCCAGGTTCTGCTACTTGCCAGGGGGCAAAGAGGTTTCAACATCTCTGTAGGCCATAGTTTCTTTATTTTTAAAAATAAAGATTATTGTTTATGTGGCTTTAATGAGTTGACATTATGTGGCATTTAATACAATGTCTGGAACATATTAAAAGCTCAATAAATGTAGCTATTAACATGGTCAGGGACATATTGTCAATTCCAGTTCAAATCCCAAGTTGACCGCTTGCCTGACATTCTTTTAAATTCAGAAAGATTGGTATCTATGAATGCATTTATTTTCTTCCTTGTTCTGACTGAGTTTAAGATGACATTTGTTAATGTGAGGGAGCCAAAGCTTACCTGAGGAAACAAATAAGAAGATTTGGGTTTTCTTTCAACTTTTGAGTTTTATGATTCAGCATAAAATACCTCATATATATTTATTGGCCTCTATGCCTATGTAAGTTATCAAGTACCATATAATAACATATTATTCTTTTTGTTCTAATTTACAAAATAAAAAAGTAAGGTATGGCCAGTTATGACATGTCAATAGCAAACTTAGTGTTAAAGACAAAATCAGGATTAAATATTGATAAGATTATTTCCTTCTTTTTGCTTGCCAAACCAAATCAACCTCACACACACACACACACACACACACACACACACACACACACACTATTTGCATATATATGTATAACCATAGATATTATATATGAGTATATATGTTATATATACATATATGTATATTTAGGTATATTTTGTGTGTATATATATGTATGTGTATATATATATATAATAGCATACTTTTGTAGTAAGAAAAAAAGAGATCTGTATTTTAATTACTTCTGTCTTCCAACCTTAGAGTTCTGGACTCCTTATAATTTCCATTATGTTACAAAAACAACTGCATTGGATTTTCTTAATCTTTCTCTTGTTATTAATGCAGTATCAAGGAATGGAGGGGAAAATAGGAAATCTCTAAATTTACTCTAGAAAGATAAAAATTAAAGAGTAAAATTCATAAGTTTTAAATTTCATATTCTCCCTAATACTAATTATATCTTTTAGAATGCTTTTTGTTAATTTCAGATAATTCTTCATATCCAGAGTATTCATAGATTGTATGATAAATTCATTGTGTCAAGGCATACACAAACAAAATCCCTATTATCTTTAAGAGAAGAATTCAATAAGCCACCTGAATGAAGCATTACAAATGTGAATTATGCATGTGAAATAGACTTAGATTATTTTCAGTGAACTTCTTATCATTTGGATTCACCTGATGTTTGAGGCTATAGGGTCTTGAAAAATAATCCAGCTTTGGAATGAAATTTAAAAGGCAGAACAAAGCAGCCAAAACCAAGTGATGAGAACTGTCACTCGATGTGCCACAGGATAAAATGTGCAGGTTTTGCTTGGCTATGGCCACAGGTGAAACATAATCTTGATGGCTTCATCTACAAGTATCTTAAGAATTTTTTTCCCACATCATAGAAATCTGGTTGAACTCAGTCTGACAGATGGATTTTGATTTGTAGGAATGTGGCTACCCTGTAACTCTGGCCTGCAAGAGACAGGACCACCAGTCTTCCTGGAAAGGGACATCTGTTGCTTGGTTTTATCATCCTACCCCTGGGCACGCACTCTGCAAACAGTAATATATGAACTATCCCCTGCAGACAATCCTGTTATACTACTTAAACTTATATGTAGATGAAAAAAAAAAACAGATGAGTTACAGTAATAAATTCTGGATTTCTGCAATTGCATTTTAAATCATTTTAAATCATATATATAGTGTGACCTAGCTCTGAAGGTTCACGAGATATAATCAGGTCATGGCTCTGTTCTCCAGGATTGACTAAGAGAGTTGATGTTCATGGAAATGTTATTTGAAAGTTACTTTTGATATATGTGAAGTTTTTATACAGAAGTGGAAGTTTATTCAGAATTTGAAACTGGAACATTCAATCACAAATATTACATAATGCTATAGTTTTTTTTTCCTTTCCTGTTGCCCACCTTTCTGTTAATTGTGTTATACCTTTATACATTTGGAAATGCAAGGCCTAAAAGACTGATTAGAGAGATATAATGGCATCCTGGGTAATTATCTTTCAAGAAAGTTTATTTTTAGAAACAGATTTGGCTGTATTTTTAATATTGGCAATCTATACACATACTAGTACATGTAAGTGCAAGATCCTCACATTTATTTCTCTTCTCACCTAAATGACATACATGATTCCACAGGAGAAAACCAAGTCTGTGCTTCACCATTACTGAAGGGCTCAAAGGTATTTCCCCTGCAGATGTGTGCTCCCAGCTTGGACAATTCTTTCCCTACGTATCCCCAAGGTTTGGTCCCTCTTTAAATTCAAGATTTTGTTCAAAAGTTACTTTCTCAGACTTCCTTTCCATATCCACTCCACTGAATCACTTTCTATCCACGATCTATTTTTTTATTCATAACACATCATCATTGATACATTTATTTTTGTACTAGAGGCATAGTGCAAGAATTCATGCACATTGAAAGGAAATTAATCAGAAGAAATATTTTAATATCACTATTCACCCTTTCTCTATAATGAATTCATGATCCACAATGACAGATTGAAATACACATGTGCAATTGACACCAGTGAGAGCTTTATATGTATCACACATGCACCAGTCAACTTAGCCTTTTATCTATACACTAGAGGCCCGGTCCAGGAAATTAGTGCGAGGGGGGTGGGTATCCTTCAGCCTAGCCTGCTCCTTCTCCAAGCTGGGACCCCTTGAGGGATGTCTGACTGCTGTTCAGGCCTGATACAGGTACAATCGGGCCTAACCGGGCAGTCGGACATCCCTCTCACAATCCAGGACTGCTGGCTCCCAAATGCTCACCTGCCTGCCTTCCTGATTGCCTCTAATTGCTTCTGCTTGCCAGACTGATTACCCCTAACCACTCTCCTGCCAGCCTGATTGATGCCTAACGGTTCCCCTGCCAGCTTGTTTGCCCCTAACTGCCCCCCCTGTGGGCCTGGTCACCTCTAACTGCCCTCCTCTGCAGTCTTGATCACCCTTGCAGCCCTAGTCCCTGCCAACTGCCCTCCCCTGCTGGCCATCTTGTGGTGGCCATCTTGTGTCCACATGGGGGCAGAATCTTTTGACCACATGGAGGCAGTTATCTTGTGTGTTGGAGTGATGGTCAATCTGCATATTACTCATTTATTAGATAAGATAGAGGCCTGATGCATGGGTGGGGGCCAGCTGGTTTGCCCTGAAGGTTGTCCTGGATCAAGGTGGGTTTTCCCTTGGGGCATGGGGCAGCCTGGGCAAAGGGCATTTGGTGGTTTACAGGCCGGTTACATCTCAGCAACCCAAACGGAGGCCCTGGTATCTGGGATTTATTTATCTTCTACAATTGAAACTTTATAGCATGGAGTGGAGCCAAGCCTTCTGCTCACACAGCCATTGAAACTTTGTTGCCTTAAGAGGAGGACTGGACCAGCCAGGTTTTGCTGAAAACTTGGCTTCCTCCATTGCCAGGGGCAACCCAAGCCTCCCTCCTGCTCTCTCTGTGGCCGTAGCCATCTTGGGTGGGTTAATTTGCATACTTGCTCTGATTGGCTGATAGGCATGGCTGGTGGGCATAGCTTGGAGGGTGTAGGGGAGATATGGGCAATTTGTATTTACTCTTTTATTAGATAGTATATAAAACCCTAAGCAACCGGTCTACTATTTAACCAGTTGACCATTTGACCAGTCACTATGACACACACTGACCACCAGGGGGCAGATGCTCAATGCAGGGGCACCAGATGCTGGGCTCACAGTTGACGAGCACAGCTGTGGTAGTACAAGCCTCTCCTGCCTCTGCAGCAGCATTATGGAGCAGAGTGGCAGCAGGTGCAGTGGGGCCATATGAGCAGGAGTGGCGCAGCTTCTGGCCAGGCTTGGGCTCCTCCACACCTGCCTGACACTTCACTCACTACTATATCCCTTGGGGGATGTCAGCCTGTGGGCACTGAGATGAAACTGGCATTTTGACATCCCCTAAGAGGTCCCAGATTGTAAGAGGACACAGGCCAAATCAAGGGACCCTACTGGTGCACCAATCCATGCACTGGGCCTCTAGTATATATAGAATAAACCTGCTTAATTAGACTGGCTTTCTGATTTAGCTAAACATTTCCCAGCCCAGTGAAGCACTCCAGCTTCTCTTTCAGGTAATTGTTATCAACACTGAAGTAAATATCAACACAAAGCAGATTATTATTGTAGAACATGCAAGGAGAACAAAGGGTAAAATATTTAACTACAGCAATGTTTGACTATATTCTGCACAGTAAGAAAACCTGAATCATTTTCAAGGTCCACCATTTCTTACTTCTTTTCAGGCAGGTCAAGTTACAAAACTTTCTAAATCTTCATTTTCTGGCTAATGAAAAGAAAATAGATTCCACCACATCTCCTATCTACCTACTCCAGGACTTCTGTGAGGATCAAATGAGATGAGGCACGGGAAAACAATTCACAAACATTTGGTTATAGTATAAAATGTTTGTATCTGGCTATAAAGCAAGTTGTGTTCCTGGCATAAAGAAACTCCAAGGAAGCTAGTCATCACTAGGAAGAGGAAGTTGGGCATTGCTACAGGATGTCATTACTCAGCACCCACAACCACCATTTCTGGGCTGTGCTGTGCTATGGGCCACATTTTGCACCATAGGGTCTTGGCAGCATTGGCTGCGATTTGATGATGTGTCACTCTGGGGTGGTGGTGGGGCCTGTGTCCCACTCGGGGAAGTCGAGTGTTGCTTTGTGGGTGCCAGGTCTGCAGTGCTATTTCTCTCTAAATGGCCAGTGAGCATCACAGCAGCTCCTGCATTGAGTGTCTGCCCCCTGGTGGTCAGTGTGTATCACAGCAACTAGTAGAATGGTCAGAAACTTAGAATATTACCCTTATATATATATACTAGAGGCCCAGTGCATGAAAATTCATGCACTGGAGGGGGTTGATTCCTCAGACCGGCCTGCCCCTCTCATAGTTCAGGAGCTCTCAGGGGTTGAAGTTGCCCCAGCAATCAGAGAAAGGTGATGCCCCCAGCACACCTCTGCTGCCACTGCCGGCAGCGCAAGCCTCGGCCAGCCCTAGTTACCTGAGCCTTGGGTGGCTCTGGGCAGCTGGGCAGCAGACATCTGAGGCTTGCCTGAACCTCAGGCTGGTCCTGGGTAGCTGGGGGGCGGAGGGAACTATGGGACTCCAGAGACAAGCATGCAGAGCAGCTGGACCTGCCTGGGGTGGCCCAGCCATGCTGCACGCCTGCTGCACCAGCAGGGCTGAGGGGACTGGGTGCCTCTATCTTGTGGCTGTGGGTGCTGCCATTTTTGTGGGCATGGCAGTCAATTAGCATATTCCCTCCTTATTGGCTGTGGACTCCACCATATTTGTGAGGATGTGATGGTCAACTAGCATATTCCCTCTTTATTAGGTAGGATTGCCTACCTCCTAAAATATAAGTTACACCAGAGGAAGTACTTCAGTTATTTTTTCCCCCTTCTGGAATACCTACAGAAGTGCTTGGCATACAGTATTTTCTCAAAATTTGTTGAATTAATAAAGATGAATTGGCCCCAGAGAAAACCAATAAATCAGGTACCCTCTTAGATTTCCTTGAATATACTCCTCCCCTGTTACTTGTTCTTATTGTCTCTTACTCTATTTTCAGTCATACCAAGGAAGGTTGTAATATCTGTCCTGCTTTTACAGTTTCCTTTAATATAGCTGCCTCTGCTATTCTTTATTCTTTTAATATATCTGCCTCTAAATACAGGAGGATAAACTCAGGGAAGGGTCAGATGAGCTGCTGTATCTATTTCTGGACTATGCATTTGGGAAGAGGTGAGGTTTTAATAATAATCCATGCTTTTGTTTTGGCCTTTTTCCATCTTGGAAAAACTTTTGAGAGGTTCCTCCTATTAGACCCTCAATTCACCATCTTCTGATAGGTTCTGTAAGGGACTGGAGAGTATGGAGGTAGGAGAGAGCTCCTCTTCCTCTTTCCCATGGTGTTGCCTCCCATTTCATGCACTTACAAACCCTCAGAGTTCTGAGCTTTTTTTTTTTTAATTTCTTTATTGATGAAGTTATTACATATGTGTCCTTACCCCCCTATTATCCCCCATCCCCCCCACTCATGGCCTTTTACCTCATTTTATGTAGTACACAAAGATATTTTAAAATATGAAACTTACATTCATGCCCAGCTTTTGGATCCCTGAATCAAGCCCTATTTATCTGTATTTTTCTATCAGTGATTGTGACTTCATATTAGAAATGAAATGGTTTGGCTCAGTGGGTAGAGCATTGGCCTGCAGACTGAAGACTCCTGGGTTTGATTACAGTCAAGGGCCCATACCTCGGTTGCAGGCTTCTCCCCGGCTGGGCGATGGTTGTGCTCTTGCTGGAGGAAACTGATCAATGTGTTTGTTTCTCTCACATCAATATTTCTCTCTGTCTTTCCTTCTCTCTTATAATCTCTCTAAAAAAGTCAATTGAAAAATATCTTAGGGTGAGGATTTAAAAAAGAGAGAGAAGAAATGAAATGAAATGAAATGAAATGAAATGGTCTGCACTTATCAGAGTGCAAATCAAAGTTGCTTCCTTAGGCCTCCTAACAAAATTATGACCACTCTTATCTCATGCTTTTTAATGGCCACATCACAAAAGCATCTCTGTACCAAAGGAGAGTATAAAGCATGGGAGAGAAACTTGAATGAAAGATATATATCCAAGTCTGTTGAAGTCATTGGCACTATTATCCCAAATGTATGTTTGTGATTTAGTCAATGCTGTCATCCATAATAAGTAATTAGAAGAATCCTCCAAAACTGTAGAGTGCTACCTCCACAGAGGACTTGAATGTCAGGCACTTTTTGACAGTATAAGGTTGTTAGAAATAATAGGCTGGAGTGTCAGGGTGAGGCAAGAACTGGAGATACATTGTACATGCTTTCTTAGAATCCTAAGGGGATTATATAGGGCACATTTGAATACATTGGAATTCTGTTTTTGTTTTTATTTATTTTTTCTTTCCGTTCCTTCTTGCTTTCTTTCTTTTTTTTTTTTACAAATACTTTGGCAATCTGGTCTTGATTGGTCCTCAGAGTAATTCTGCTATTAAATCTACATATTTTGTTGATTTTTTACAGAGAGGGACAGAGAGTTAGAAACATCAATGAGAGAGATAGCGATCAGCTGCCTCCTGCATGCCCCCCACGGGGGATGTGCCCACAACCAAGGTACATGCCCCTGACTGGAATCGAACCTGGGACCTTCCAGCCCGCAGATGATACTCTATCCACTAATCCAAACCAGTTTCAGCAAGAAGCATTATTTTTTTCCATAGGTCTTTCACCTGCAAGGAGATTAAAAAGCTTATGAAATCCAGGAGGCCTCTAATCAAAGCACACAAACATTTCGCTTCAGTAAGAAACAAATCTCCAAAAAGCAATAAAATCTGTTCCAAAAATGCAAGTAATATAGTAATCTAACAAGAAAGCCACAGTGATAAGGTGTTAGTGGCATCCGAGTGACAGCAACAAGGATCAGCAGCAGCAGAAATAAATTGCCATCACTGAAAACAATGCTTTGTAGAACTGACCTTTTTCGAATTGCTAACCCTGGCTTTTTTCTGCACCAGGAGGCCTATATGTAGGATGCGAGGATCTACTTCAAATTCAGTAAACATTTATCAATATCATCTATTTCCAACCTTCCTCCCAAAGAATTTAGAGCTTCCAACAATGAAAAAAATGAGAAAAAATATATGGAAGAAAAATTAGGGTATAAAAAAAATGAAACCAGAGATTAGGTTATTGCATGAAATGGAAGCCTTAAAATCTGATCAATTTGCCCTGTGGTTCAATTGGTTGAGCATGGTCCCCAGTCAGGACACATGATTGGGTAATGGGGTTGACCCCGTAGGGAGCTTGCAGAAGGCAGCCAATTGTTTTTCTCTCTCACATCAATATTTCTCTCCCTCACTCTTTCCTTCTCTCTTTTCCCCTCCCCTTCCACTTTCTCTCTCAAATAAATAAAAACATATTTTTAAAAAAAGATATTTGGTGAACTTGATCTAGATGGACTACAATTTTGCCTCTTAAAGTTCTCTAGAATGCAAGCAAAGTGAAAAACAATAAATTATTCTATTTAATTGCCCACAAGATAAAATCAAACTAGTTGCTCAGTAATTTTCCAGGAACTGAGAAAAATGTTTCCATAAATAAGACTTGTATAATGTCACAAATAATATTCTATCAAAAACAGACTTTATAGTAAATAGAAAACATTTTATAGGGATGTTTCCCATAATATACTAATGATGTGATGAATCATTAAAAATGAATCTGTAAATAATCAAAAGAAGGACCTTCTCTGGGGAATATAATGCCAAGAGCTGAAAATACTAGATAATATATTTTTCCCCCACTGAGCTTTTGGTAATATTGAGCAGCTCTACCTCAATCTATCCCTTGAAAAGCTCTATCCCTTGAAAAGTTTCAGAAATACATATATTCCATTCTGCTGGTTATGTACACACTGTTATACCAGAACATTCAGCATACTGCAGGAAAATGTGACTACTATTTTTCCAACTCCATCTTAATGGCAAGAGTACTAATGGGAAAACGCCTTATTAGACATATTTTTTGTAAAGTACTTTATTTGATCTTATAAAACAAATGACATTTGCTTTAAAGTGACATAATTATATACTAAAGATAAACTATTAAATGACTTTATTGAATAGTTAAACAAGTATGACTTTAGCTTTGAATATGAAGCCTACTTCACAATGAGAGTTTATACTAACCATAGATGACTCTGTTTTGAGAACAGTGGCTTTGTAATATAGTTTGATATCTGGTATTGAAATCCCTCCTACTTTGTTCTTCTTTTTCAGGGTTGCTGCAGCTATTCAGAGTATTCAGAGTCTTTTTTTTTTTATTCCAGATGAATTTTTGGAGAGTTCATTCTAGGTCTGTGAAATATGTCATTAGTATTCTAATGAGGAGTGCTTTTAATCTATAGATTGCTTTGGGTAGTATGGACTTTTTAATGATGTTGATTCTACCAATCCATGAACATGTTATGTTTTTCCATCTGTTTATGTCTTCCTCTGTCTCTTATTTTAATGTCCTATAGTTTTCCCATCTCACACCTGTCAGAATCGCTATCATCAACAAATCAACAAATGACAAGTGCTGGCGAGGATTTGGAGAAAAGGGAAGCCTTTTGCATGACTAATGAAATGCAGACTGGTGCAGCCACTGTGGAGAATAATTGCGAGTTTTCTCAAAATGGAATTCCCATTTGACCCAGTGATCCCACTTCTAGGACTATATCCCAAGAAACTAGAAACACCAATCAGAAAGGATATATGCATCCCTATGTTCATAGCAGCACAATTTATAATAGCTAAGATTTGGAAACGGCCTAAGTGCCCATCAGCAGATGAGTGGGTTAGAAAACTGTGGTACATCTACACAATGGAATACTACACTGCTGTAAAAAGCAAGGAATTCTTACCATTTCCAATAGCATGGATGGACATGGAGAGCATTATGCTAAGCAAAATAACTCAGTCACAGAAAGATAAATATCACATGATCTCACTCATTTGTGGAATACAATGAACAACATAAACTGATGAACAGAAAGAGATCCAGAGACAGAGAGGCATCTATCAGACTGTCGAACCTCAGAGGAAAGGTAGTGAAGGGTGGGAGGAAGGGAGACAGATCTGCCAAAGGACTTGTATGCATGCTTATAAACATAACCAATGGACACAGACATGAGAGGAGTGAGGGCATGAGTGGGGGTAGGGGGACAATGGGAGGATAAGGATAAATGTAATACCTTAACCAATAAAGAAAAATAAAAGAAGAGAATACACTGTATTTACACAACATTCAGTGATGTTATTACTGGGTCTTACAGTTTTGGAGATGAATCCAGATAAGCTGTCTTTTCTTTATTTGTACTTTTGTTGTCTTGCTCTTCTCTTCACTTTTACAGTCTCTCTTTTTGCAGTGCACATCCAGAACAGTGTCATGCATTTCTGCTGAGACCACTTCTCTCTTTTGAGCTTCTCTTTCCACATACTAGTATTTGGTCTCTTTCATATTCTGGTGTTTTTTCCTTGGCCTCCTGGTGCCACCTGCCCTGCACTCAATGGAAAAATATTCTTGAGTGAGGATTTAAGGAAGAGAGAAGAAATGAAATGTCTTGGCCTGTTTCCATTGGAGGGTGCAAGCTCAGGAAACTTAGTGCTCATGGAAAGAAGCCTCTGAATTCTTAGTGAAAGCCATCAAGAAGACAACTGCCCTCTCCCTGGGAATCCAAACCCTCTCTACACTTGATACTTTCCTTTCCCATTCATTTCAAGTGCTCACATCAGAGCTATGAGGGGAAATTAAAGTGGCTTTCTACCCCTAGTACTAAGCAGACATCACAAGAGCTTGGATACTTAATAATTGCCTTTCTGTGTGTTATTCATGCATCTGTTTTTTTTTCAAGATATGAATGCTAAAAAAAACACAAAGAGGGGAGAAATTACTTTATGAGAAATTTTCTCAAGGCAGCATTTTTTTTTCACCACCGTAGAGAGTGAATTAACATCAGCAATTGTTTATTCCTGATGTTACCCAGAAGATCCCCCGCCCTCCCAGTAATCATGACAACATAATCTCAGAAATTTCTCTTTCCATTATACTGATATATGATTTTTGTCTTAAAAAGGAAGATAGTCTTTGAAGTAAATAGCTTCATTAAACAACATTTTATAAGGCAAGTTAATATGATATTCTCTCATATATAATAAAATATTGCTCTATTTTTATTATTATCATTAATCACATATAGTGGTCATCCACTGCACAGAGCATTCTCCTGATATATGCTGTCAGACGGGAATAAAACTTGATCTTTCTCATATTTCAATTCTGAGCAAAGTTCTAATAAGGGAGGCTATTCTCTGAGAGATAAGTCTGGCATGTTAGATGGTGCATTCCTATGTTCAGATCACGTGGATACTAATTTGTTTGCTGACAGCAAAGTCATTCTATGAATGGAACTCTTTTGACTTGGATAATTAATTGCAGCTTCTAAAAGTAATTGGCATCCACTGAGCACCTCACATGCTTGAAAGAGCTGAATCCCATAGTCGGGTAAAATCTATAAAACAAATCAGAGATGTATGGTACCATTATTCAATCAAACATACAATGCAGGCCAGCTGGTGTTGCTCAGTGGTTGAGTATTGACCTGTGAATCAGGAGATCACTGTTGGATTCCTAGTCAGGGCACATGCCCAGGTTGTGGGCTCTATCCCAAGGAGATGGCATGCAGGAGGCAGCCAATCAATTATTCTCTCTCATCATTGATGTTTCTATCTCCCTCTCTCTCCCTCTCCTTACCTCTCTGAAATCAATAAAAATATATATTTAGCAAAATACAATTCAAGCCATTATTTTCTTTGATAGATGACATCCATAATTGGTAGATAAGACAAAAAGTACAGGTAAAGAATGGACTTTGTTTTTTAAATACGTTTTATTAATTTTTTACAGAAAGAAAGAGAGAAGAATAGAATTAAAAACAGATCAGCTGCCTCCTGCACACCTCCTACTGGGGATGTGCCCACAAGCAAGGTACATGCCCTTGGCTGGAATCGAACCTGGGACCTTTCAGTACATAGGCTGATGCTCTATTCATTGAGCCAAGACAGTTAGGGCAAGAATGTACTTTTTAAGCAAGGAATTATGATTAACAAGAAGTAGCTCATGTGATGCTTTTTTTAAATAAGTGATTTACAAATATTAATTTATTCTTACAAATTTCCATGAAGTTGGTTCATCTTTACTATCCCCATTTAAAAGATAAAGAACGCAAGGTAGAGAGATGTTAAATGAATTGTCTAGGAAAATTATTCAAGGATATGCTATTACTGAATGGAAAATCTGGATTTGAAATTGATGGGTTGGATCCAGAATGTGTGCTTTCAATTACTACATGTAATTCTTAGTTTAAAAAAAAAATAAAATCAGAATTACAGGCTGATGGCTATAAACTGTATGTAATCCTGTACAAAGTTGGATTCTAATGCATGTTGATGTTTACAGGTAGTACCAGTCATTGTAATAATAATTCAATTTACTATGGGCTAAGCATTTTGCATACATCATGTCTAACAATGATGTTTCAAATCTATTGGGTGACACTGTATATAGTGTGTGTGTGTGTGTGTGTGTGTGTGTGTGTGTATAAAGAACTTATAGAAGTTGAGTCACTTCCTTAAGTTAGTTTTCATAGTTAGTAAGTGGAATCACTGGATTTAAAGCCAGCTCTCTCTGGGTTGAAAAATCATATATATTATATGCTAGGTTCCTTCTCACTTGGGACTACGTATTTGATAAAACAATAGTTGTGGTTCATAGTCCAAGTCTTAATAGGCTGCCACCAATATATGTTTGTCAACAGATTTGGAAATAAACATAATGTAACAAGAAGAAGGAAGAGAATGAAAAAGAAAATTAAGATTTCAGCTTAAGTAGTAGTAACCTTTAGTTAGCATAGACCAGTGAAACAGATAAATAGAAATTGACCCACAATTCCAGTTTTAGCTAATACCATATTTCTTTAATAATAACTTCCGGATGCTGGCTTGGGTGTCCATTTTGCTATTTCTGGAAAAGAAAATTCTTTTGCATTTTGCCAGCCTAAAAGAAAAAGTTGATTCATCGGTGCTAGTCATAATTAGTTCTTCCAGCATAAAATCATAGGACTTTTTCTTGGAATGCTTTTTGTTATAAACACCTTTTACTCCATTTCTGCCCATGAGGATGCACATTTATATTTCTACCATGAACTGTGTCAGAGTTTAGTATTAGTCTGTTGATTTAGTGAATTAAGTATCATGAACCAGCAAAGTCCTGGGGGAACATTAGTAATCTTAAAGTAATGGCTCTCAAACATCAGTATTAATTAGAATAACTTAGAATGTAAAAAATAACATAGAGCCTATTCTCATTGAAGTAACATAGGGTATGAGTCTTTGCATTTTTACCAAATTACAGTAATTCTGATATGAAGCAAAGTTTGAGGACACTTTTGGATGGTGTATATCAGCCTTTCTCTGATTCTCAGCACTGAGCCAATGTTGCTTCCCAGATTCATGTCTCCTTTTTCTACATCATTCCTGAACTGAAGCAATAGAATTTGGTACAAGTCGCCTTTGCAGACACAAATGGCCTCTAAACTAGCTTGTGAGTCGCTTCTCTCAGTTCATACACCCAGTTCCCAGCCTGAGCTTAATTCACTAAATCAACAGACTAACACTAAACTCTGACACAGTTCATGGTAGAAATATAAATGTGCATCCTCATGGGCAGAAATGGAGTAAAAGGTGTTTATAACAAAAAGCATTCCAAGAAAAAGTCTTATGATTTTATGCTGGAAGAACTAATTATGACTAGCACCGATGAATCAACTTTTTCCAATCTTCTTAGTACTCCTGGAGTCACTTGTACCACCGGCCTTTCTGTGCAATACTGGTTCCATGACCATAGTTACTTCTTGTCTAGTCAATCTCTCTGTCTGAAAGCTGAAGTACATTCACTAAAATCTATTTTCATATAAATATCTCTTAAGCGATTTACCTACCTTATTTGACTTTTGAATGCCATTCAACACAGTATTTTCAAACTTTAAAAAATAATCTTTATTGTTTAAAGTATTACATATGCCCCCTTATTCCCCCGCACCCCACCAGACCTTCCCTACCCTATTGTCTGTGTCCATAGGTTATGTTTATACACATATGAGTTCAATGGTTGATTTCTTCCCACCTATCCACTTTCCCTCTGGGGTTTGGCAGTCTGTTCAATGCTTCTATGTCTCTGGGTCTATTTTTGTTCATCAGGTGTTCATTAGATTTCACATATGAGTGAGATCATGTGATATTTCTCTTTCTCTGACTGGCTTATTTCTCTTAGTGTAATGCTCTCCAGGTCCATCCATGCTGTTACAAATGGTAAGAGTTCTTTCTCTTTTTTTATTAATTTTTATACATATCTCCCCATTGCTCCCCTCCCTCACAGGCATACCCCAACCCCCAGGGTCTATGTTCATTGGTTATACTTATATGCATGCATACAAGTCCTTTGATTGATTCTTATCTATCTCACCTAACCTTAATCTTCCTGCTGTAATTTCACAGTCTGTTTGATGATTTACTGCCTTTGTGTCTATCCCTTTGTTCATCAGTTTATAATGTTCTTTATTATCCACAAATGAGTGGCATCATGTGATGCTTCTAATTCATTGACTGGCTTATTTCACTAAGCATAAGGCTCTCCAGTTCCAATCAGGTTGCTACAAATGGTAAGAATTCCTTCTTTTTCATGGCAGCATAGAATTCCATTATGTAGATGTACCACAGTTTTCTCATCCACTCATCTGCTGACTGACAGGCACCTAGGCTGTTTCCAAATTGTAGCTATTGTAAATTGTGCTGCTATGAACATAGGGGTGCATAAATCCTTTCTGATTGTGATTTCTTAGGATAAATTCCTAAGAGTGGGATTACAGAGTCAAATGGGAGATCCATTTTTAGTTTTTTAAGGAAACTCCATACTGTTCTCCACAGTGGCTGCGCCAGTCTGCATTCCCAACAACAGTGCACATGGGTTCCTTTTTCTCCGCATCCTCGCCAACACTTGTCGTTTGTTGATTTGTTGATGATTGCCATTCTGACCAGTGTCAGATGGTATCGCATTGTCATTTTGATTTGCATCTCTCAGATGATTAGTGACTTTGAACAAGTTGTCAAGTGTCTCTTGGCCTTTCTTCTGTCATCTTTCGAAAAGGTTCTATTTAGGTCCATTGCCCATTTTTTTATTGGATCATTTATCTTCCTTTTATTAAGTTGTATAAGTTGGCTGTAGATTTTGGAGATTAAACCTTTATCAGTGATGGCATTTGCAAATATGTTCTCCCATACAGTGGTCTACCTTGTTGTTTTGTTGATGGTTTTTTTTGCTGTGCAAAAGCTTTTTATTTTGATGTAGTCCCATTTGTTTATTTTTTCTTTAGCTTCCATTGCCTCTGGAGCAGTATCAGTGAAGAAGTTCTTTTGGCATATATCTGAGATTGTACTGCCTGTGGATTCCTCTAGTATTTTTATTGTTTCCCTTCTAATGTTTAAGTCCTGTATCCATTTTGAGTTTATTTTTGTATTTGGTATAAGTTGGTGGTCCAGTTTCTTTTTTTTTTTTTTTTGCATGTATCTGTCCAATTTTCCCAACACCATTTATTGAAGAGGCCATCTTGGCTCCATTGTACGCTCATACCTCCTTTGTCAAATATTAGTTGAGCATAGTGGTTTGGGTGGATATCTGGGTTCTCTATTCTATTCCATTGGTCTATATGTCTGTTCTTGTGCCAGTACCAGGCTGTTTTAAGAACAGTTGCTTTGTAATATCCTTTGAAATCTGGTATTGGGATCCCACCTACTTATTCTTCTTTCTCAGAATTGTTGTGGCTATTCATGTTCTTTTTTTGTTCCAGATGAATCTATGAAGAATTCTTTCTAGGTCTGTGAAATATATTGTTGGTATTTTAATGGGTAGTGCATTGAATCTATAGATTGCTTTGGGTAGTATGGACATTTTAAAGATGTTGATTCTCTCAATCCATGAGCATGGTATGCTCTTCCATCTGTTAACATTTTCCTCTATCTCTTTTTTCAGTGTCCTGTAGTTTTCTACATAGAGGTCTTTTATCTCTTTAGTTAGGTTTATTCCTAGGTATCTCAATTTTTTTGGTGCGATGGTAAATGGGGTTGCTTTTTCAGTCTCTCTTTCTGTAATTTCACTATTAGTGTATAGAAATGCTACAGATTTCTTGGCATTAATTTTGTATCCTGCTACATTGCCAAATTCATTAATTAAGCCAATTAGTTTTGGAATGGAGTCCTTTGGGTTTTTTATGTACAATATCATGTCGTCTGCAAATAAGGACAGCTTTACTTCTTCTTTTCCAATTGGATGCCTTTTATTTCTTCTTCTTATCTAATTTCAATGGCTAATACTTCCAGTACTATGTCGAACAGGAGAGGTGAGAGTGGGCATCCCTGTCTTGTTCCTGTTCTTAGGTGAAATGGTTTTAGTTTTTGCCCATTGAGTATGTTGTTAGCTGTGGGTTTATCATATACTGCTTTTATGATGTTGAGGTATGATCCTTCTATTCCCACTTTGCTGAGAGTTTTTATCAAGAAAGGGTGTTGGATTTTGTCAAATGCTTTTTCTGCAACAATTGATATGACTATGTGATTTTTATCTCTCAATTTGTTTATGTGATGTATCACGTTTATTGATTTGCGGATATTGTACCATCCCTGCATTCCTGCGATGAATCCTACTTGGTCATGGTGTATGATCTTTCTGATGTACTGTGGGATCTGATTTGCTAGAATTTTGTTGAGGATTTTAGCATCTATGTTCATGAGAGATATTGGCCTATAATTCTCTTTCATTGTGTTGTCTTTATCTGGTTTTAGTATTAGGGTGATGCTGGCTTCATAAAAGGTGTTTGGAAGTGTTCCTTCTTCTTGAATGTTTTTGAATAGTCTGAAGAGGATAGGTTTTAATTCTTCCTTGAATGGTTGGTAAAACTCTCGTATGTAGCCATCTGGTTCTGGGCTTTTATTTGCTGGAAGCTTTTTGATGACTGCTTCAATTTCTTCCATAATTATTGGACTATTGAGATGTTTAGATTCCTCCTGATTGAGTTTTGGAAGGTTATATTTTTCTAGGAAAATGTCCATTTCTTGCAGGTTGTCCAATTTGTTGGAATAGAGTTGTTCATAGTATTTTTTAACAATCCTTTGTATTTCCGCAGGGTCTGTTGTTATTTCTCCTCTTTCATTTCTGATTTTGTTTATTTGAGTCTTCTCTTTTTGCTTCTTGGTGAGCATGGCTAGAGGTCCATCAATCTTGTTTATCCTTTCAAAGAACCAGCTCTTGGTTTTGTTGATCTTTTGAATTGTTTCTTTGGTCTCCAAGTTGTTTATCTCAGCTCTGATCTTCACTATTTTCCTTGTGCATACACTGGGCTTTTCTTGTTGCTCTCGTTCTAGCTCTTTGAGTTGTAGGGCTAGGTAATTTATTACCATTGTTTCCTGTTTTTTTTTTGCAGTAAGCTTGTAGGGCTATGAACTTCCCTCTCAAGACTGCTTTCACTGTGTCCCATAAATTTTGTATTGTTGTGTTGTCATTGTCATTTGTTGTCATGATGTTTTTTATTTCTTCTTTAATCCCTTTGGTTACCCAGTCCTTGTTTAATAGCATGCTGTTTAGTCTCCATGTGTTTGATTTCTTTCTATTGTGTTTATTATAGTTGATTTCCAGTTTTATGCCACTGTGGTCTGAGAAAATACTTGATATGATTTCTATCTTCTTGAATTTGAAGAGACTTTTCTTATGACCCAACATATGATCTATCTTTGAAAATGACCCATGTGCACTGGAGAAGAATGTATGTTCTGTGGCTTTGGGGTGAAATGTTCTGAAGATGAGAATTAATTCCATCTGGTCTAGTGAGTCACTTAGGATTGATGTTTCTTTGCTGATTTTTTGTTTAGAGGATTTGTCCAATGGTGACAGTGGGGTCTTAAAGTCTCCTACTATGATTGTATTGCTGTCAATCTCTCCCTTAATATTCTCCAAGAGTTTTTTTTTATGTATTTAGGTGCTCCTATATTGGGTGCATATATGTTTACCAGAGTTATTTCTTCTTGTTGGATTGTTCCCTTTAGTATTATGAAGTGGCCTTCTTTATCTCTTGTTATGTCCTTCACTTTGAGATCTAATTTGTCAGATAAGTATTGCAACCCCAGCTTTTTTTTCATTTCTATTTGCCTGAAATGCTGTATCATCTTCCATTCCTTCACCCTCAATCTGTGTGCATCTCTTTTCCTGAGGTGGGTCTTGTAAACAGAAAATATATAGATCATGTTTTCTTATCCAATTGCTTACCTATATCTCCTGATTGGAGCATTTAATCCATTTACATTTAAAGTTACTATTGATAGGTATTTATCTGTCGCTATTTTTAGTCTTTAGCCCAGAGTTCCTTCTTCGCTCCCTTTTTCTTTTTATTACAGCAGACTCTTTAACATTTATTGCATTGCTGGTTTGGTAGTAATATATTCCCTCAGACCTTTTTTGTCTGTGAAGCTTCTGATTTCACCTTCTATTTTGATTGAAAGCCTTGCAGGATACAGTATTCTTGGATTCAGACCCTTCCTTTGCATGACTTTGTATATTTCATTCCATTCCCTTCTGGCCTGATGAGTTTCTGTTGAAAAATCAGTAGCTAGTCTTATGGGGGTTCCTTTGTAGGTAACTTTCTGTTTCTCTCTGGCCGCTTTTAAGATTCTTACTTTGTCGTTGGTATTTGCTAATTTAATTATAATGTGCCTTGGTGTCGGTTTTGTGGGGTTAATTTTGCTTGGGACTCTGTGAGCTTCTTGGATTTGTGTGGGTTTTTTCTTTTCTATATTGGGGAAATTTTCTGTCATTATTTCTTCAAACAGGTTCTCTAATCCTTGTTCAGTTTCCACTCTTTCTGGAACCCCAATTATGCGGATGTTGTTTTCTTTTTCGTGTTATCCCCAAGTTACCTTAGTCTCTCCTCTTGCTTTTTAATTTTTTTTTCTAGAAGCTGCTGTACTTGCATATTTTTTCCTACGGTGTCTTCTAGCTCACTGATGCGGTCCTTTGCTTCTTCTAGTCTACCTTTAATGCTTTCTATTGAGTTCTTTAAAGCAGTGATGTCATTTTTTATTTCTTCTTGCATTTCTTCTTGCTTCTTCTTCATTTCCTCTTGGGTCTTCTTCATTTCTTCTTGGCTCTTACTCATATTGTCAAATTTGTCTTCCATTCTTTTCATCCACCTTATGATCATTTCTCTGAGCTCTTTCTCTGGCAGACTTATTTCTGCTTCTATTTCATTTACTTCCTTTTCAGGTGATACCTGCCTATCTGTCCTATGTGGGCTGTTTCTTCTTCTGCCCATGGTCTTTCTTCTCTGGGTGTCTGGTTATGTAGTTCTCTCTCCTACGTTGATTCGAAGGCACAAACTACAACACGACCCGGTACAGCACACAAGGCACTTATCCCAGGTGAAATCTGACCTTTCCGTGTGTCATGTGGATCTCTGAATCCGCTACGTGTCTGCACCGATTGTAGAGTGGTGTTCTGGGTCCTTGGTTGTTCGGTGGGTGCTTCAGCCGCAACTTTCAGACCACCACAGACATCCACCTCCCTTTGCAAGATGGCGCAGTCTCCACGTTCGAGCTGGTGGCTCCGGCCGACAAAAACCCCGTGGCAGTGGGGTTGCCTGGCCAGGAGAGCCTCGTCCAGCAGTTCCCCGCCTTCTCCTGGTGGATAACTGACTCTTAACTTGCCAACAAACACTCCCAGTGCGACTCTCAGCTGCTCTCTCTCCCTCTGCCCAGTGACAAAGCTCCAGACGCATCTGTCTATTCCGCCACCATTTTCCACCCCCCAAGAGTTCTTTCTTGTTCAAAGCTGTGTAGTATTTCATTGTATAGATGTACCACAGCTTTTTAATTCACTCATTTGCTGACGGGCACATAGGCTGTTTCCAAATCTTAGATATGGTCAATTGTACTGCTATGAACAGAGGAGTGTATATATCCTTTCTGATTTCTTGGGATATAGTCCTAAAAGTGGGATAGCTAAGTCAAATGGTAGTTCCATTTTCGATTTTTGAGAAAACTTCATACTGTTTTCTATAATGGTTGCACCAATCTGCATTCCCACCAGCTGTGTATGAGGGTTCCCTTTTCTCCACATCCTCACTAACACCTGAAGTTTTTGATGATAGCCATTCTGACAGGTGTGACATATACCTCATTGTCATTTTGATTTGCATCACTTGAATGATTAGTGACTTTGAGTATATTTTCATATGCCTTTTGGCCTTCTGTATGTCCACTATGGAAAAAATGAAACTAGACCACCACCTTACACCTTACATAAAAATAAACTCAAAATGGATAAAAGACTTAAATGTAAAATGTGAAATCATAAAAATCCTAGAAGAAACCATTGGTAGCAAAATCTCAGACATTTTTAGGAATAATATGTTTAGTGATGCATCTCCTAGGACAATGGAAACTAAGGAAAAAAATAAACAAATGGAACTACATCAAAATAAAAAGCTCTGTACAGCAAAAGAAACCATCAACAAAATAATAAGAGACACCACTGCATAGGAAAACATATTTCCAAGGATACATCTGATTAGGGGTAATCTCCAAAATTTATAGAGAACTCATACAACTTAACAAAAGGATGATAATCCAATTTAAAACAATGGGCAAAGGACCTAAATATTCTCAAATTTTGGTATGTGTTTTAGGCAGTTTTCAAGATGCCCTTGATGATTCCTTCCTCCTAGAATTCACACCTTTGTATAATTCCTTCACGTTGAGTGTGGTCTGTATTTTTTGACTCTCTTTTAATGAATACAAAATTGCATGAGTGATGGGATGTCATTTCTGAGATGAAGTTCTGAAAAGACTGTGGCTTCCATCTTGGTAATGTTTCTCTTCCGCTCTCTTTCTCTTTTGAATTGCTTACCCTGGAAGCATGCAGATGCCATGTCACAAGGCAGCCTGTGAAAAGGGCCACTTGGTGAGGGACCAACTGGCATAAAACAAGTTGTTGGAAGAAATATGATAAGCCTTGTGTAGTCTAAAAAACCCATTGGACAATTTAAGCCAGGAATCAGTATTAACGGGCTCAATGAGAATTGCTCACCTCTAGAACTCATTTTATGAAAGAAGATGTCCAAAAGAGCAAACCATAATAAATGCACAAGACAAACTGTTGGAAGAAATAAGATAAACCTTATGTGAGCATAAAAATCTATTATATGTAGACCGCTTCTAGCTTGTTCTAAAATATATGTAGCCAACTTCTGGATTTTATACAAAAGGCTTCATTAGTTAAGAGAACGGAACAGAGAATGAGAGCAAAACACTGTCTTCTTAAGAACTATTGAAGTTCGTCTGAAACTCGTGCCTTGGAACAAGAGAACTGTTTAAACCATGACCATACAGCAAGGGCTGTGCAATAAAAATAAAGTAAAGCATATTGGAACTTATGATAATTGAGCCACAAATTTAACAAAGCAGGAAAAGAAATTTCAACATTGTAATGATATTGCACAGAACCCAACTTGTGGTTATTTCTATGAAAAGTATCCTAATGTTTTTCATGTGTAACCAACTTTTTAATCAAGTAAATAATGTGTAAACCCCCAAAACTTTGCAATTTTTAAACTAACACACACACACACACACACACACACACACACACACACACACACACACTGACATGTATATATTTACTTACTACAGTTATTTTTAATGTCCTTTTCTAGTTTCAGTTAATTGGCAATTGGGCAAATTTTATGATTGCTGCCAAAATTATATTACTATTTATTTTTATCTATGTGTAAACCTAGATATTATAAACATGCAATTTCCCATTTACTGATAGAATCATATGTGTCTCCTGAGAACAGAACAAACCGTTTTATTTCTAGTTCCTCCCTCTCCTAAAAGTGAATATATTTCAAGTATTCACCTACTCTAATACTATAAATTTAACCAGTATGAACCTTGTGACACGATCCTTGTTGAATCAGTGAACAAATTCAAGAAGGCAAGTGATATGCTTCGCAAAGCTGTTTTAAATTATTGCATCATGAGCACCATGCAATACCCACAATCACCATTTATACCCCCATATTCCCTTTTACCATACTTAAAAATTAATTTATAAACTCATAGTCCTTTTTACACTCACAAATTGCCCTCATATTCAAACCAATGAGATGATATTGTCAATATTATTTTGTAATTGTTTTCTTTATTCTCAAAATGTAATTTTATGTCTTTCCCTGTCATTAAATATATAGTATTATGTTATCTGGATGTTATTACTTATTTAACTTATTTTCTGATATTGAATTGTTTATTTTTTAATACAATTAACTCCAGTAAATAATCTTGTGGATAAATTTTTGTGCATATCCAAGTTTATTTTTTAAATATTCCCAAAGGACCTTCCATGGATCTATTTAGCACTTCACATTCCCATCTTTTTTATTGAATTTATTGGAGTGACATTGGTTAGTAAAATTATATAGGTTTCGGGTGTACAGTTCTATTATACATAATCTGTATCTTCTCTTGTGTGTTCCCAACCCAAGTCAGTTTCTTCAATCACCATTTATACCCCCATATTCCCTTTTATCTCCCTCTACCACTCTTATCCTCTGGTAATCACCATATTGTTACTTGAATCAAAGAGTTGTTTTATGTTGTTTTTGCCTAATCCCTTCACCTTTTTCACCCAGCCCCGCAATCTCCCTGTGACACCTGCCAGTCTATTTATGGGTCTGTTTCTTTTTTGTTTGTTAGTTTATTTTGTTCATTACATACCACATATAAGTGAAATTGTATGGTATATTTACACAATGATACATTACTCAGCCATAAAAAGGAAGGAAATATTATTTGTGACAAAATGGATGGATCTGGAGAGTACTATGCTAAGTGAAATATTATTTGTATCTTTATAAGAAGAAAGGAGACAGACAGAGGCAGGAGTTATGCTGTCACCAGTCAAGAAAGGCCTAAGACTACCAGAGCTGTAAAAGACAAAGAAAATTCTCCCTGCAAGGAGGCATGGCTTTATTAATGCCCTGATTTCACACCTCTAGTCCCCAGAACTATGAGAGTTATATGTTTATGTTTGTGGTACTTTGCTATAGCATCCCTGAGTAACTAATACAGCATTATTTTCAAAGTATCTGCTAATTTAAAATGTCAGAATGCTTTGAACTATCTGATTTTCACTGGCTACACATTTGTAATGTGGACTAGACATGTTTCCATTTCTATAATTGTCTCTCAATATTTTATACATTTTTTCTATTTTTATTATACCTTTAGTATACTTTTTAATCAATAAATTAAGATTATTACTTATTTTCTGTCCCATTTATTACAAATGTTTTCCTCTAGTTCTTAGTTTCTGCATTACTCACTGCCTAAATGTTTAAAATAAACAGAAATCATTTTATAACAGTCATAAAATATTTTTACTTTATTAAAATAAGCTGTCAAAATGCAACAAACCACAAAAAATATTTCTTGGTTTTCCTTATTTGATGATTTTGTCATAAAATTCTTTGGGAAATATATATATATATATATATATATATATATATAACTATAAATAGTTATAAATAACCATACAGATATTTTTCTGTGAATATATATATATATATATATATATATATATATATTCAAATCTAAAAAGAACAGTCTTTTGAGGGGTAAAGAAAGAAAGGTCTGCATATTTAGTTTTATTCTTGGGAAGGGAAAGTTAGGGATAAAGCATATTTTCCCATCACATTTATAACAAAAATAGTTTTTACTCTCAAATGATTAATATATGGACAAACCTCCACTAAGCACAACAGAATAGAAAGTTGTGTGATTATAAAGTGAAGAAAACTTAACATTAATTTTTTAAAAGAAATAATGCATATTATTATTTTCTAGAAGGTAGGAGTGAATGATGGAAGGGAGGAGGGAAAGGGAATGAGGGATAAAAGCTTAAGAAAACTTAGAAGAAACAAAAGCAATCAGAATATTGTTAGATAAAGAATAATGGTGTCTTTGATAAAAAGATGAAACTAAAGGTAAGTCATACAAGATCTTCAGGAGTTATGATTCTGTCAGAATCCTCTCTCCATGATAAAAGCAAGGGGCCATGATGATAACCACTGTGGGAACCTCTAGGATAAGGATTTATTTCCAAGAATAGCAATAAAAAGCTGACAAGTACAATTTAATTATGATAGAGTAGGTCTTCAACAGCTGTAAATCTACCACTAGGGTCTGTATAAAAATTAAGATGCAGGAGTATATGTTTTAATTTATTGGATTCTTCCTCAGACTGCTTATAAATCAAAAGAATAGCAGAAACTTCAAGGACAAAACACAGGCTTTGATCTTTTTCTGAGGCCTTCTTGGGTGGGTTAGGTTTTTCCTTTGATTCTCTAAAGCCAGAGAGCCAGGATTCCCATGCTTACCCTTTCCTATCCCTTGTTACATCCTCATGTACAAGGCCTGATGAATAGCTAACATGCCATGACATGGTATAAAGTTATGAGATTTAATTGCAATATCTGTGAACAAGGAATCAAATAGAATCTTGCAAACCTATTTAATAAACCCTAACATGTAAAATAATACATAAACAATATATAAGCTTGGCTAGTTATAAATAACCATACAGATATTTTTCTGTGAAACACTCAAAATTATTTACTTAACCTTCACAATGATAAGAACTAGGTTTTTTAATCCTTCTCTTTTATGGACAATGAAATATTAATTTGTATTTGCCTTGATATAAGGACAATAGAAAAACAATGAATAATTTGTTCTCCCCTTTATCAAAGGAAAATGTTTTTATATATCCAATTGTCTTTAATGAGTTTTCTTATGTTACATTTCAAATACATTGCTCTAATATTCATAATTCAATATGGATAAATAGTATGAAAATGGTTATCCAGACCTAATTCTTATTTCTCCATCCAAATCTTTTAAATAGCTTTCCATGTTAATTAAATAATCATGTGACAACAAAGACTGGGGAATATATTGGTGTAGGAGCTTAGAGAGAATCTCCATGATAAAAGCAAACAGGACAACTTAAGGTATGCAAAAGTCTTAAGTTGGTGGCTGCCTCATTCATAATAAATCAAGAATTTGATCTTTCCTCCCAATGACATCTTACCACTCTGCTCTAACATGACCCTATATTTCTTACCACAGTGATTATGGTTATGGTTCTCAATTAGTGGACAATTCTATCACGAGGAGACATTGGAAATTTTAGAGACATTTTTGGTCGCACAATTGTGGTGAGATGAGATACTAATGGCACCTAATGAATAAGGGCCAGAGGTTCCACTAAACTTCTTACAATATATTAATAAACCATTTGCAACACACAGCTGGCTGAGTATGTGAATATGACTATGTGATAAATCCTGACCTAAGAAAAAAATCAAGCAAGTTTAATCATAGCTCTTCTTTCTTAAAAGCAGAAATCTCACAACCCTGATACTTTCAATTCCATCTTTGGTTACATCTCTGCTCCCAGTTACAATCCAGTTTGTCCCAATTAGGTTGTGTGTATTATGTGTGGCTTAGTTGTTTTGACTCCTGGTGACCCTCTGAAAGAGTGATATCCTGTCCTCAAAATCCTGACAGGCTTCTATAGACTCATGCCTATGGCTCTTTTAGTAAAGTCATTCCATCTTATATTTGGTCTTCCTTTTTTCCTGCTGCTTTCTATTTTTCTTGCATTATTGTCTTTTCTAAAGAAACTTGCCTTTTCATGGTGTGCTTGAAATAGAACAGCTTCAGTTTTGTCATTTTATGTATTTATTAAATGTATTAGATAGAGGCCTGGTGCATGTGATTTGTGTGTGTGTGGGGGGGGGGGGCAGGGAAGGAAGGCGGGAGTCCAGCAGCCCAGCCTGTGCCCTCTCTCAGTTCAGGAAACCTCAGGGGATATCTTTAGTGCTGCTGTGGAGGCAGGAGAGTCTCCCGCCACAGCCACTGTGCTAGCCAGCTGTGAGCCTAGCTTCTGGCTGCGCTGATTCTCTCTGTAGGAGCATACTGACCACCAGGGGGCAGGTCTTGTATTGAGCATCTGCCCCCTAGTGGTTAGTGCACGTCATAGAGAGCGGTTGAGTGGCCTTAGCATATCATTAGCATATTACCCTTTGATTGATTGAATGAATGACCAGATAATCAGACACTTAACATATTAAACTTTTATTATATAAGATTGGGGTGACATTGGTCAACATGATCATATAGATTTCAGGTGTGGGTTGATATGTTACAAGATCTATATATTGCACCATGTGCCCACCACCCAAAGTCAAATCTTTTCCTGTCACCATATATTAGTATCTCCTTCTCTTCTCATCCCCCTTCCCTCTGACAACCACCACATTGCTGTTTGTGTTCAAGACTTTCACTTTTATAATCCACATATGAGTGAGATATGTGGATTATACGGTTCTTAGTTTTTTTTTTTTTCTGTCTGACTTATTTCACCTAGCATAATATTCTCAAGGTCCATCCATGTTGTTGCAAATGGCACTATTTCACCCTTTGTTATGGCTGAGTAGTATTCTATTGTGTATATGTATCACATCTTCTGATTCCCGTCCTCTATCACTTTGATTGTTTCCATGGCTTGACCACTGTGAATAATGCTACAATGAACATAGGGGTGAATTTATCTTTGTGAATACCTGATTTTGAGCTTTTCAGGTATATACCCAGGAGAGGGATTGCTGAGTTGTATGGTAGCCCTGCCTTCTCATAGTGTGCTTGAAATAGGATGACTTCAGTTTTGTCATTTTTGCCTCCAGCAATGTTTCAAGTTTAATTTTAACTAGGATCCACTTGTTTGTCTTTCTGATGGTTCTGGGTATCTGTAAAGCTCTGGTCCAAGACCGTATTATAAATGAATCAATTTTTTTTTGTATTAACCTTCTCCATTGTTCAATTTTAGCATTCACACATAGAAACTTAGAGAAACTGGAGGGAAGAGGGAGGAGGTTGAAAGGAATGGAGCTGGGGTGTGGAGGACAGGAAGGAGGTTGAGAGGAAAGGAAGTGGGCTGTGGAAGGAATTGGGCGTAGGTTGGGAAAACAACTGTAATGGGGCTCAGGAAAGATCTATCTCCAAGTTTATCATGCCAATTGTATGGTCTCATCCTCAGGGCTCTGAATACCATGATACCAGGTGATTTTAGTGAGGTAAACAAACGACCCTTTTATACATTGAGTCTAGGGCAAGTTTGCCTGGTTAGGTGGGCATAATAATCAGGGCCATAATAACCTGCTTAGGTGAAGGATCTGGGCTCAGGCAAAGAACAGTTTCTTTCCCTAAAGAGGAAAAATTCAATTACTTTCTGATGGAAAATCCCTTTGATAAGATTCTCTCACAATAAAAGTTCCTATCTCAATTCAATTTCATATTACACACTTGAAGATGAGTCATTAAACAACCCTCTCAACTGCACTTTAAGTTGGTGTTATCAATTTTGTGATTCAGAGAGAATACTTTCAATAACTGTGTTTAAAATAGTGTAAAATAACACTGTTAGTTCTGGAGATATGCCTCAGGGGAAACAGTACTCCAAGGAAGATACTTTAAAGCATACCCATCTCCTGACAGCCATCCTTCTGTCTCCCTTTCTCCCTCCCTTCCCTCTCCCTCCTGTTTTTTGGACTCCAATGATAACCCTAATGAACTGTGCTCCATACTAGTGTGTCCTTCTGTTCTTCTGAACTCATTTAGTTTTAGAATTTTCCTAACAAATTAAGTGAAAATCCTCTTAATATTTCCAGATTGATTGGATTTATGTGCAATTAGAATAAAGGCACATATGAGCTATCAATTAATAATGACATATTTTTTTTGTCTACTTTCTAACACTTTCCCTAACCAAGAAAGAAAAACATAGAAAATGATGGTAAGAGCCCTAACTAGTTCGGCTCAGTGGATAGAGAGTCAGCTCAAGCACTGAAGGGTGCTGTGTTCAATTCTGGTCAAGGGCTTGTACCTTGGTTGTGGGCTTGATCCCCAGTAGGGGGCTTACAGGAGACAACTGATCAATGTTTCTCTCTCATTGATGTTTCTAACTATCTATCCCTTAGCCTTTCACTCTGTAAAAATCAATAAAATCATTTAAAATCATTTTTAAAGAAAATGATTGGAAAAATTAATTTCACATAGGCCTACTCACTTGTCTGTGCCCCCCTCAAAAATAAAATAATTTCCTTTATTTTGCTTTTTTTCTAATTGACATTATAGATGTTAAATTGATATTATAGGTAAATTCTCACATCTTTAATAAAATGCACTGCTCTTCAAAATTCTTTGGTATAGCATTCCTTATTTTGGTCTATATATACATACATATAAGGACTTAGAGCTATGTATGGTTTCTAATCTCATATAGCAATCCTATGACTGCTTCAGAAGTGTAGGGTGAAAAGACATGATGTATATATTTGCATTAGCAGCAAATATAGGGTGTCCCCCAAAAATGTATACACATATTTGAATAATTATAAAAGCAGTGTTTATTAAAAGACATTTTCTTTTAAAAATTGAGCTATCAGTTGTTAAAGTCTATATACTTTTTGGGGGACACCATTTATGAATGTTTCATATTTTAATTATAATGTATATGTCTTCAATTTTTATTACTATGAAACCCATAATATACATCTCTTATCCTTGATACTAACTAAAATAAACACAATAAATTAAACTGTTACACACACATACACACGAAAAAGACTATAAAATTTAAGGACCTTAACCAACTGAAGACCAAGATGACTCATGAAACAAAGTGTACTTCCAAAAACTGATGATTCCAAGGATCTGTGAGTATCTTTACTAAGAACTTTGGAAAATAGCTTAGTAATCCTACATTGAAGACAGAATTATTCTTCTGAGTTGAGTATGGCTCCATTAATTGCCTTTAGTGGTACATACAAATTAAATTCTATGGAATTTCTCTTAATTGTCCTGCATGAATCACAAAAAGACAGAATTTTAGAGTCAAGGAAACTATTTTGAGGGTCAAAGATCTGAAGTCTGCACATTGACTCCTCCCCTGTATCAGACTTATCTGTCCTATAATCATTTATTTAAGACCTTAAATTTTTATATAAGAAGTAAATTCTTTTAAGAATATTTGTTTATTGCTGGTTTAATGTATTACCTTTCCCAGGTGATGGACATGTAAGGGACAACATCACCTCTGAGGTTTTGTTATTTTCTTGGTGGGAACTTTACTGCTATAATCAAAAGTAATAAATTGAATGGTGGGACTTCAGGAATAAGGATAGATGGCAGAAGGCTATTTTTGTCAAAGAAACTTTTTTCTTAAATTAACTTATGTAGACTGCAATTTATACTTATTTCTTGGCTTGGTCAAAACCTCAGTATGATAATACATAATAAATGTCTGATATCTTTATAAAATGTACTTAATATAAATATATCTTTTGGAGGAGGATGTTCATATCTAAATTTATTTAAGTCTCCAATTCACTCTTAGTAATTTTCTTAAATTAAAAGCAACAAAATTTGAAGTGAAAATACATTCTTTCTTTATTTCATTCTTTGCTATATATTTAAGATCAACGTTTTTAGTACCTAGCAATTTTATGTGATAGGAGTAGGAAGAGGACTCCATGTTTTCTTGGTCTTCATCTTGACCAAAAGTGAACTGTGGTTCTCAATATACAGCTTTATATTTCTGAATGCTTGCATTTAATGCAGGAGAAAATAAAAGAGTAAGGCTTTTATGTAGAGGAATCTTAAAAAATAACGCTTTTACATAAAAAAAGGAGAAATTCACAGTCCGCTGAATTCAGATCACAGATGTCAAATACAGGTTCTTGAAGAGTTGTTCCAATCTGTCTAGAACAAGCATGTCAAGCTCAAAGGCTGACATGAGCCAAATAAACAAAGTTTAAGTTTATGTGGGTCTCAAAAAACAAACAAACAAAAAAGTTTCAATTTTCAGAAAATGTAGGTTTATTTCCATAGAGACATGCTGAATACAAAGGGCTGAAATAAATGAGTAATGATTAACATAAAATAACAGAACATTTTAATAAAAATTAATATTTTTTCTTGAACATTAACTTACCAGACGCTGAATAACTGCACAAATTAATAAGTGCAACACAAATGAACCTATTTTTCTTGTTCTCCAAAAGTAAAATATTTCCTGTTGCACACACCAAGTACGTCAGTCCAAGACTAATGATGTGGCAGTCAGCTGCTAAAATACTCGCTGCTAGTATTAGTGGAGAGAAATGGCGCACCTGAGTGTAAGGTGAGAAAGGAAAATGAATGCAATAGGATTATAGTAATCAGTCATTAGCAAACTAGAGGCCCAATGCACAAAATTCATGCAAGGGGCTCAACCCCCACCACTGTGGCAGCCACTTCTGCCTCAGCCCCCACCACTGCAGCTTCGGCCTGAAGGACATTGGTCTAATTAGCATATTATGTTTTTATTATTATAGACTAGAGGCCTGATGCACGAAATTTGTGCAACAGTAGGTCTTCCTTCTCCCAGCTGCCGGCATTGGCCTCCTTCTGGCAACAGAAACATGGAACCCAGACTTCCCTCACAAAGGGAGACTTCGCCCACCAGCCACAGCCTGCCAGTCAATTGCAGCTGCAGCAGCTTGCCTCAGCCCTGGCAGCCCTGGCTTCATCCAGAAGTTCATCCAGAAGGATATTCAGAAGCTTGTTTGTCTGTCTGGTCTAATTAGCACATTATGCTTTTATTATTATAGATTATGTTAACAGGATATTGTTAAACTTAAGTTATGAAATTTTTATTAAAACACTTCTCACATACCATTATATTGGCTGAGCCGCATGTGGCCTGCAGGCCATGAGTTTGGTATGTTTGGCTCAGAAGGTAAGCAGTTAGTGAGTCCAATGTCCTCTAGTGACAACTGGTAATAACTGACCTTTCTATGTCATTTATTACTCACCATCCACTCTTCAGAAGGAAATAATTTGAAACTGGCAATTCCCAAAGTCCTTAACCACCAGGTTTCTCATTGAGATGTGAAAAGTAGTAGCATCCTGCCCTGCAGTAAAACCTGAAGCAGACATTCTGGAAACCAGCAAGGTTTGGGGAAAAGCTCTTTTACTTGGACTTCACAGAGAAACAGCCCAATAGAGCACTGAGAACTCAGGCAGCAGGAGAGCCCACCCATGTCACAAATGCAGGTATTTTAGACACAGGTGAGATATAAGGTGGTGAAAATCTTAAGGAAACAATCTAATCCAGCAGATACAATTCTAAAGGGGAAAATGGAGGAATGGGATTTAATAAAGTTAATCTCCAATGCATTTTCTCCTACCTCCCCTCCTCTTGACACTTACTCAAAGGGAATGATGTTTAGACTTCTGTCTTAAGGCATCATTTCACATGAAGACTCATGAGGGTTCCTCTTTACACAACTGCACTTGGATGGCAATGATGGCTCTCCAACCACTACTCATTCCCAAGTCTCCAGTTAAATTCCCACTTCTAAATTCCCACTTCTGTCAATTCCAGCCCATTCTGAGTTCACCTTTCCTCTAACTTCCATTGCACTGTTTTTTCCATTCTCTAGTCAACTCACAAGTGTGTGTGTGTGTGTGTGTTTTGTCACTGTTTCAAATTGTAATTTATCTCTAATATCCTTTGTAAGCATTTAATAATTGAGGGTTGGTCTCTTTAACCAGATTATAAGATTCTTAAGTACAAGGATGTACATTGCTCATCCTTATTTTAATAATTTATAACACTCACCATAGGCTGAGTATGACATATGGGGTTCCATACATATTAATAAATGATCACTTATTCGCTCACTGTTCTTATTTTAAAGTTTACCTGATATAGCACATATTCTGAAATGAGGTTGCTCTGGAACACAAAGAACCCTTGAAGAATTAAGATAGTCTCACCCTGCTTTGGTTTCCTACCTGCAATATAATAAGGTAAAAATAGTTTCTGGTCTCTGCTATGCTGGTAAATAAGAGTGTTGTTATGTGACATACATGCCTTAAATAGAAGATTACTGTAAAATGAAAAACACCTTCATTTTTTTTCTAGGCAGAACATGTGGACCAAATTCTTGGGATTAAATCTTAGCTCTTTTGCTTTTGGGCTTTTGGATCAAAAAGATTCTGGAAAAATCCATATGACCTTTATAGTTGTTGTAAAACTTAAATGAGATTCTGTATACAAATATAATATATATATATTATAAATATAATATAATATAATATAATATAATATAATATAATATAATATAA